>JAMAGW010000033.1:0-323400 GCA_023626355.1 Penicillium sp. S1602 | reverse complement strand
GCGCCGTTTTGGGATATCTGAGATATCCCATGATTTCTGCCTTAGAAAAGTGGTAACCATCTTTTCTTTCATAACACGTTCTATAAAATATTTTTTATCTAATTATATAGTCCCGTATCTTCCGTTACCTACTAACGACCATAAGAGAAGACTACCTTCCTAAGTATATTAACGTATAGAATTAGTGGCCGGTAGTACACGGTAAAATAGTTATTCGCGAACTTTACAAAATTAGCTTTATCTAATATCTCGCCTTTCTTTATACTAGCTAACTCCTCTGTGTCTATATAATTCTACTTATTAAATCTTACAACCCTTCTATTATCGGGACTATCGTAGTGGATATATATCTAAAATATTACCCAAAAAAAGGATTCAAGATCGTGCATAAAAGAATGCTTCTCTCCCATTAGTGAACTAATTGATATAAAGGCTCTCGTACCTGTTTTTCCATTCGCTCCCGTGACGTAGTCACGTTGTTCTTTGATAGCGAGATCAAGATTAATCAGGAACGATGGCCACGAGGGATTCTCTTCATCTTCGTTTATGAGGAGATTGTTGACAGAAATATCTCGGTGAAGAATTCCTGCATTTCACAAGGACTAATGTCCTGCAATGCAACCCTCTAAAGCGGCAAGCAGGGCTGCACGAGTGCTTGCCTTGTAAATAGGTTTTCCGTATGACTTATGGGCAAGGGGATAGAGAATATATTTCCGAGTTTATCCAGCAGCGGGTCTATCTAGAAGTGATTATTGATGCCCAGATACGATTATTCGCGGCGATCCTACAGCTGAAGGCTGATTCCGAGTCCCGCATAGGTTTAATCGTCCGGGATGCCTCTTGGTGCGGCTGAGCCTGGTTCATCAATTGGGTGCCTCGCTATTCGGTAATATAGTATCTGAGCGATTTCCAAAAGAGTGATCGGGAGGCGACAAAGCTGCTGCGAAAAGAGGTCGGTTATATATATCGGGACTGGGAAGCGAAGAACTCGATCCTAGTGACATAGCAAATATCATTCGATTATATACGCCAAACAAAGCCATAAGCAGCGGACTTGCTTTCTATTATGAGCTTTTTTGACCGGCAAGGAATACCCGAAGCACAATGTATAGGTTTCAAATACGCGCGAAGGGGTAACCAACATGCGCGCTTCTATAATCAGAAGCTCAGTCTTGTGAGCGCTGCACAATGCGTGCGAGCCGGGATGGATGATGGCTCGAATGTCGTTCTGATGAGTCTTGGACAGGACCTCAAAGTAACGCGAGCAAAGGTGGCCGAAGTGGCTGAAATGCTCACAGCGGATGTCAACGATCAGGGGTACGATGATGGAATTTCCTAGTATTTTTACCGGGCGGTGCCCAGGGCGGTCTAGAATAAGGCAGCAATAAGGCATCAATTTAGCCATAAAGCTTTTTCAACCATGGGTGGCCTCCATGCCCTGTCGTAGTAATGGGTAGAACCTTGGAGTGGATGATTATGTGATTGCCAACTTAAACATTTGAAGATCCGGCAGAACGGAGATGTTATATTGTATGCACGAGACGAGCAATTAGCAAGTTTCAATGACTGTCTGATTTTACTCATGCAATTAAGACTTTATATTCTATTTTTTGGGGGTGAAAAGGCTGGGGCCGTTTCTTGTCGCCAAGGTCAATCCACGGATGCCAAGAATTTCGATGCTTCGGCAGAGTAATCGGGACAATCGTCCACTGTGAACTATGATTGACTTTTCTGATTAGTATTCCAAGGTTCCTTCATCCACCTCACCTCGATACTCGTTTCCACCACACTATTGCTGGCAGCTTTTCCAAAATCTAAAATCCCACAGTCGCTCCAGCTTTCACACACCAGGAATCATAACCCCGCGACTCTGTTCATGGCCGAGAAATCCTTTCATCTCTTTCCTCGGCTTCCCACAGAGCTGCGACTTGAGATATGGCGTCTATGCCTGCCATGTCGCGTTTGGGAAGTGGATTTTCCGACCGAGCGCGGCCTTTATATTAAACCTAATGCTGATGGCTCCTGGCCCTGCGATGCCTCGATGTCCACAGCTAGACTGAATGGTCTTCCCCCCGTCATCACGCGCGTTTGTCAAGAGTCGCGTAATGTTGCCCACGAATCAGGGAGTGTGGTGCCGGATGATTTCTATGCCGATTTGCCAGATGATGCTCATTGGGTCTCTCCCACAACTGGTGGCATTGCCGACGATTTCTGGATAGACACCAAGCGAGACTCTGCCCATCTTAATTGGCTTCCTCATTACGAAGCAATTTACTCAAACAGCTCCGGTAGTGCATTAGCCTCCCTTGCCTGGCAAAGTCGCCAGGTAATTGGTCGTCCCTCAATTATGGCTGGGTGGTTTACCGCATCCTGTGACCCGGAAGAAGAGAGATTTGATATTTTCGACCAGGTGCCCAGCTGGTGGGCTATTATGCGTGTCGTTATTATCCATTCTAACTTTCGACAAGCGGCACAGACTGGTTTGTTTGGACTGCTAGGAGAAGCGTCTGTCCAAATTGTCCCCGTGTCTAACCAGGAGAAAGTGAATGCTCTCTACGATTTTGCCGATCAATGTGATCGTCGGACTCCTTTTGTCAAGGCTCTTCACCGGGTTCCTCCGGAGCTCTTGATCCAGGAATTGAAAGACGAAATTATCAAGGGAATGCGATCCGACAAATTATTGCCGAAAATGTATCCAGCAATCATGTTCCGAATTTGCACATCGACATGTAATAACTCCAGCAATTAGGGGCTATCCTTTGAATAGTACATGTATTCAATAACTTCGTTCCATCAAAAAGAAAATTTTATAAGGGATATCTCGTAACGGTCGTCTTTTATAATGGTTATGCGTATTATTTCTTCGAAGGCACTAAAAAGTCTCTCTACGTAATTTAGAACGCTTATTATAACTAGGCGACCATTCTCGCTTATTCTGCCTTTTAAGTTATAGATATAAAAGCGGATAAATTCTTTAAGGACTATATGATTAGGAATCGCATAGCCTAGCCCTATATTACGGAATTTAGGTTTGTATTTCTTAATAAATCTAGGGTTAAGTTAGTAAGTCGATTACCTAATAAATTTAATTTAAGAACTTTCTATAAAAATATACTTTATCTATGAGGTTAATATTTAGGCGTATATATCTTTCGTTTTTAGTAAGCGCTTATCTCTTTTTCTAATAGCATCTTCCTTTATATACGCGCCGAATATATATTTATTTTCTATCTACCGGCTTTTCTTACTATAATTACTAATATAGTCTTTTCCGATACTAAAAGTTTTCTCGCCTATTATTAATAGCGTAGCTTAATTAAGTTCTAGTGTATTTAAAATCATATCCTTAGTAGCGGTCTCCGTAGAAAGGTAGAGGGGGTAAAGAAAGGAGTATTTCGATATAGAAGATAGAAAATTCACGGGAATTCACTCTAGTATTTATATCTTAGAAATAAGGACGATAGGGATAATAAACTAAGGGGAAGTATAGTGTTATCTTTTTGATTTAATCATACATTAAAGATCCCGATATATAAGAGAAAGCCGACCCTACTGAAATAAAGGGCCATCAAAAAGTACATAGAATAATAATCAGTGTTATGGAGCACAGGTACTACTTTGGATATGTCCGTGAAGTAGACTGGGTGCTAAATAGATGACTCTGAGAAAGGAAAGAGATGAGTCAGCGAATGCTCTCGCTCAGGATCAGTGATTGCTCAGTGAGTGCTCAGTGATTCAGTCACGTGGTTCAAGGAGCAGCTTAGTAAGCCTAAGCCCAGACTATAAACTACTCAGTGAGCCTAAGCCTGATCGCCCTCATTAAAGCGGCGTTAGCCGAATTTGGTAAGCCCCACTTATCTGGAGAAATACAGTACGTATAGATACCTATATAAAGGCCGTTACACCTGCACGCACAACTCTCGAAGTGCGCACCTCAAAAGTTCAGCAAAAGCGACGCCTCCCAATCATGGCAGAAACACTAGAAGAATTCGCTCAATTAGAGCCTCTCTGGGATAAAGCAATCCAATCCCCAGCGGATATCTCCCCGGAGGAAAAACACCAGCTGATGGAATGGCCACCCCTAGAGGAGATGCAGGCTAACGCCAACAATCACCTGGGAATGTCTCTTAAAGACTTGCTTCAAAAGGCTGCTACGGATCCTCGTTCCCTCACATACCCGGAATGTCGTCTTATTCGTGATAAATTCCGCATTACGGGTTTGCTTGAATGGGATGATCGATTCTCATGGCGGTGGAGGCGTCCTGATCTTCACAATAAGAGAGATCAAGCCCGAGAGGCTATTTTAGCATCAAATAAGCTATAGTCCGTTTAAGCTATAGACAAGATATTCTACTAGAAATAAAGTGCGGAATTCAAGGCAAGAGAAGTAAAGCGACAGTAAGAACCGCCACCATATATACCGCGAGAGTGGGTATAAAAGATCATCGATCGAAAAGATGATAAGAGTTGGGGTTATATCTTCTATCGTCCTAAAGCTATAGCTAGATGGGATGAGTTTATGAATCTTTTTAACGGGATTCTTAAGATGACTTTTTTTTAAGGGGTATAAAGAGATACACGATTTTAAATTTACTCAATTCATCCTATTCGAGACTAAAGAGAGTGAAATAGGCGTTCTATAGTAGTAAAGTAATCACAGCTTACTATCAAAAAGCATTACTAAAACAGGGCCTAGGGACTTCCAGAATCGCCGCGAGAGAGGCGATCTAAAACCTAGTGTTCTCAAGAACGTGTTCTTCTTATTAATAGATAAGGCTCATTTATCTTTTAGCACATATGGCACGGATCGATTTTATGGACATATTTAGGCGATTGATCCGGACTGGTCGTTATTAGGACCTGATGAAGATGGTTACGATGGCCGACCCAAGATGCATGTCGCCCAACCCTTCTACCGGTGTTACGAATTCATGTCCATGGGATTTTCACTCAAAGACATTTGGCGGGATTTTCATTTTGTTAATGCTAACAAGCTATACCCAAGCTCTTTTCCGGAGCCAACTGCTTGGTCCTTCACATACCTTGATAAGCCTGTGTGGCCTTTCAATTAACATCCTTGAAATACATGGTGCGAGTTTCAGTCTGGTCACTTCTCGCCTCGTCTCCCTTCTGTAGCCATTGATAATGTCTGACTACCTGCATCGTAATAAACTTCACGCACTGTTCAGTACTATACTCATTCACTTGATATGTTGTTTCCCTTTGATTTCCATTGGAACACATGAATATTTCTCCTCATATAAGTGCAACGGCAACACATGCCTGGATATGAGGAATCTGGTGGATCAATGGTCTTTTAACAATAGAGAGCATTGGAACAGAAAGTCTCTCATGGGAAGTAACGATCGTGGTCTTAGCCCCTTGCAGACAATACCACATGAGCCAGGTTTATCCATGGATTTTCGGGCCGGCTGAAGTTTGTTATTGATCCCTTCGTTCGTGGCCAAAAATAGACTGCCCGTTGTACAATCAGAGTTTTAGAAATCCATAAATCTGATTCTGCATACGGATCTTTCTCGCGATATGTATAGGCGGATGCTTCGAGGACAGGTTCCATTTTTGAGCACTTGGTCTGGGCTAGTAGACCCCCAACTGGGCTTATATAGTTTTTCATTATTATTCGTGGCCATCGCCAGCATGTACATGAGTAAGCCCACATAACTCTCAGTCACGGGGCAAAGCACAAAGTTGTCCAGCTATTGGTGTCTTTCCCGAATATTGATTGTCATCATGTGAAAAGGAAGTTCCCCGACTTCTTCCAACATTGACCTCCTCATCTGGCTGATACGATCATGACTTAGAAACCCATGGATGGTAAGTGTATGTTTGATTCCCAGTTGGAGTCTGGCTCAAGGAATCATGAAATGGTGGTGAAGACTGGTAAGGTTGAGTAGGTTGAACAGAAGCAGCCTGGGCAGAGCTTGGTATTGACATGGACATCGATCGCGGATATGGGACGTGAGGATAAGGAGGCTCAGCAAGTTGCGGGTTCGGCGCACTGTTTGGACCGCCAAAGCTGATCTGGGGAACGACGACAGAGAGAGACGGCTGGGTTAGGCGTGGACCTTCATGTAGTTGCCCGTCAATCATATATGACTCCATTCGAGCTAAGGGCTCCTGGTCGGAACAGCCTAGAGAACGTGATCGTGTGCTGGTACATGGTGTCCAGTCACCTGCATGAAGTGAATAGACTTGATTGGTACCGGGTACCAGAGGCAGGTCTGATGCATTAGGCACGTCGCGGAATTGAGATTGCATTGTGTCTGTTGATGGGACGCTGGGTGCTGTATTTCCCCGTGCCCCTGGCCTCTCCATTGAACAATTATCTGGAAAGGCACTGAAGCGTCGGCCAAGGACTGGGACGCTACGTCTCTCCATGAAGGCTGCCAATTGCCGTTTCAATCCACGGACTTCCTCTTCTAAGGCCACGTTATGCTGCAGTAACTCCTCATATCCATCGTACCGCGACTGCATCTCAGCCACTCGGCTCTGTAGACTTGCAACTTCATTTTTGAGTTGTTCGATATTCTCTTTTGTCCGTTGGCGAATCGATCGTTGTGCCTCTCGGTCGTGGGCGCGTTTCCGCTCAAGTTTTTCTGCGGACATGGAAGAGACATTTCTAGACCCTGGATGTGTCTCAGGCTTTTTGCCCGACCCACCCTTTTTGTTACTGCTGCTCATGGTGGGCGTGAGACTGCCAGATCTAGACCGAGACTATGCAGAAGAAGTCCGCCTTTTGCCCAAATATCTCGCTTGAAGGAGGAATTGCCGGTGACCATCAAAACTGCGCTGGTCAGGGGCGCAGCGAACCCAGCATAAAGCCTACCGTGTTGTTGAGGCTCTTGGGGATTTGGGTTCTTCTCGTTGACTTCGCTCTTCGGTGGGGCAGAGCTTATCGTCGGGCGTAGAGTAGGGGGTAGGGCAACAGCAAAACCAAGGAGGTTTGGATGGAAAGGGATATTTAGTTCGTAATTTAAGGATCACGACCTCGATAAGAAAGATGTATCTGGAAGGAAATCCGGATGCTTAAATAAAGAGTCATGTCACCCAGTGGGCAATAATTACGTGCCTTTCTCCGGATCGTCGCTAGCATAAAAGACCAAGCCCGAAAGAGGGACACTCCCGGTGATGGCACTAATGGCTCAGGCCAGTCTGCGGGTGGGCCAATAAGGGAATCGCTTACTGGGCGAATTGTGTGGATACTCAGAACGTTCGAAGCTATCAAAATAGCGTCTCAAATTTTTGTACTTTTCTCTTTTTTCTTTCGCTCATTTGTCCGTCGAAGCGCTGTTGGTTCCAAGGCCCGCATATCACTTGTACAAACAACTTTATCATATTTTACGTTAGATATCACTTGACACTATACTACTCAGGGAAATGTTGGTGATAGAGCAATTTAGATGCAGATTTCCAGATAATCGGCGCTTGCATGGGCGCTTCGATTTCTTGACGTCAAGTTGATAGATACTTTTGGGGGCAGAAAAAGGAAAGAAAAAACGGATACTTAATGAGACAGCGCAAGGATATCGACATTAGACCGGTGTCAATTCACAATCGGTTTTTTCAGTCCTTCAATTCCGGCAGTAATTACTAATATTAATCTCCTCCCGAACTTACGTTCGGTCGGGCTTCATTTCTGCAAGGATTCCTGCTGTTTCTGTCCTTGCCCTCCAGTACCTATCCTGATCATCTACGCGGTATCATGAGTTACTCAAGGGGCCAAAACCCAGTTTCTATAAAATTTGGTGGAATAGTTTTGCTTTCACGCCAGGAAAGGGAGAACCGCATCGTAATAAACGGACAGCAGGAGTGTAGAGATATTACTCGAAGCAGGGAATTTTGGAGAGACTATGAACGTCGGAAGAGACAATGATTTATATCAAAGTTTGACATGGAAGAATTTGGGGAAACCGTTCGTCTATCATATTTCAATTGTATCCAAGGATTCTCGCCGATCGATCGATCAATTATGGATCTACATATGACGAGTTCTAACTTTCAATGCTCAATAACAGCCTGACAAAGGACAGTGGATTTGGTGAAGTGGGCAGCAGGGATTCTAATCCTTGAGAGGAGACATGTGAATCTAGTATTAGGGGCTCCTAGGGTAAGCGTGCGATTCAAAAGCAAAAGCGTTCATGGCCTCCGTGCTGGAAAAAGACACCTGCTTGAACAAAGTGCCGGTCTAGATCCCCACTGAGCTGCGTGAGATCGAGCCACCAGTTCCTAGGCGATCACACCCACCACTGGAGGGAAATTTGTGGTTAATTGAACTTTGAATCCAGTAGGAGGTGTCCTCCTACCAGTTCCTGAGGGTGGGGGCAAACGTCTGTGGCAGCGTTGTTTGGGCCAATTGCACGATCAGGACTTTTTGATTATGAATCAATAAATCACAACATCGCGCTAAGCTGCCAGTCCCCCTGTCAAACCCACCACTCCAATCTTGGGGGCTGAGAATGGAGGGCCTCGTTGAAAATGTAGTTCAAGTCAAACGGGGCGGATCGACTTTAGACCTGACTCGCATTGCTGGGCCTTCCGTGAATCGGGAAGAAAATTTTCAAGATTTCCAATCATTTCAAATAAAAAAAAAAAAACGGGTGGGTGGTCACAGCCTTGTGCTCTACGAACTAAAGATAAATGCCCCCCAGATCAACGGATCGAATCCACAGGCTTTCCGAACCAATCATATCGTGCTCGAAGATCGTCCGTGCGTCCTCGAATCGAAATCTCTCGAGCTTGAGCAAGCTGGCTTGGTCTACAATGCTTGAAACAAATGAGTATAGTTTCCGCTGTTGAAGCATTATTGAGTACAATTTGGCGAAAGCCACTGTCGGATAATGTGTCCATCAATGAACCGCCGGATATTGGCCTTGGATATCCAACTTGAGACTAGATTCATCCTTCGCTGGGGTGTGGCTGTTAGCGCGACTAATTTTAATAGATTATGCACCTCGTTTGGGGTTCATTAATAGCAACAACCTGATTTCAAAGTCATTCTTAAAAGAGATATTTTATCGAAGTTGAGCATTAAGGATCTGGAGTATAGATGTCATTGTACAGGTGGTCTTGCATCAGGTGATTGATTGCCACGTCGTTTGTTCCGAGTCAACAGGGGTCGTCATTCTGACTCCCGCGGCCAACTTCTCCACCAACGCAACCCATGTTCAAAACTCGGCATTAGCGGATTGATCCTCCATTGAAACAGGGTACCTTTAGCGAGTCTGATAAATCGGATTCCCAACACTCTGAAGCTATTCCCCAAATGGATCCCGACTACAAAGCTCGAAAAGAGGCCTTCGTCTCAAATCTTGCGGGAAGCGATATTCAGGATATCAACCTGGTCACACTTGTCGCACCGGTACAGTCTCCCTTGCGATCTTCAACGCCGTCCGTTCTAATCAAACTCTCCTTTACAGGCCTCCGTCCTTCTCTGGTCCGCTCTCCAATCGCGCTTGTCCTACTTCTCCCCATACGGTCCTGCCGCATTGTTGACCGATTTCCTGCTCAATGTACTCGCCATTTTGTTCGCCACTACTGCCTATTCCTCTGCACCACTTCTATTGAACATCTTTCTAATTACGCCGGCCGTCCTATTATTCCTCACCCAGCCACCCGTGCGCTCCCCGCAGAAGGCCAAACCGCGCCGCAAACAAAATGACAACAAGATCGGCGCACAGGATGAGACAGAGTCGTTGCCGGTACACCCTTTCTTGACAACATACCGAGCGTCCATGATGATCGTGACATGTGTCGCAATCCTTGCGGTCGATTTCCGAGCTTTCCCCCGCCGCTTCGCGAAAGTCGAGAACTGGGGTACCTCTTTGATGGATTTGGGCGTGGGCTCGTTTGTCTTTTCCGCCGGCGTGGTGTCTGCGCGTGCAGTCCTAAAGAATCGAGCTTCCAAATCACCCAAGGCGGCTTTTCTCGCAAGACTTGCCGGCTCTGTGCGGCATTCTGTGCCGCTGCTGGTGTTGGGTTTCATCCGGCTGTGGAGTGTCAAGGGGCTGGACTATGCCGAGCACGTCACTGAATACGGCGTGCATTGGAACTTTTTCTTCACTCTAGGCCTATTGCCGCCATTTGTGGAAATCTTTGATACCTTGACTGTTTTGATCCCTTCTTATGAAGCACTGGCTCTCGGCATCATGGTACTGTACCAAGTTGTTCTTGAGTCAACGGAGCTCAAGAGCTACATTTTGATCTCTCCCCGCGGATCTGATCTACTATCCAAGAATCGTGAAGGTATTTTCTCATTCCTGGGATATTTGGCCATCTTCCTTGCCGGTCGGGGCTCGGGAACCCGGATCATTCCTCGGGGGACTTCTGCATCCAAATCCTCCCAGCAGGCGAGAAAGTCAGTCTTGATCAGCCTTGGCCTCCAGTTGATGTTCTGGTCAACCCTCTTCTTCTTCAATTCTTACTACGCATTCGGCTACGGTGCCAATATTGTGGTATCGCGTCGTCTCGCAAATATGCCATATGTGCTGTGGGTTGCAGCTTTCAACTGTGGACAACTTCTCTTGTTTTGCTTTATTGAAACTGTCTTTTTCCCGACCGTTCACCGGTCATCCGGCAAAGGAGACGAGGAAGAACGAACATCATTTGCCACTAGTCGCATCCTGCATGCGTTTAATCGTGGAGGTCTGGCTGTCTTCTTGATCGCCAATCTCTTGACTGGTGTGGTCAATCTGACTATCCCCACTTTGGACATCAACACGCCGCAAGCGATGGTCATCTTGGTCATTTACACGGCAATTCTGACCGCCGTTGCGCTGGGAATGGATAAGGCGAACATTAAGTTGCGCCTGTAAATTTATACTCAATGTACATAATTAGAGTAACCAAGCTTAAAATCTTGTAGATCATCAAGTTCATCAGCTGACGCCCCACGTGAAAGAGCCTCGGCATGTGAGATCATCGCGCCAAAACAGCTCCAACTCCGCATCCAACTTTACTCGGACCAACATTTTCTAGCTACGCAAAAATGGGGTCTCAAAGTCGCTCGTACCTGAAATATCCCCCAGCTATTGAGGGGCCACCTGTTCCCTACAAATATGAGGATCAGTCCATTCCGGTATTCCGTGGCACCCCTCTGGTGATCGGCGCGACATTGTGAGTTCGCAATGAAGCTTCCTCCACTTCCCTTATAGCTTGTCGCATACTCATATTTTCTCCTTCTGCTTAGGATCCATAATATTGGTTTTATCCAGAGCCACTTCTGGCGAACCGCAGGCTTTGGCGTAATTCGCGAGATCCCTCATCTTCACCAGTACGCTGGACGCTCCGACCCAAGCGTAATTCCCGTTGAAAAGGATACCCCGACCGATACCCCGACCCCCACTATCGCAAAGAGAAAAGGAAATAAGGGATACTACACCTCGGCCGATTACCATGAACTGTACGTGTCAGGCGCGCTGACTCCGACCACGGTCGTTGAGACGCTGCTGCCTTTGATCCGTCGCGATGTTACGCCCGCGGGCAAGCATTCGACTGCGTTCCTCGAATCTCAGGTAGAGATAATCCGCGCCGCTGCAGAGGAGTCCACAAAGCGATATAAGGAGGGCAAGTCACTTGGGCCTCTTGACGGTGTGCCTGTTGCAATCAAAGATGAGGTGCACATCACTGGCTATAAGCGTACTTTGGGCACGAAGTTGGATTTCAAGGCTGGCAATGATGGTACCTCTTGGTGTGTCCGGAAATGGCAGGAGGCTGGTGCAATTGTGATTGGAAAGAGCACCATGCACGAGCTAGGCCTGGGTGAGTACATCATGAGCCTACACGCCGTCTCGGTTACATAAAGCTAACCATAACAGATACAACCAATAACAACCCCAATTACGGAACTCCAAAGAACCCTCACAACCAGAACTACTACTGTGGTGGTTCCTCTGGAGGTTCCGGATATGCTGTCGGAGCAGGCCTCGTGCCTATTGCGCTCGGCGCTGACGGCGGAGGCTCAATTCGCATCCCATCATCGTTCTGCGGCATTTGGGGTCTGAAGACCACACACGGCCGTGTGTCCGGAGCTCCGTCCCTGAGTCTCGCACCTACTGTTGGTGTTCTCGGGCCCATGGCATCTAGCATCGATGATCTAGCCGTTTCCTACCGGATCATGGCAGCACCTGCTCCGGAAACAGAGGATTCGACCTCGGCGCTATTCTCTCAACCTGTCCCATTGCCCGCGGACCGGAAGCGTAACAAGACTATTGGCATTTACCGTGACTGGATTGACCGCGCAGAACCGGCAGTCCGTGAAGTTTTTGACAGGGCGCTCAACTACTACCGTGAGAACGGCTACAGTGTCGTTGACATCACGATCCCTTACCTCCCAGAGGGCCAAAAAGCCCATGTCTTGACCATCATGGCAGATATTGCATCCGGTGTCAGCACCAGCCAGATCCGACATCTCACCGCCCCTAACAAGGTCCTCGTGTCAATGGGCATGTACCAAATTACCGCACAGGATCTCCTCGCTTCTCAGCGCCTTCGTAACCTTCTCATGACCCACCTTTCATATCTCTTCCAGAAGCACCCTGGTCTGCTAATCCTTTCCCCAACAACCCCCATCCCGGGATGGAACATTCAAGGAGGAGAAGCGGACCTCGTCCGCGGTGTATCAGACGGCGGAATGTCTGTACGGAATATGGAGTACGTATGGCTTGCAAACTTCACCGGATGCCCCTCAATCAACTGCCCTGCTGGTTACGACCGTGAGACAGGAGTGCCTATCGGCATTATGGCGATGAGCGACTGGGGTACCGAAGAGGATTTGATTGACTTTGCGCGCGATGGAGAGGCAATCCTAGATATTCCCGCCAACAGACCACCAGCTGCTAGCGAGACAGATGCGGGTCTGGATGGGCTGCGCATTCCAGCGGCGGCTGACTCGATTTGGGAGGACGTTATTGGCAAAGCTATGGGGGCCCAGTCTGCCTAACGTGCTATCAGTTTCCGCCATATTCTTGTTGTTAATACCTTCCCACTGCAATGACTTGAGAGTGCTTCGAACAAAATCTGCCGCGGCCCGCAAATTAAATTGTAATTGAAACCATTGCACCTGGCGTCGATATATTGCAAACAAGCTCCTGTGACTTGCCATCCGATAGTTTCACATATAGAAACGCTTATATGGAAGATACGACTTATGGACAATACCGCGGGGCCGCGTGGGGAACCGATATGGGGAGGTCATATATATTGAGTTATGAAGACCAAGTACTCGAAATGTCATATCTTCCTAAATCTCCCCAGAGAACCTTGAACTGAACAATAATCATTTTGTCCCAGCGGTGGCTCGGCATCCCCACACTCGGCACCCCACGCACGTCGGCGATCCACCTTTCTAGCCCATGGACTCTGTTTATGAATAGTGCCCTTTTTTTAACCTGACATCCATCCACCGCCACACCTCAAACAAAACCGCCGTGAATCAATATGCCTTATTCATTTAGAGATTTCGTTCCTCCGTCCAGGCAGCACCCGAGGTTTGGTGACATTGATTTCAGCGACTTCGATCCAGATTCCTGGGCACAGTGGGGTATGAATCAGTCCTTCGTCAAGGAACTGTGGGAGGGCTGGCAGAAGCTATACAAGGAGCCATTCCGTGGAGTAACCACCGACGGAGAGGTGAAGCCGAATCTTTTCCATCTACGACGTGAAGATGCACCCATTGAAGCGATGCAAGAAGCAGCGCAAGCACTTGTATCCGTAGCCGAGGAACATTCAATTGCCGACAAGATGCGTTACCCCGTTGAAGCTGACGAGTGGAGGCGTTGGATGAATCCAGAATTCTATTTCGCAAAGTGCGGAGTAAGGATGGAGGAACATCCAAAGGAAGTCTCGTCGGCTATCTTGCGGCTTATTCAGTCTTCACTCTCTTCTCGTGGGTATCAGAAGACTCTTGATTGTATGAGAATCAATGGCTTTCTCGGCGATATCATCGGTGCCTCCAATCTCATGAATGAGGGAAGCTACAACTTTATCCTTTTTGGAGAGCCATCTATGACTGAGCCATGGGGGTGGTCTTTATGGGGGCACCACCTATCTTTGTGCTGCTTTGCATTAGAGGATCAAATGGTCATTTCACCCGTGTTTTTCGGATGTGAGCCAAATCAAATCGACGAAGGACAACATGCAGGAACTGAGGTGTTCGCACTCGAGATGCAACTAGCCGTGCGTTTGATGCATAGTCTCTCTGATGAGAACAGAAAGAAGGCGATTGTATACGACCAACTTGAACATCCAGATATGCCTGATGGTTTCCCACACCCTGCAGACGGACGCAACTTGGCTGGTGCCTATGAGGATAATCGGGTGATTCCTTGCAGCGGTGTGCAGGTATCTGAGTTTTCCGATTCTTCTAAAGATATATTCCTGCAACTCATTGAAACGTTCATCGATTTCATTCCGAATGGGTCTTTGGATGCCATAATTGGCGATATCAAAGCTCATTTGGATGATACTTGGCTCATGTGGATGGGCAATTATACAGGCGAGGACCCATTCCACTTTCGAATCAACAGTCCGGTTCTCATCTGCGAATTCGACCATGAGTGCGGGATGTATCTGTCAAACTCAGCACCAGGGAGGTTCCATGTCCATAGTGTTGTGAGAACTCCTAATGGGAATGATTATGGGAGAGAGATATTGCGCCTCTGGAAGGAAAAGAACAAGTCGCATTGAGCTTTCTGTTGTCTCAGTGGAGTTCCATCTTCAAATCAATGAATTGAATGATACTCCTTCGTAAAAGCCCCCCAGTTCCTACCTAGTACCTACATAGTCTCGCTACTCCGAAGTGGAGTAAAAGAGTAGTAATGAAAAGATATCATCTGTATTAATTATTGCTGCACGTCTATAGAGCCGCGTATGGTATTGGCGTATTCAAAATCGCATCAATATGCTCTAATCCCGGTGTTTATGGCGGTTCACATCATTATACGCCATACATTTCTCGCACCAGACTACAATTTTCTTTCGACCACGCTTTTTCACGCTAGGGCACTGCTTTACTGAGGCTTTGACTAACATTAATGTCCTATATGAACCTTTTGCTTTCGGCAGAGGTTATCTTACGGCAGACAATGTTTACTCCATAAGGAGGCAAAAATAAGGTATCAGAAATGATATACCATGATGCTACTTGAAGATAACGAGAGCAATAAGGGGGGATAGACCCGGTAATGGATGTAGAACAAGAGACCGAGAGTGGGATAAGCTATGTGTGATGTAAACATGAATTCCCTCTTAGGACAGAGAATTGCATCATCTCATAGTAGTCCAGGAAATCACTCAAAACTAGGCGCAAGGTTAATGTGAAATTCCGAATCGTAGCAGTGTATACTAGTGACTTACCTGGCTATGAGATTGAGCCGAAACAAGTTATCTCTACTCCAGCCGGAGGAGAAAGCCGCTTGCAGTTGGGTTTCGTCTTTTAGGCACAAAGCTCTACCAGAATCATCGAGAAATTGGTAGTCATCACCATACCCGGTAGGCTGAATGGTAAAGTACTGAGGGCTGCCCCCTTCCCGGCAAATGAAATCATAAAAATATTCGCAATTTATGAAGTTGCCATTCCAAAGCTTTATAGAATAGCTTTTGCTATCATCATGTAGGTTTGGTTCGATAGCCCACTTCTGATTGTCCTGCTGATTCGGCTCCGAAAAAGAGATGAGCCAATTGGGTGGTCTTTCTCCAGTCAGATACAGATTGTTTTTCGCAACGATCGTGTAAACTCCAGCTTTGAAACTGTATGCTGACTCGCAGAAAGCTGCTAAAGCGCCGAACAAGAAGACGGTCTTCATTTTGCCTGTTGACTACTTTTGTAGATGGGAGACCGAGGAATTGAACTTAGAGGAAGTGGGAAAGAAAAAAAGTGCTTGTAATAACCAGAGAGAAGAAAGATCTTGAAGGACGAAGGGTTTTTGTGCAATTCTGGGAAATTTATATTCTTCTTTCCCAAGGTGATCGGTCTGGAGATTGAACATCGGAGTAGTACAAGGTGAAACATGCATTAAATATTGGTATGTAAGGGACTAGTCCCACCCTCGAGGACCTACATCTCTAAGCAAACCTATGCTATTTATGAAGCCTAGAAGATCCGCTGGTGTAACGTCCTTGCCAGAGCTGATCTACATACGTATTATACTGGGGACATTGGGAGACCCCTCCCCCAGCATGTTACCTGTCGAAGCCATATTGTGTATGGTTCTCATGTGTGGGCCACTGGGCAGTATCTTCACGCTTCGAAGCAGGCACCGTAGTGGATTCACGTTCAAATACAAACGTGAATGCTAACTATCTTAACTTTAGCGCCGCTGATTTTCAAACAACGGGGTAAGAAGTCAAGGTCGTAGAGTATGTAGACCAAGATCCCCTACTTACGTGCTTTCGGAAATCAGGACCCTGTGATTTAATTTTGCCAAATAGTATTCAACTAGGATATACAAGCATTAAATATATTATGCCGAATCTAGCGATATAGCAAAGAGACCTCAGGATAATGCACCGGCAGGTCATCTCACCTTACCACCCGGTGGCATCCGTCCTAATCTACATACGTGTATTAGCGGTGTAGAATTCAACACACGTCAGCTCGGGAACCACTAGTAGTAAGGAAGGTGGATACTTCCAAGGATACATCAAGTATGGCTTTATCACACTTGGATCTACAGATAGATCTACGGAGTACTATCGACCAATGACATCATATTCGTACCACCTCATGCAAGTTATATTGAATTAACCCCACTCAGGTTACACGAGTTAAAGTCTGGAGCAAGGCACGAGTCTGAGTCGCTCATGATCCTGTTCACTAACCATATAGGCTCTCAGCATAAGGAGTCTTACTACTCCATAGTGTTGAATTAATTCGTGCAAGCCAGTCACCAGGAAAAAAGTGCGAAAGGGTCGGACTATAGACCCGACTTAACGATGTTGAAGTATTATGCGGGGCTGGAATTTAGAGATTTTAAATAGATCACCCCACATAAATAGGGCCTTCCTCGATATGCATTGCTTCCCCGCTATCTCCTCATTTCCGCCTCGCAACACAGGTACTGTATATCCTTTCAACTCGGATTGGAGATAGTGAATCACAATGAGCTAATGGAAGAGGGACACGTGTGCATCCATATCTCCTGCGTTATAAGAGCCCTGAAAGTCACTGACCCGTGTGAAAAGACATCTTTCTTGTACCAGTAACGCTACCACACTTGACTAAAGGTATTATTTTCAATTTCTCGGTTTCATCGGTTCCTTCGGATACACACTTTTACACACCTTTCCTGCGGTATTGAATACATTTCAGTGCTTTCAATTCTCCTGATGCCTCCCACTACAGTCGTTGAGGCTAAGGTAGCCACTAATATATAGCTACCTCCAGGTGATATGTTGTCAAGGCCTCCTGTGGGTTCAAAAAGTGAGTGTCAAGCGTTTTAGGCTGGCCCTGAGTAAATAATTTCCTCGAATAACTAATGATTTGTGACTCACTCAAGATCCACTACCCAATTTATGTCTATATATTTGAAGCGGATTAACTAGCTTAGGGCTATCAGACGGGTTGCTGCTCGTATTGCTTATGTAACATCTTTGGCGTGACCAAAAAGCGGCAAGGGATGAGCACTAAAATAGAAAGGGCAAGCTATCTCGCGTGGCCTAAAAGTGTATACACGATAAGCAATTCTCTACCTGAACATTCCTCTCCTCAAGCCCCATAAAGATCGAAAGAAATGGCAAGCAATCCTCTTGTCCTCCCCCGCCCGGGGACAGAAAAGGCCGAGGCACCAGAAGTAATCAAGGCCCCATCCGAAGCGGCCTTTACCACAACATTCGGCAACCTACTACCAAAGGCCTCATACCTAGAGACCGCAAGCGGGACTGCCGCATACTACTCTTTGGGGCCAATCTCAGCCTCAAACTCAAGCAAAGTTCCCCGTGTGTTATTCATACACGGAGTTCAAACACCCGCAATCGGTCTCCAACCACTAGCAACAACGCTATCAGCGCGCTTCCCCTCCGCACACTGCGTGCTAGTAGACCTATGGGGCCACGGACTAACCGATACGCCTGTTCTCCCACACACGCCAGAACTGTTCCACGATCTGCTACTGGGACTTATGCAGCAATTGGAATGGGACGATGCGCATTTCGTGGGATACTCGTTCGGTGGATCGACGACTGCGTCGTTTGTCGCGAAGCATGCTGAGCGCGTGAGATCAATGGTGCTAGTTGCGCCTGCTGGGTTGGTGCGTTCGGCGCAGTTTGATGAAGTGCAGCGGGGGTATTTGCGGGGTGGGGAGGGAGTGGAGGGGCTGGCGCGGGAATGGATTACTGAGTGGTTGGAAGGGGGTGAGTTGGTTGTTCCTAGTGATTGGAAAGAGAGGGTTGCGAGAGGGGAGATTGTTGCTGAAGCTGTCCGGGAATGGGAGGTTAGAGTGCATGAGGGGCATATGGCTAGTGTTGTGGGCATTGTTCGGGATGGGGGCGTTATGGATAAACATGCCGCTTTTGTTGAGGCGGCAGGAACTGATACGCCGAGTTTGTGTATCTTGGGGGAGCTGGATGATTTGTGTAGCGTGCAGGATTTAGCTGATGTTGGAATGGAGAATGTTGCTGTTGTTCCGCAGGTTGGACATGGTGTTGTTAGGCAAAGGGTGCCGGAGGTCACTGGTCTCATTGAGGAGTTCTGGTGTCACCTTTAGGAGCTGCCTCGAGTTTTTATGCATATAGATCCTTTGGAATAGTAGATATAGATGGGTAGTCCTTTATTGATATGATTATATTAATTTCTATGGACATTAATGCTTTGATAGAGGGGGGATCTATCATTTATTCCCCATGAGCAGATAATCCGCAACACCTTAAAGCATACAAGCCGGTAACAGATATAAGACAATAACACCACTTGATACCACCAATCCACGAACTTCAAGCCTGGGAATGAACGTAAAAGCGCCATGCTCTCAGAACTGAAAAACTCAACATCCCACCAACTAAGCCAAACCCGAACCCAAGTTCCAACTTATTCAACAGGAGATAGCCTCTGATGTATTCGGAAGAAAGAAGCTACACCCCAATTTGACTGCAACGCTGTGGTCATTAAGCTCCTGTATAATGCGCGGGCCGGGACTACCATCATCTTTGAGTGTCTCCTTGATATGGATGATAAAAACAGACAGTCCAGCCAAGGGAAGCTTTTCGACATTAGCCCAGCGGGTTGGATCCGGAGGATCAAACTCTTCAAAGGTGTAGAGATCGCCAAGTCCATCAAGAGGTTCGTTGTATGGACCCCTCGACGAGGACGAACGTGCTTTGCCGCCCGAGGAACTTTGATTACGCTTGTAGCGAGGGCTATTTTCATCCAAGAGACTTTCACCCAATACAGGGCGCTTTCGCTTTCGGTCAGTTCCGCCATAATTATTATCTCGCGAATACATGACCAAGTCAGCTAGAACGGTGAGCTCTGCAACGAGGTGACGTGGACATAGATGACCATAAAGATATACGTCATCGATACTATCGGTGTAAGAGCACTCGATGAAGATGGTACGGAGTTTTCCATTAGCGATTTTTGGGGCTGCTGTTTCCCAGACACGTCGGTTCCGGGGCTCAAGGGAAATCGAATCCGGTTCAACGTCACCAAAGACGATGATTTCATTTCCGCTTTCATGGTCGCGGAGAAAGAAAGCAGAGCTTTCAACAGTTGCTAACATGGGCTCACCGGCGATGAGATGAGGGGAGCGAGCTGGAGAATAGAATCTAAGCTGATATTAGCGTAATTGACAGAAGCATGGCTTTGGGAAAGCTTACCCCTCCGTAGACTGGTCCACAGATATCGCTCTTTGACGCAGAAGTCTTGGATCTCCGTGATTGAATACAGAACTTCCGACACGATGGTGAACTCCGCTTTCTGGATGGTATCTCTGCTTGCACCGGCCGTGGCTGACACTCAAACATTTAGTCACGATCCCCTGGCATGCACGAACGTAGCCTCTGCTTTCTTCATTGCCGAATCGGGGGTTTCCACCCTCAACCAAGCGCTGGTATGTCAGTAGACCAGCACCACCATCTTCATCCGACAGATTGGGCCAGATCACATCATTGAACACGTGGTTTTTAAGAGCAGCTAGCACAGACGGCAGAGCCGCAACGGGTTTTGGCCCACTTCCCGCCTCAATGATCGGCGTGTTGATTGCCAGGCCGGAAACATGGTCCAGGTGGGGATGAGTGATGAGAAACGCGCCAATAAGTTCCCGGAAGACATAGGCCGCATTAGCCTCGGCGGTCGCAAAGGGTAATTTCAATCCCTTCAAAGGTCCTTTTTTCAAGACAGGTTTGGCGCGGCTTGTCTTCAAATTCAAATTTGGCATATGTGGTTTCAGTATGCGGATGATTCCCGCCAGCATGGTCCCCGCATCGACAGCTACAATTGATCCGTGAGACCAATTTGTGGACTTTGATCGCACGAGAAGGCCGGTAGTTTGGTCTTCACATGGTCCACCAGTGGGGCCCTAATGTGGTCTGGTTAGCCTTCTGTTCAGGGAATGGCAGTGTTTCATATGCCAGAACCCGAGAGGATCTGCAAAGACGACCCGAGAGGAAAGAGGAATCAATACGAAACATGCCGGATGTCTTCGAAACACCCGTGTCTATAACACGTGATTCTTGTTGGAAGTTCCAGACGTGGAATTGACCTACCAAAACGATGACCTCAAACGACGGACTGTCTGCCATTGTGGTCCTGATGTGGGGACTCCCAGTTCAACGGAAAACCACCAGCCCAAGCCCAATCTTCCGAGAAGTGGGAGATGATTATGTAGACAATTCCTCTTTGTTTCAAAATGCGACTGTTTCACCGGAAAACTCAGGCAGATTGGTCGACCACAGTCAAGCCAAATCCGTAGCGCGGCTAACAGACAGCTTGTGTGACCTAACTGAGTCGAGCCGAGCGATAAACGTTGCAATCCAGACCACCGCAAGGGTGCGCAGGTGCAATGCCCAAGTTGTATAGGCGCAGGGATAAGGAATTTGCGGTCAAGCGCCGAGCAAAGCCACAGCACACGGAGAGCGGGCCAAGCCAGGAATGTCCGTGCGATACAGTTTCCGCAGCAAAGTAAAGCTGGAAAAATCACCTGCGGGGAAGAGCCAGAGCCAGTTGTCGCCAGGGAACCTTTCGCCAGGAGTGGACTTCCTAGTTTGCGCAACCGCGACAGGGAGCCTGGTGCAGGGGCGGGCAGGCGCTAATGCACGCGAAACCTGCAAATACGGAGACACCGACTGGCAATGGAAGACTATTGGCTCTGGCTACCTGCACCTGCGCGACCGGTCGTGTAATGTATCGCGTCGCAGAGCTGGCGGAGAGTAATTGGAAGCGATGCACGGGCTTGTGGGGCGAACTGATCGATAGCAACGAGACTGCGGGACTGCGCAGATCTCGAACTGGTGAGTCGTGGCTAGATACAAGGGATTTGAGATCACTGATCTTCAGTTTAGGCTTACCTGAGGCAATTGATAAGGGGCGGAGAAGAGGATTTACACGCGGAGAAGATTGTGGGGGGCGGCAACCCATTTAATCCACTTTTTGCGCTCTGAAATCAGTATGGATTGCGGAGACTGCATCTGGCCGTGTCCCTAAATTTCGTGATGTACTGATCTCCTTTGACCTGTTCTATGCGCTAATGCAACTTGTTATCTTGGTGTTCGTTGTGGCGGCAATGCGTTTGATGGAACTCATAAAAGTGGAGCTGATAAAGCTCTGGATGATATCGATTTATCGATAACTGCCCGCAGAATGACGTTGACACTTCTGTATAGCTACTGTACGTGGTGGGATTGGAATGTTATAGTGCACGAAATAGCCAGATTGAGATACGCTATCGGACAATGCATCGACAGCAGGATTCCTAAGCGGATGCTAGATGACAAAATGTACAGACCTGCTGCCAAAAGATATCAAACTGAAAAACAGTGGAAAGAGCGAAAGAGAGGCGAGATGACTGAGCTCCCCTATACATGACTTCGTTTGGGATCATGGTCCCAGTAACAGATAAACACATTGACGAAATCCCCAAACATGACCGAGCAGAAATAATCGGTGCACTAGTCCTCCCAAGACTTGAAACGCCGCCTGGGTAATCGCTAAATGAAACAAAGAGAATGGAGGGTCGATACTGCTCGAAATTGTGGACCGTGAAAAGAAAAGGAGAACACCGGGGGTATGCTTGCAGACGAGAGACGTATAATGAAAAAGTGGTATAGCGGCTTGTCGGTCAAGTCACCTTTACTCATGGTGATTGTTGGAGTCCCGATCTATTGCCGCTTGGTAGCTTGGTAAGTTTTGATATTCCTGCGATTCAGAATCCACCGGAGGACTCAATACGCCGGGGCCTTGAGGTGGAAATTCCAGGGAGGCGTCGCTGCCTCTGCGACTGCTCCCAGGACTCGAGTACTCAGGAGGAAGAATTCCGTCTTCGTCAGGAACTCCAGGCAAAGGATGATCAACAGTGACACTGTCTTCGCCATCAGCAATCCGACTGGACCCTTCACCAGCATCCTCATTGGAAGGGATGTGGGTCAACTGCGCAAGGGAAATATCAGTGGGAGAGCGGATTGGGCCAGGACTGACTGCCTGGGGAAAGCCCATGCTGGACCGTCTCGCCGTGTGGGCTTGGTAAACGCGTTGAGAAATTGTGGCAGCGCTCTCTCGCCCGGACTCGAGCAAGATGCTGCCGTGTTCGCTGCCATATGGTGGGGGCGGTGCGAGGCTGCCAGTCATGGGGGCCAAACCCCATTTCTTGACATTAGCTTCGATGAATACGAACCCCATTTGGCCAAAATTAACATGCACGCTGCAGGGGCCGTTCGCCCCAACGGTCGGAAATAGGTTCTGGTTGCGATAATTGTGGGCCACGTCCTCCAATTTCTTGCCATTCCGGGTAAAGAAGATCGTACCAGATCTGGGACGGTAACCAACACCGATCACGTCGCCTTGGAGGAGCGGGGGTCCGTATGGAGATGGTTCGAAAGGCTGATTGTGCCTACGGTGGCCGGTGGATTGGTAGGCAACCGAGGTTTTGTGGAAGCCTGGAGAATCAATTAGTGGCAAACTTCAAAAAGCGGGCACAACAGTATCCATACCAGGCATTCGGAAAAGAGGGTAAGGCTTGGTGGTGAAGCCGACACCAATCATGGTCGACTCTGGTTTGTCGTAGATTTTGGCTTCCCAGTAATAAACCTCGTTCTGCTTGGGGACAGGCAGATTGGTCTGGACACTGCACTCCGAGTCAAAGAACTCAATCTCTGTGCGACCTTCCACAAAACAGTTGGCAATCTCCAGCTCAGCCTGGAATTCCCATGCTGAGACACCCTTTTCTTGAATGGCCAAGAATTGTGACAGGGAAATGTCGGTTTGCATCGATTCGGGTGGATTGGCTTGAACGAAAGCTACACGGTTCAGTCAGCACGACGCTTCACTAAATAAATTAACTGAAAAACTTTTCAATCGTACCTTTCGCTCGTAGATATTCCGACCGTGATAGATCATCCATACCCTCCAGAGCAGTTTCCTCCTCCCGCGCAAATGCTTGTTCATCGTCATACTCGCCCGGGCGGCCCATCCGATCGAGCATAATCCGACCCCGGTTGGTATATTTGAAGAAAAAGAAGATCGCTAGTATCGTTAATGCGATCGCAGCCGAACCAAAGGCTGAAAAAAGCCCAATGAGGACGCCTTTGGTGGTTGAGCCGGTTGAGCCGGACGAGTTGCCACCCGATGCAACCACGCGCCCACTGACAATTTCCGATGAGAGCGACTTGAGAACATATTGCAGGTTCGTCTCGATTTGTTGTCGCGACAAGGATGACGGGGTCTGTATAGATGGAACGGTCGACGAAATGAAGGCGAGCGGTGACGTCGTCGGGCTGCCTATCACCGTTCTCAGCGTAGACGGCAGGCCTGCGAGCGCACCGGGGCCCGATGCCTCATGGCCCTGCATGGTGCATTGACTAGTGGAGAAAACTGAGAGAAATCAAAGAAACGCTAAAATAGAAAGCGCAAGATGGTCGTATGTGTGGGGGATTGATGAGAACGAAGAGGGAGGAATTAGGCGGAGTTGGAGGAAAGTGGAATGATAAGTGGGCGAAAGCGGATCCAATTGCTTGGTTTATCTAACACGCTTTCGGGCGCAAGTTACAGGCACAGTAGCGAAGACTGTTTTCAATATGTAATCTATCATAAAGACTAAACTGTTATTTTATGCTTTTAAACCTCCCTTCCTCAATCCCTATAAACTCCTATACTTTCGCTGTGTCAGGAATGGCAGTACCGTTGATAGGGTGGCAGTGCCTACAGTACGCCAAAAGGCGGAGCCATCCCTACTCAGGATAAGCCTCCCTCTTCTCCTCTTCCCCTCTCGCGTGGCTCCTTACTTGCAGAGGAAAGTAAAGGAGAAGTGATCCCTCTCATCCATTCTCCGCACAGACTTCAGAATCACACGATGGGCGCCACTACTCGAGGTACTCCCTTGGCGGGCCCAGATGTCATCATCAACTCAGTCGACGCCTACCAAATCCGCCTTGCCGTGACAGGCACCTCCTGCGATAAATACCCAGGTGAGCCTCAGTTCCCTTGTAGGGGACCAGGAGTCATTCCGAAGGGCTCTAACATGCCTCCTGATGACCCTCCGACCTCCCTTCAACCTCCCACCAGATCCGACCGGTGATCATGCCGACGCCGAGCTAACACGAGTCCCAGCCAAACAGCATGCGCGCAACGTCACCCGCAAACTCGGCATCTCCCACGGCTTAATTTTCATCGCGGGAGAACCTACGGCCTTGTTGCGCGACTCCGATCAAGAGCGCCCATTCCGACAGCGGCGATACTTCTACTACTTGAGTGGTGTGGTGGAGCCGGAATGCGCCCTCACTTACGATATCGGCTTAGACCTCCTGACGCTCTATGTGCCGGACTTTGACCTCCATCGGGCCATATGGATGGGTCCGACTCTGGACCGGGAGGAGGCAATGGATAAATATGATGTCGACCGCGTGCTTTATCAATCATCGCTCCAGCAAGAGATAGGATCATGGCTGAACAAGCGAGCGCAGAACAGCTTGTTGTATATGGTACATGCGTCGGAGCTTCCGAAGGGCTTACCGGCTGAGCTGCCGCTAGACTCGTCGCAGCTCCAGCAGGCCATGAATGCAGCTCGAGGGATCAAGGACGAGTACGAGATCCGAATGATTCGCAAAGCGAACGAAGTATCCGCGCTGGCGCACCGGAAGGTCCTTGAAGGCATCCAGAAGATGACGAATGAGTCACAGATTGAGGGACTTTTCCTTGATACGTGCATTTCTCATGGTGCTCGGAATCAGTCATACCAGATCATCGCAGGATCGGGACCGAACGCAGCCGTTCTCCACTATTCTCGGAACAACGAGTCTCTTTCTGGGAAACCTCTTGTATGCCTTGATGCTGGTGCTGAGTGGGAATGCTACGCTAGTGACGTGACCCGGACATTCCCGCTCAAGGGTGAATGGCCCAGTAAATACGTATCAGATATCTATAAGCTGGTCGAGCGCATGCAAGAAGAGTGCATCAAGGGAATCCGACGAGGCACACGCTTTCTCAATCTACATGACTTGGCCCATGATATCGCGATCGATGGCCTGTTGGCTCTTGGCGTCTTGAAGGGTGGCACACACGCCGAGATTCGTGCATCAGGTGCATCGAAGGTTTTCCTCCCTCATGGATTGGGTCACCACGTTGGACTTGAGGTCCATGATGTGTCTGAGTCAGAGATTATGGCCATGCACCCCGGCCTTGACGAGTCTCATTATGGCCCGGTCATGAATTATGGAGTTTGTCGGTCCCCTTGCACAGTTTCTGCCCCATTGTTGGAAGAGGGCATGGTGGTAACTATTGAGCCGGGACTTTACTTCTCACCTCTGGCTCTTGCCAATGCTCGTAAGCAACCCTTGGCTAAATATATTGATTTCGATGTTGCGAACAAATACGTTCATATCGGTGGTGTGCGTATTGAAGACGATATCCTCGTGACAGCGAATGGTTATGAGAACCTGACTACTGCACCGAAGGGCGAGGAAATGCTGGCCATTATTCGGGGCTCTTCATAGGCTTGTTAGGAAACTTCTTACATATATAAGTGCAGCTCTGCGGGGACATAATTGATATTCTTCCCTGAATTGGAAATTTAAAATCAAACTCGACTAAGCTTTACACAAAGTGGAAAGGACCATGGCAAATTCTGTGATCTTCCTCGGTCAAAAGTGTCCGCTCTGGCTCCGTGGACCACGCTTGTTTACGAAAGGTGCTTGAGAAATGGGCAATATGATTCCCGCTACAGCATTTGTAGAGTACCAAAGGAAATTTCTTTAACCATCTAAACTTTGGAGTGATCTTGCGCAAAAAGCTCATCTGCGCTTGCCTAATCGAAGGACGCACCCGTGATCCACCGAGTCATCATATCCACCGCAATATCAGGACGATCTTGAGGAAGCTGCCGGAATGAACTCAATTAGTAACCACCAATCATCAATGAATAGGCAATCTTACGAAGTGACCAGCATTGTCAACAGTGACAATAGCAAATCGCGACTCGATTTTTGCGTCATCGCTCGTGCGAACCCGGACCTCCTTCATCGTGCCGACTACCTCTTCCTTGCCAGTCGCAGCAACAACCGATTTCCACGGCTTGAGCGACTTGGATGCAAATTCAGCTTGTCCTTTCCAAACCAGCGAATTCGCCCAGCGGAGGTTTCCAGCGGTGTTGCAAGCAAGATCGAGATTGCCTTGGAAAGCTAGATAATGAACCTGGTTCTGGAGCAAATAGATGACTTGGTCATCAGTGGATGTCTCTAGATCCGCGGTCTTGTCAAATGAACGGGAAATTCTGTCGGAGGTAGTGTTGTATTGTTTGATCTGTTTCGGCGGCGAGAGCGCATTCCAGATTTTCGGGGTGTTAAGATATTCCTGAATCCATGCAGCTTCGATATAGCAGATATCGTCGTATTCGCAAGTATGAGTGACTATGGTATGTAAGCAAAGTTTTGAGACTGCTGACTCTAATCGAGCTTCTGTCTGTTTTGTGGTGAATGGACTTACTATCGAACCTATTGCGGCCGCCCTTGAATGCGGCCTCGTTGTCATACCAACTAACAACACCGTCCCAGCAGACTTTGTTTGCGGCATTGCAGATGGCAGGATCAGGGTTTCGAATGCAAGTATCCATGACTTCCATGCAGCGGGGCATATTGGCAGCCATAATATCGCATCTTGTCTTGTTGAACACAGGCACTGCAACTCCCGGGTTGGTAGTGCACAGAGTTTCCCAGTATCCAAACGCCGAGTCTTTCGGGGACATATATCCATCTCCAACCAGACACGATCGAAGCTGAACTTGGGGTTCATTCGGGTAGAGCTTGTTTTGCTTGACAATTTGAGTGCCGAGAGCCGGAATATATTTTCCCTATGATCCACGATGTTAGTACAAACAGATGATGACGGAGAGTCCTGAATATACATCAAGTGAGGAGAACAATTCTTACAGCATAAGATTCACCAGACAAATGGAAAGAACTGTTCAGATGCTGAGGGAAGACCTCTGAGATGAAGAGCTGCAAGAATCGATGCATATCCACAGCAGCAGTCGCAGAATCGCCGGGTAACTCAAACCCCTCATCGAGATAGGAAAAGCCAACATTCACAGGCTGATCGACAAATAGCATGGATGAGTTCTGAGACCATCCGAATGGGTTGTACCTCGTACTATTGCCGTCTTTGTTAATAAGACAGGGTCCAACCTCTTCGAAGAGCCCGATCATGCTGGATACGCCAGGCCCACCTGTCATCCATAGGGTTAAAGGGTCATTGACAGGGTCGTTTTGACTCTCAAAGTACCAGAAGAAAAGATGTACGGGTCCGATATCCAGCCAACCGGTGTATTGTGCTGAGCCAGCTGCACAGATGGTCTCATCTTGCTGGCGAATACGGATTGCGTGGTCGCTACGTTGACTCTGGAACACGCGAAAGCCATCAGAACTCTCAGGTTGAAGGACCTGTTGAGAGGCTGCGTAGCCTAAGCTGAAAAGGCTAGCAAGTGAGAGGAGCCGCATTGGAAAGAAATCGGGCTTCATGATGTTGTTCCAGCAGAGAGGAAAGGAAAAACATTAAAAGAGCTGCTGCTGCCTTTTCCCCATCATTACAAGGCTAGACCGTCAGGCCCCCGACCTAAGCGGGGTCAGCACAGGGATCTAGATAAGAGGCAGCAGCCATCTGCAAGCTTGTTATCTGGGTCTAAAATAGTAATATTGAAGCAATTCAGGCCACAATTGTGCTATACTTAACTTGATGCACAAGGGAAGATGCACGATGGATATGACATAACTATGGAGACTGATTACCCGCTTTTATCTCCAGATCGTCGCATTAATTGCCCACTATTCTCGGCTTCGGCTTCGTACTCGTATTGTGGACCTGATTTAGGAAATTGAAGTACATTATTGCGCGTATCAGAATCGAATAAATTCTAACCGACCCCTTAACCAGAAAGTATCCCCAGAAACCCAGAATTATGCACTTAAATCGGCTCCTCAAGATGCCGACTCGCTTTTCCGATGTCGATCAACCCCAGAATAGACATTCAGCCCCGCAACATGGTCTTTCATAAAGTTGGGATCTCGCCCCGTGGCGAGAATCCAGCGGTTAGTATTCACCATAGAAGCAATCATGCAGAAAGACGTTGTATCGGAATTGGTTTTTTGGGCCCGCCCCGACCAGCAACCCTTCGTCTCGGACTTTACCAAGGAGAAGCCGGAGGTGTGCATGGCTGCCATGAAGAAGGAGGAAGAGAAGCATATGGTCACAGTGCATGATGTCCGTGGACAGGAGTCACAATTCACCCTTGACGAAAATGGGTTTCAGTATGTGCAGCACGACATTCCAGGGATGGATAGAGCCGAGGACCCTACACACGTGGAAACTGTCATCATCCCTCAGACAGAGGAGTTAGTTCGAAATATGTCAGTGAGCATCTGGGGTTATATACGAGAGCTAGGGCAGCTAACCCCACTAGAACTGGCGCGACAAGAACCATCACTTTGGCTCATCGTGTGCGATGCCTCGCGGTGGATGAAAACCTCCTTGCCAATAACCGCGCCCCAGCCCATAGTGTGCATTCGGACTTCAGTGTCCCAGGGGCCTTCCGCATGCTCGAGACAATCATTCCCGACCCAGAGGAGAGACAACAGTTACTCAAAGGACGTGTGGAGATCATCAATGTCTGGCGACCATTGAAGAAAGTGGAAAGGGATCCTTTAGCGGTGTGTGACTGGACCACGCTGGACCAGAACGATATTATCCGTCATCGGCTCGTCTTACCAACTGGCTGGAATGAGCTCGGGAAATTTGTCTTCAATCCATCGCAAAAATGGTGCTATCTCAGCTCGCAGCAGCCACAGGAAGCATTGATTTTTAGGCAATTCGACAGCCGTAAGGCAGATGAAGGGGGCGTGAGTCTACCTCACACGGCATTTGTGGATCCGGATTCTGTCGACGGGCCTGCAAGGGAGAGCATCGAGATCAAGATGTTTGCCTTTTCTGACGTTACCCACGTGCGTCAATGAGACAATTTTTCAAGAATGCGTGGTCGGCGTGGTTGTGGGAATGCGGCATTTATGGCATTGCGCAGATTGTTCTAGGATCGGCTACCGTGTAGCGAAGAGACCTTGGCTACATGAACTCTACAGGAATGCTTGGTCATGATTTTTCCCGCATGAAGACACATGGGGGCGGATATGGATTTTATTGAGTAATTTAGTCCATGAAATACGGAGTCTGCACAAAGTCCGAAACAAGTTTCGAGTGACTAAATTGCTACTATTAGTAGAATGAAAAAATTTTCATGTTGGTCTGAGCTGTTCATAGCGCAGCTTTAGTCCCGGAGGGCTGACAATTTCTCTCCGAAAGAATTGGTCTATGCTTTTTTTTTTCAATTTTTTTCTTGCTGCAAGTGTGACAAAGGGGGTGAAAAGGGTGAAAAGTCGGGTGTAACAGGCTTGATTTCCGTTGCCTGATGTGATCTCCGTTCGGACCGTACGGCACTTGTACCCTAAGGTACTCTGCAGCCTATGACTGGAAGGGTCTGGATCCGCCCGGCATCGGAGTCAAGGATTTTAGCTGTCAGGGACCCGAGTGGCCGATCTATTTTGCTCTTTCGTCATTTTGTGGCCCGACGCTGTTTCACACATTCCAGACCATGTGTGGAACTCTGCCGAAACATCCTGTTTGTCAAAGGGAAATGCCGCAGAGATGCTCGAAATTGACGATATTGATGAATTGCTCATCAATTCCAAGTAGAAATCACGCGATGAAAATGTCGTCAACTGACTGACGCATCGGAGCACGCCTTTTGCGTAAGCTAGTGTCAGGGTTTGGCGCCATTTTTTAGAGCAATTTGGTGATCTGCCGGGTTGCGTGGTTCCACCATCGAAGGAGTGGGGCCTTTACGCCTTTTTCTCCCCTGCATGACTCACCTAACGACTCATGCTATGGGGACTGCAGCTGCAGCTATTAAAAGCTCCTCAACCCCTGTAGTCGATCGTTTTCTTTTCTCCTGCACCTCATCTCATCCTTTCCCAAAGGGGGTGATGGTCACTCCTCTCTGTCTATAAAAGTTTTTTGCATCCCCCACTCAATTCTCCCGGCTGGGGAAGTCCTCCCCCGAATTTCTTCTACATCCTGTCGAGGATGGGCCAGAGGCACAATCGACGCCGCACTCGTCGTTCATCACATCGAACAATCAACCAAGACTCAACTGTCGCCAATTACACCTCGGGTTCTCCTACATTGGCCCCATCTTCCATTTGGTGCCCGCAACCCAGTCCATCCGGATCACCAGCGGCTAGCTATTCAACTGCATGCATTCCACGTGGATCTCCGGTCCCAGTACCCGCCCCTACCTGGCACTATGGGTATTCAGCATGGCAGATCCGTGAAACCAAACCGCAGGAAACTGGTGGACTCGAGGCCGAGCAGTATCGTCTATTCGGTGGTGAACCAGGCGACGATGTGAACCTTTGTTACCGTATGCTGGAGTATTTTGGTGGTCTCGACTACATCGACTCGTGAGTCAAACCCGATATCAAATATGTTTACGAAACTATATCTGACTCATCTCGATATAGAGCACGACACAGGACCATCGGAGACTGAAGATCAGGACTTTCCAATTTCTTTCTTTTTTCAGCCGGAATTCCCCAGAAAAAGCAAAATGAAAATAACGACCATGACTTTTGATTGCGATGATTTTATGGTTTTTCATCCATCAACAACAAAAAAAAACCCGCCGATCTTGGCCAGAGGACAACCGTCCTCCGCCTACAGCGCGCCCACTTCTACCCAAGAACACCAGACCACATGGGCACACCCGGGTCCCCGACTTGTAGCAATGATGGTACTTCAAGTACCGGATTGGTCCCTTTTGACCTGGCCATGTGGATCCTGGATCACGATTTTGTACCGACTTGGATGAGTCACGAGCAAGACTCCGCTTGATCTATTGGTTGAGTTCGCGACCGACCCTCACGGGTCGTTGACGCTTGAGTTCCCACTGAGTCATGCAGGAACTAGCTTTGACTTTTTGCATCTCAGAGTGCATATCCGTTCTATTCTACCTCCATATTATGAATTTTGGAGGCAGTTGTTTGGGCAGCCGCACACAGTCGGTGAAAAATATTCGATTCTCATGACGATACTTGTACATGTTAGCAGCTTGGCCTTTCGCCTGAGCATATGAACAAAATCGAATTTATTCAAAATTATCCAAATTAAAACAACATTTATTTATGGAGTATCTTTCAATAGTTCCTATGTGAGACGTAAATTTACTAGATGTAGTTAGTCGAGTCGATCCTTTGGTGCAATGTTGTCCTTTGCTCACCGCCCACGCCACACAAAGGCACAAAGACAAGCGCACTTGTTATTGGGTAGGCGGTGAGATGCTTGAGGACACGGTCATCACCAGATCAGGAAGGGCCAATAACTCTCCCTTCATCGCTCCTTTGTTTCGCTACGGGCCATGATAGAGGTTCCGCTGATTACTACTTCTTTTTAATATTCTCGAGCTTCTTCTACATTTCCTGTCCTGAGTGGCCCGGCAGATTTGCATAAACACGATCTTTAAATTCCGCGGCGGCGCTATCGCCCTGAAATCGCCGCAGGATGTCGTCAGACTACACATACGATGAGCAGGTAGGCAAAGGGCAGACACGATAAGACCGAGGGCTTCCAAGTTTACTAACGAGGGCTTTGTGCTCTTGCAGGGCCAATTCTTCCCCTTCTTCATCTTGACCTTGAGCGGCCTGGTCACGCTCCCTCTTACCTACAACCTTCTTCGACCAAGCAAAGGTGCGTCTGATGGTCAATTTCAAAGGCGTTGATGTATGATACTGATTGTGATTATATGAAAGATCTTGAAAACACCGCACCCCGCATCAAATCGGATTTCAAGCCCGAACATGCGGACCTCGTCGAGGCGCAGAAGCGCAAGCGTCTGCGCAAAGAGCGCCGTATAAAGCGCATTATCACAGTTATTCTAGGATATATCGTTATGGCGTGGATGGTTTACCTCATTCTCGTCACGGCTCGCACAGCCACAAAGACCTACGACCCATATGATATTCTGGGCGTCTCAAGGGTGGGTGCTATACCCGAGAGCAGCTGCAGGCATCCAAGAACTTCATGCTAACAGAATACTCCAATATAGAGTGCCGACGAAAAAGCCATTTCCCGCCACTACAAGCGTCTCTCCCTCGTCTACCACCCCGATAAAATCCGCCCCGACCCCGCCAAGAATGAAACTATTGAGATGCTGAACGACCGCTTCGTCGAACTGACCAAGGCTTACAAGGCGCTCACCGATGAAGAGATCCGGAACAACTACCTCCAGTATGGCCATCCCGACGGCAAGCAAAGCTTCAGCATTGGTATTGCGCTTCCTAAGCTTATTGTCATGGACGGCAACGGAAAATACGTATTGCTGGTATATGGAGCCCTGTTGGGTGTTCTCTTGCCGTACATCGTTGGAAAATGGTGGTATGGTTCTCAACGCTACACCAAGGAGCGTGTTCTTGTGGCTAGTGCTGGAAACATCTTCCGCGAGTACAAGGACGACATCACGGATAACGGCATCATTGGCGCCTTAGCTTCGGGCGAAGAGTTCAAAGACATCCTCAAGGGCGACAAGGCCGAGTCTGGGCTTGCTAAGTTGGAGAATAAGGTTTTGGCTGGGGAATCCTCCTTCTTGTCCGCAAAGGATCGCGAATATCTGAAGAAATTGGATAGCGTTACCCGTCGGAAGGCTCTGGCTTTGCTTTGGGCTTACATTGGCCGGGTTGACCTGGGCGATGCGACTCTGAATGCAGAGAAATACGAGGCTGCACCCGTTGCGCTATCTCTCACGGAGGCATTCACGGCCATTGCTCTTGCGTTTGGTAACCTCCGACCGATCATTGGTGCTTTCAAAGCTTCCCAGAGCTTGATCCAGGCTGTGCCTGCGACCTCCTCTCCTCTCCTGCAATTGCCAAACTTCACCGATGAAGTTGTCAAGGCCGTTGAGGGAGCAGATTCCAAAACCCACCTCACAGTTCAAAGGTTCATGCACCTCTCAGACAGCGAGCGACGTAGCCGTGCCGTTGGAGCTGGCCTTCTTACTGAGAAGCAGTACACTGAAGCTATCTCCGTTGCACAGCAATTACCTGCCCTGGAAGTCTCCAAGGCATTTTTCAAGGTTATGGGAGAGAAGTCCGTTACTCCCAGCAGTCTGGTACAGCTGGTTGTGAAGGCTCGATTCATCCCCCCGGGCTGCAAGGATATTCCCGCCGTCGACCAGCTTGACCTCGAGGACATTGACCCCGATGAGGATGACCTGGATGCTCTGATGGGCCGGAAGCCGGCCAAGAACCGCGCTACCAAGATGGTTGACGGCAAGAAGGTGGAGGTCAAGGTTGAAAAGGTCCAACCGCCACTCGCTCACGCACCCTACCTTGCCCGCGACCACTCCCCTCGCTGGCACATTTTCCTCGCCGATGCTAAGCAGGGCAAGATGGCCGTTCCACCATTCACATTCACAACTTTCGACAAGCCGATCCTCAACGAGGCCGGCCAGCCCACCTTCAACGTTCAGACCCTCAAGATGCAGTTTCAAGCTCCTCCGCAAGTTGGCGCCTTCACATTCATCCTGAACATGATCTGCGACAGCTATCTGGGTCTAGACACCCAGCTGCCAATTACCCTACACGTCGAAGATCCCGCCAAGGCGGCAGCCTTGGAAGAAGAGGACGACATCAGTGAACCGGACGAGGGTAAGTTTTTTTTTGCAGTCTGTGTCCTTTGCCACTGATACTAACCATTTGACAGACTCTATCGCGGGCCAGATGCAGGCGCTCAAGACCGGCCAAGCCCCGAAAAAGAAGACCCGGAAGCCTTCCGATTCCTCCAGCGAGGAGGAGAGTGACACCGACGGCGACGCTGGCGATACCAGCGACACCAACACAGAAACGGAAGATGAGGATTGATCGCATTTGATTTGCATTCATTGAACGATTGTACCCAGGACTGGTGTTACATTACGCTTTCCATTTCGATTGATTAGGTTCGATCTGGGTCCTTGACACCTTTTTTTTTCTCAACAACCATTTGTACCGTTTTATTCATGTTTTCCCACCGGGTATAGTCGGGGTAGTTTTTTTTTTCTTTGCAACTTGGCTTTAAGGCGGTATTTTGCCTATGCCTCCCCCCTCATGTTCATCTACTTCATCATCCGTCAGCAATAGACGGGGGAAATACAAAATACGAAATTATCTACAACAAAGTCCGACTGAATCAAAACAAAATACCCGCTTATTGAAGCTGTATTGTCTAGGATCGAGTTTGTCGCTTGCATGCCCACGGCGTCCTTGCGTGAGTCTGTGCTACAAGCTTCCTTGCACAGATACCTGGGATAGCTAGTAATAGCTAGGCAGGGGAGTGGGGTGAGCTATGAGGTGTCGCACGTAGATGAACAGCGTCAATCTTCCGGGGTTGTCTGTGCGCCTGTACCTGTACGCCTTGATCGAGGTTGTCAGGGTCCTGGGTTTATGCTGGCGGCTTTCGAAACATCTTGTGTGGTGGATCTATTTTCTTCACCGTAGTTCTAAGGTAGGTGAGAGTCTAGATTTTGTTTGCGTTCAGACCTCTGAAATGATTTCCATGGATATCTACCTATTTCTGGGACGGGTATATGGGGCATTGTAGCTAAATGGATTTGTAGTAGTCAGTAGATTATAACCTCTACATGTATTGATACAGTATGTCGATTTCACTCCCTTCCCGTGCTTTTGCTCACAGACCAGGATTAAGCGAGCATAGTTAGGCTTTGGTTAATATCTTTACCTTGAGCATCTTGACCTCGCTAGAACCTAGTACCTAGTACCTACTCAGTGAGCCATCCTAGGTTCTAGGTGGCAACAGGTTTTAAAGATCCTCGCTTCGTGAATCCGGTGACAAAAGTCTAACAGCGCGAGCTAGGAAGCTGCCATTAAACCAGAAACATCAAACTGATGTGAGAACTTACTAGCTTCCTATGTGTTCATAATCACTTAATTACTCAATAGGTGGTCTTGATCGCTCTGCGAAACCAGGGTATCCACGGATGGTGACACGGACAATGGGCAACAGGAACGACTACCGTCGGTGTCTTATACCTCAGCAGTAAACCGAGTCTGCACGACGTAGTCTGCATAGCATATTCAGCAAGTAAGCCAAAATCCTTTTCTTTTTTAGATTAATTATATCTCCGACCAGTGAAAATAAGTGCACGGTCACCCTCACAGGCGACAGCTAAGATAGGAAGCCCCGATCCACAAAATCTATTAACAGACCAAAATGAAATATCAAGTTTCTATCGTGAAGTAACACCCTAAATGTGTAGCCGAAATGTCTAACCGTAAGTCCATGTCCAAGTCAAGTATCACAATGTACATGCCACATGTATCCCAGTCCATCGGAGCGCCGTATTCATCGTACACACAATCTACCGGTCATTGGTAACAGGGGAGCTTGAAGCACCTGAATTGATGGTCGAGTCTCGTATCCCAATCTAGATACCAGAGATGAAAGAGGAAAGAAGAAGTCGAGGAAAGCCTTAAGCTGAAACAGAAAAGAAAAAGAAGTCAAAACGAAAAAGGCGGTAAACTCCTAAAGTGAAGAAATGTTCCAGACATCTTCCAATGCACGAGATCCTCCAGAAACACCAATCAATTTGCAAGCTTGCCTGAGTTCTGATGCATGCTGTCGATAAAGAACGGCAAAAGGGGTATGAAATTTGATCTCTTCAATCTCGTCTCGGGACTTCATAGGCATAGCATAAGCGAATGGAGTATAAGAAAGAGAAAAGAGAAAAGAAAAAGCCAAACAGTCAAAATATAGATAAGAAGAGAAAAGGAAAAGAAACACGAAAATGACAGAGAGAAATGAAACACCCTCATCGCACTCTATGTTGACGGAAAAGACCAACCCGGCGTAAAACCCGGAAAATAAGGCGAATCCTGCGCATGAAACGAAAAATCACCCAACAAATCCCCCGAAAGCCCCATCTGATGCTGCATCGGCCGCGTAATCCCCGTATGCATCCTAGCCGCCGGTTTCACATCCTTCGTCTCAGCACACCCATCAAGGTAATAATACCCCTGCTCATGACGGTTACCATGCGGAAGCGAAGACCCCGCGATATCAACATGATGAGGCGAGATCTCTGCTGGCCCCAGATCTAAAGAAGTCATGCCCGCTGACCGTGGGAGGCTCATCAGGCTCTGGTACCCCGGGTCTGCATAGCTGTTATATCCCGTACTACCTTGCGGCATGGATTGCATATCCCAGCCCCAGCTAGGTGCGTTACGGTTCATTGCGGGTGTGGGGGTGGGATTTGTGCAGAGGGATGGACGGGAAATTCTTGTTGGGGATGGTTCTCGGGGTGTAGTTGGCTCTGGAGATGGTTCTGCCGTCGCACTGCATTCTGTTGAAGTTGAGAGGAGACGGAGGTAACGAAGATCTTCTGAGTCTTCGTCTGGCTCGTCGGCGTTTTCTTCAGCTTGTTTGATTAGACCTAGTCTGTCGAGGATGGCGTGGGTTAAGGGATGGCCGTCTGGTGCTTCTTCGAGCGGGTCGCCTGGGAAGCCTTCGTTTGTGATGCAGAATTTGTATAGTTTCTGGAGAGCTTTGACGACCAATGAGTGGTGGGATTCGAGCATCTCGACGAATCTGGATGTGATTGATTAGTTTGGTTTCATTGTACACTGGGCTCGGTTCAACTTACCCTCGAGAATAGACTTTGGTCTGAGTAGCTTTTCGCTCCCGGAATAGACATGGGTGGTTGTATACGGAGCAGCGGTTGCAAGGCTGTTTCCCATCACACTGTTGTTGTCTTTTAGTGCCGTGTCCTGCTTCACAGATAGTGCAGCTTGGAACGGGATCATACACACCTTAGTCTTCTTAACACGGCATCGATCACACGCTTTCAGGACATGCTTCCGCTTAACCCGAAAAACACGTTGATCCCGCTTTTCATCCCCTCGTGGGCGATGTTCTAGTTCCGATAATGAAGCGACAGCAAAGTCGTCAATGCTATGTGGGAAGCCCTTAGGGCGTAACTTCGGTTGCCACGACATATCACCGATGCGCGGGTAAGATGGGAGAGGAACGAAGCAGGATATAGATAAAAATATAGAAATTGGAACCTAGTCACAGTGGAGGTGGACCAGGAAACTATAGCCTGAAAGATATGCAAAAAGCAAAAAAGAAAATCAATCGAGCAGGTGGGGTGGATGATATGGACTTCAGCCGCCTGCATAGACCTTAATATCATGCAAAACCGGGGCCAAACACTCCCCGCATGCCCCGCGGTGAAGGTGACGTGGAGCGGTCAGAAAGTCAACTCGAGTGCGTACAGGGATTCTTCCATCCAAGTTACTGTACCAAGTCTACTCATGTTACGGTATTTACCCACACGGTCCGAGCCGCGAGTGGAGATTTCACTTTCTGCGGCATAAAACCCGGTCTTTTGGGCAGCAGAGAGTAACGGCTTGTCCCACTGATACACGATCAAGATCGACACGTGTGGCAGATTACCAAGCGGTAGAAATACACCAGAGACGAAGGTCAATGCGTGCACATATCAGGTGACATCCTGGTAGTCCATGCACCGAAACGTGGTACGGCGTGATATGCCCTTGACCATGGGTAATCCCGGAGGTTGTTATCTGGTCTGCAGGTGCCACATTACCCGTGGCTTACAGTTAAAGAACAATGAACACTTGGACCGGCTGCCTCTCCAGAATAAATGCCAGTCTATATGTTGCCCGTTACGTTCATGTTTCTTCCTTCAATTCCCCCTTTTCGTTGGACTCGTTTTTCTCCTAACTCCTACCTATTAGGTGACTGGGCAACACAAGCGCAACAAGGTGTACGATCAGATCCCGCGCTGACATTGGCAAGGCTGTGGCCCTAATCAGAACGGACTCTGAGATTGATGGTGGAAATTGCAATCTCTTTCCAATGATTTCCTCCCTTGCCATAGGGCAAACGGTGTGACGGTGAACTGGACATTCTATTTAATGCACATGCAATACGTTCTGAACCCCGACAGGGATGTGGTGTTTTGGCCATATTGATCTAGGATCTGAGCCCTGAGCCCCTCTCTCTGTGGATTCAGGATTCACCGGTAAAAGAAGAAAAAAGAAGGGAAAGTTGAACCCGGTGACCTTGCGAAAGTACCCGATTATTGAATCGGCAAATGCAGTCTCCGTCCTCCGTTCCTTATGTCCGTCACGCCCTAATGTCCCAAATGGTGATCAACTGTGCTGCGTAGCTGTGGATCCAGCTGCACGTCTACAACTAGTGGCTGCGGGAGCTTCGATTTCAATCCTACAGGCCACGAGGCACCCAACCACAGAACAGAAGGAAATGAAAACTAAAAGTTATATCTTCATCTATCTAACCAGATCTATACAATATGGTTCCGTTGGGGAGGGGCACAGCCCGAGTGGCCCCCTGATCAAATGGTGTCTTTCCCGTTTCTACCCCTTTCGTCGCCCGAATCTGTCAGATTGAAGCTAGTGGGACCCCTACTGTTGGGAAAAGGTGATTCACCATGCATACTCCATCATTACCCAATAACCTCGGGAAAATGCGAGTCAGATCAGCAGGACAATGTAGTTTCTTGCGCATTCTTTCTGCGAGGTACGGCGGTCCGTCCATCCACCGAAACAGGAGACTGTCGGCTTTCTCACAGAGGGGTGTTTGCCCATTGGAGCCTAACGTTTTTCCTTTTTCATTCTCCGAGTTTCACATTGGGGAGTAGAATACTAGCTTCTCCCTTCGCAAGCAAATCAAAACTCTCCTCGCTCGTCGGTGAACTAGACGCCGGGTGGTCAGGCGGCAAGTCGTATACATTTCCCTCCGACTCTGGCTTGTTCTGAGTCTGACTCTGCCACCGGCGATCCCCTATCCATTCAATTCCATCCCCCGCACCACGGGTGCCAATCGGGCGACTGTCACCCTCACCCTCGAGGAGAGACAACTCGTTTCGGGCACCAGTCTCTCCCCAGGTGAGGAGCGGCAGGTGACGACGGTGCCACTCGCCTAGGAACATCCCTTCGGGGTCGACTTCTTGCCGCACCTTCATCCATTCTTCCATGTCCTCCCCGTACAACCCGTGCAGCTCCGTGGGCCCGAGGACATTGAAGTTCTTAGCCCAGTGAGGTTTGGCATCCATGTCCCGCATGAGCCATTCAAAGGCCTCGTAGTAACGTTTTCGGCACGGCGGATCCCGAAGATAAGGCCGGTAAAGCGTCGCGTTCAAGTAGAGCGTCGGACCATCGCGACATGTCGGGTCCAGGTAGGGACGAGGGCGAGGATTCTTGGATGAATCCGATACGCGCACCTCGATCGGACAATGCACATAGAGACCTTTGCTAGAGAATGGGATGCCGGCAGTCTTGCTGTCGCCGTGCAACCAGGCGGAGAGACGGATGATCGCTTCGGGCCCCTTCTCTAATGGGAGTGCCCATTCGTTGACGTATTGCGAGTACAGACAGTTCATCAGCAGACCAGTTCGTGCTGAATCAACCGCTTCCGTGACCGTGCTGCCTGGTCGGAAGCCGTACTGCATACCGAAGACGAACCATTCCACCCACGGCAGAACACGGGGGAAATACGAGGATAGCGCTAGCAAGTTGTGGTAGATGTGGTACCCGAGCCACTCGCCGTAGAAGTTCTTAGGGGCTGCGCGCAGTGGGAGATCGGTCTCGTCGGCGTGCCAGACGATGGCGCCCTTCTCATATGGCATCCACCAGACACGAACGAATTCATGAGAGGTCCACAGCCCAGTCGTCCACTCGCTGATGACTTGCGACAGCGAATATCGCTCTTGGCGCCAGGCGATCTTGAACGCCGGCCGCGCCTTGAAAGTCACCTCGACGACGATTCCGAGCGCACCAAGGGAAACAAGGGCGGCGCGGAAAAGGGACTCATTATTTGTGGCACTGCAGCGCACTAACTGACCATTGGGTAGAACGAGACTCAGTGCTTCAATGCATTCTGAGAGTAGTCCGTGGCGCAGAGAACTTCCATGTGTACCTGTCGCAATTACTCCCGCGATTGACTGGCTATCAATACTTCCCAGGTTTTCCAATGTTAACCCTTGTTGTTCCAGCTGAGGGCCCAGGTCGTGCAATCGGATACCGGCCTCAACGGTGACCATCCGGGTTTCGGGGTTGATGTGTAGAGTGCGATTGAAATCATCGAGGTTGACGAGCCAGGACGAGGTGCAGGTCAAATCGGAGGGGGAGTGACCGCTGCCGACGGTCACGATGCGGCGGCGACATCGGCGCGCGAGGGTGACTAGCTGCTGGATCTCCGGGATGTTCCGTGGGCGGATATAGAGCTCGGGGCGAGAGTAGAATGTTTTGGCCCAGGTGTGGTGGAGGTGATCGGTTGACGCGCGGAATGGAACCGCGGAGTCGAGCTTTGACAGCTCACGAGTGATAGTAGGGTCCATGATGTGAATAGTATGAAATGATCACGGCATTCTGTAGGGCACGATCACATTATCCAAGGGAATGTCGGGGGTTGGTGGGGGGAGAAAGGGGAGGAAACGGCGCTAGGAAAAATATAATTGATGGCGACGGAGATATGGATCGGCCCACTTTACATCGATATCTCCGTTCCCCCACTTTTCTTTTTCTATCTCGCTGTCTACGGGTGATGTTTCTAAGGTTCAGTTGAACATTTCACAGTGCTCGGGAATTTTACCTCTGCTGTGTATCGTGCAAGTCAATATCAATTACTTTAATCATCTCATCAGTCATCATCTACATGCAACCTTGCAATCTCCCCGATAAGCCACGGCTTGGAATGGGTGTCTACCGCCATTACGGATAGGCAGCCATCCACCAATGCACCAGACACCAATACCAACTTATATGAGGCTGAAAAAATAAGTAGAACCTTGATAATTTAGATGTAAGAACCAGTATTTTTTACATGATTTTGCATATACCGATGAAATGCTCGCAAATGTGACACATATACAACCCAGATGCTCCCGATGCTCCTCTAGGGACACAGTAATGGTAAAGACTCCAGCCACCCATAAATGCTCTCTTTACAGGGCCGAAATATGCACAGAGAAATAACGAGATAGAAAATATGAAAAAAAAAAAAAAAAAAAAGCAGGTAGTGAAAGAAAAAAGAAATGCAAGTAGGCAGTACAGACACGGGACGTTCTTACTCGGTTACTCAGCCGGAGAGCGAATCGCTTCGATCGCCACGTCAAGAGGGAACACGCAAGGAGCGTGGAGAGAATCGACGTCCCATTTTCTGAAGGCGCTTTGGCACCGATCTGGGATGCCACCGAGCGCGACGAAACTCTTTGGGATAAAGGGTCGATCTTGGAGCGAGGCAGCGAGGATGCCGTACTCGTGTGCGAAAACCACGGCCGATGTGAAGTCGGCGGATTTTTGTGAAGCTTGTTCGCCGACAATCACGTAGATCTCGAAGAAGGTATCGAGGACGTAGACATCCTTATCTGTCAAGTCTCTGTAGCAGAAGGGTTCGATCTCCTGGACAGTATCATTGGGTCGGACAGTCGGGGATCCAGAGCCAGGACGGCGCATCCAGAAACGAGGTGGTTGGCCCAGCTCGTGGTCAATCCGGAGAAGACGGGTCCGGTAATGATCGAATTTGGGCTTCAGTTGCCAGTAATCGGAAGTCAGAAGCGCGTTGGCTTCATTGGAACCTGCAAAGTCATCAAAGAAGCTCTCAGGCTCTTCACCCTCAGTCACTTCTTCAAATTCACCGGTCAACCCGAGATCCATGCTGATCAGTCGGGCGGCGCCGGTTTCCTCGGGCCCACTGCCCTTACCCTTCCATAGGTAAAGTTTGCCAAAGGGTGCTGAAATCACGAATGGGAAACCAGAGCATAGGTTGCGGAGTGAGTAGTCGACTTCATCAAAGGCCATTTGTCCCAGATGCTTGCGGCCGCAGAGCATGTACAGGGAAGATGAAGTAGAGCGAGAGCTAGATCCACGACGGGTGATGATGATTCCACCAAGGGCTTGGATGAACCGCAGGCGCTCTTTGCCCTGGCGAATCACTTGCAACTTGCAGCTGTTTTCGCGGGCAACTTTACGGGCAAACAGTTGTGCGTCGTCCAGAGCTGCTTCTGACACGTCGTCACCACACCAAAGGTAAACTTCAGCATGGTTGCTACCATCTGCCTCGAACAAATGAACGCACACATACATGCTGCCCTCGTACAAAACGTACTCCTGGTTGACGGGCAGTTCCTGCTTCTTTCCATCGCCTGTCATTTCCCAGATCTGGCGCTTCACAGTACGAATCTTGGTATCATCCAGTTTGCCTGCTAGCACCAATTGAGGGTCGATGTCCATCCTGTCGCGTGGATTGGGAAATGACTTGAAGAAATCACCGATCACCTCCCGGGCCTCCGCGGCCTGGGCCACTAGAGACGGCGCGGACATCTTGCGTGAGAGTCTATTGCGAGGATCAATAGGCCGTGCGAGAGACACGTCGGGTCTTTTACGCGGCACTGGTGGTGACGCACTGCTCTTACTCTGTGGTGAGGAGTCGGCAACCGTCACTCCTGGGACACTTTTTGGGGAAGGTGTTGAGGGCAAGTCTTTCTGAAGTTCTCGGGAGCTCACTCTGAGAGGTGAGGGTGAGGGTGAAATGAACCGTGCTTGGCCCCACTGGAATCGCGACGAGGGACTGGATGGTGACGGGGAGGGCGAAGGTGATGAGGGCTTTGGCGGGACAGGGGGTCTACTTGATGGGCTGGCGTCTCCTGATGATTCAGACTCTCGAGGGGCGTGCTCGATCGGGCTAAGGGCGGTAGACTCTCGGGGAGAAGTGGGCGAAAAGCTTCTCAGTCGTTGCAGTCCGCCGTTGAGAACATCCTGGAAGGTTGTCTTTACTCCCGGAAATTGCTTGAGGTAGGGGCTCCCTATTTGTGCGGTTTCAGTATCGACAACCACATTGTCTGTTGACGTATTGTCCGAGACGGCTTCCGGAGAAGCTGCAGGCTCGGGAATAGTCTGAGATATTTCGACTTCAGGAGATGAGATGGCACCAACCTCCTTGATATCCTCCGCAGGTGAGACAGCGGGAGCAGAATCCCCCTTGGGCGCCCGTCGCTTGGGGCCCCTCGCACGACCCTTCGTCGCGTGGGTAAGAGGCGCAGAGGGCAAGGCAGGAGAGGCATCGCCGGAGGCTGGCATAGACAGCTCCTTCTTATGTCCCTCGGCTGGACTAGGCGGACCTCGGGAGAGAAGACCTGCTAATGCGGGATTGATTCGGCCTGCAAGTTTCCCTTTAGCAGCTGAAACTTGAGTAGTAGGCATGCTTGCGGTTTCTGAGCTCACTGACGACCGCAAGCTACGAAGTGAGCGGATCTCCTCGTTTGGGAGCTTCTTTTGGGTCTCCACCACATCATTGCGGTCCATATCCAGGCTCGAGCTAAACTTGGGCTGCATGTCTGCAACCTCCTGCTCATTTGCGACCGGGGACGCCACCTCCTCCAAAGCAGGGGGGGATACAGGTGCTTCTGGCGCCCGGAAAGATCGTGTAGGGCTCAGCTCCGGAGCGGTCGTGGGGCTCTGAATATCGGGGTTTGTTTTCCGGTCATTATTCGTCTTCGTCATGAGGTTACGCTTCGCAAGAGCCTCCGGAATAGGTTCGGCTGGCTTCGCCGGTGCATCCTGTTCTCCTGCAGTATTTCGCCGAATCGAGCCTCCCCCAGCCTTCATCGCCTCCTTTGTAATCACCAGACTTTGCCTAAATTCATCGACTCGTGGAGTCTTCTTAGGGCCACCGGTATTGTTCAAGGCAGATTTACCGCGAAGAATGTTATCCTTGAGTTCATCTGGAGCCACATAGTTGCGGGTCTCTGTCTTCTTGAGTTTTCCGAACATATTCTTGAATTCCGGTTCTGCTTGCTTCTCCTTGTCTTGCGCAACATCCCGCTTGCGCAAATTCGCGCGAAAGTCAACCACTGGAGACTGGGGCTTGGGCTTCGGCGAAAGCGGCTCTCGGTTAGGAAGTGAGAAATTCGGCCTGGTGCTCAGCGCAGGGGGTTTATTTGGACTGTTGTGCGACTCCTCCACTGGCAGCTTCTCTGGAGAGTCTTCCGGAGAGTCTTCTGGTACAGTCGAAGGTTTGAGTTCTTCTTCCTCCCCAACCTCGGGCTTGAGAGGTTTTGGTTCTTCTTCTTTCACAGCCTCGGGCATGGGAGGTTCTGGTTCTGGTTCTGGATTGGACTGGGCAGGCAGGGGTTCAGATCTCAAGACAGACGATGGGGAGTCTGGCACTGTCACTTTTTTGGTGAATGTTGGACTGCTAAGTACTGATGGAGTTCCAGAAAGGCTGGGTTTCTTGAAATGGCTGCCTGGCGGGGGTGTTCGCATCAAGCCCACGGGTGTTACTTCTTTGAAGGTACTCGCTCGACCCATGTCCACACTGCCTCTGGATTGTCGTGCTTGCTGCCAGGAGGGCTGTGGCGGAGGCGGCTTTGACTGACGAGAATCGGGTCGGTTGAGTGCACTTTCCAGCCAAGTCGATTTGGTCGGGCTCCATCGCCTGGGGTCCATAGTTCTTGATGTAAATGGGCTCGATGGACCATCACCACCGAAACTATCTGCAGTCACAGAGCTGGTCGATCTAGCGTGGCCATATAGGGCGGGTCTGCTGGGACTGCCCTCAGAGCGCATGGTCTCGTGGTTGCCCGAGAAAGAGGGAGTGGTCGGTCTGTCAGTTGTTTCCGATGGTTGTACGGAGGCTTCGGTATGGCTCGAGCTAGGTCGCTCTGTAGGCGCAGTCTCCCGATTGATTCGAGAAGTAGTTATAGAGGTCATGTCGCTAAAGCTGCCTGTGAGGCTAGGAGCCGCAACACTGTTTCGATTGCTAACGATAGAGTTGCTTCGGCTCAAGCCCTGGGGCAGTTGGGCACTCCATCGTTTTGAGACACTGTCAGATCGCCTCATCATAGCACTCTGGACAAATCCACCGAGGCCTTTGGTGGGCGATATCGAACGAGCTCGCTCTGGTGACATTCGCCGCTGAGTGGGAGACGGTGGCAGGACTGGTTCGTCTGCCAAAGTCTCGGTTTGCGCAGAAGGATCCAGCTTCGGGGCCTCTGTAATCGTCACTGGCGAACCTAGACCAGTGGCTTGTGAGACTGACGAGACGCTCGAATACCGATTGCTCATGTTGCTCTCGCCAACGGTCGACGCCGTCTGTGGCCGTGATGGGGGCTTTTCCTCTGTCCTCTCCACCTTCTCTGGTTCGGCTGTTGACTCATGGCTCATGCCTGGCAGCTGGCGACTTGGGCCCAAATCCACCTGGCTGTCCGACCGGTCTTCCGACTTGAGATATGCTGGTGATCCCAGCCCTCGATCTGCTGTTTGTCGAAACCACGACGGATCTTTCGACGAAAGTGACAGGGCGATAGAAGCACGCGACATTTGGTTGTCATCCGACGCCGTGGACGCATTTCGCAAGTGGCTGGATCGAGTCGGCGATGTTGAGCCTGGCGAACGGTTTGCAAGGTCCCGCGAGGATGGGCGTTGCTGCCACGATAATGTCCCCGCCCGACTCCGCGACAGGGCGGGTACCGTTCGTGGAGATGCAGGTTCCGTCTCTTGAACCGAACCTCGTCTGGAATGTGTGGTGTAAAGCGGCTCCGATTCTTGACTCGATTTTCCTCCGCTGAATGGCTCGGGGTCTGGTGTCTGTACCGTCGGTTCGAGGTGCTCCGGGGGATCGATGGAAGACTGGCCAATGGAGGAAACGCTCAGTCTTGAGGGATTCAGGGTCGGGGAACCGGCAATCGATCGTGCTCGTTCTGGCATCATCGCGTCAGCATCTCATGGGAAAGGTGGGTCATCACGCCAAAATAGCGCGGGGTTCTGGCTACGCCCGCAAGCATGACGAGGCCAACGGCCCAAGGGAGGGGCGGACAATGTACCAGCTCGACGGGCCTGTCTTTCCTTCCGGCCTTGCAAGATCTCATCTTCCAGTCGTTTGGTGCGCTCATCATCTTCTTTATCACGACGTTCACCGAGTTCCCGAATGCGCAACAGGAAATCGTTCACGTCTTCCGGACCGTCGGGAGTCTTGGTGGTCGTCATGGTCCCCGTTGCGCGTCTCCGCAGAACGGGAATCTCTCCTAGTAAAAATTGAGGGAGGGGAGATTTGAATGGGGAGGGGAAGAGAGTGGGAGGAAGAGGAAGACCCAAGGGCTGAGGTGTGACTCCGCCCTGCTTAAATTAAATGGGGATGCGCGCGATCCATCGCAAGTCATTGGCTCGTCCGATCTTCATTGCCATCCCTTGGCTCAAGAACCAAATTCGTATAAAGTCTAGTTTGAGAATTAACTTGCGGTACATATAGAAACTACTCTTACTACTATACCCAGGTACTACACGACTTTGTTCTTGAATATTGAGATTCAAGTTTGTTTGTTTACAAGGTTTTGTGGAGCGGATCCCAGGTTCGCGCCCCGCTGGTTGTTCGGCTTCGATTTTAGTCCCATGGAATTGCCGCAATGACGAAATCACGAAATTTTCTTTCCAAAAAGGGGGGCACTAGTTTAGTATCTATCATTTTAGTACCTTGCATCCATTTTGGCTCTTTAATGCATATTCTACAACGGCCTCAACCTTGTCATGTTCAGATCGGAGAATATTTGCTATGATCGTTGAACATCCATGGATATATTTCGGGCATATGCGGCTGGCCGTTGGGCAGGACCGCTAGAAGATGTTGAAAATTAGGTTCTAACCACATGCATTGGAATTAGAATCCAGCTTGCAATTAATGCTTGTGGCTACACCGCATAGAACTTTCCAACCCCCGGCTCAAATAGACTGGTCATATGGCCAATAACACTGGAATATGTTCCCGATACATGTTATCCCCAATATCAAGACTAATAAAGGAATAATCGATCTTTTGCATCCTGTACCACCCAATCCAACCCCTCATTCAAGTTCTTTCCCGTCATCGCACTGCACGGGAGAATAGTCCACTTATGGGTTTTGATTAAATCCAGCCCAAGACGCTGTACACGGGGATTGATCAGTCCAATTCTACCCAGGTGGTAATCGTAGGAATAAAGAAGAATATTAGACCACGTACCTGTCGAACCTCCTCTTCACTCATACAGTGTTCCACGTCTGTTTTGTTTAAAAACACCAAGAGGCTGGCACCCATCAATCGCTGTCATCCGACATTAGCGCAAGCTCCCGAACTCCAAGGTCTGAGTGGAGACCGAACCTCTTCTAACAACAGCCCAGCTAGCTCTTCACGGCAATCCTCCACCCGGAGTCGATCAGTTGCATCCACGACCCAAATTAAAGTGTCTGTCTTTTCAAAGTAGTTCTTCCAATAGGACCGCAGTGTCTTTTGTCCTCCAACATCCCCTGCTTCACGTTAACCCTGCAGATATCACCCGGAGTGCGACTCACAGATGTTCAATTTGTATCTGGTTTCTATCAGTAAAAGCTCTTATTCACAATATAGATAATTTGCCTACCCCATAAATTCAATTGTCTTAATAATGAACCCCAATGTTGGGCTGACTGTTGTGACATCCTCGCCCATGATTCTCTTCACAATGGTGGTCTTGCCGGCATTATCCAGTCCTCTGTATTCAGTGTTAATACCTTCCGCCGAAGTATAGGAAATGAAGATCAAGATTACAGCATGAGGACCCGCATTTCCTTGTCCTTCAGACGAGCTTTGCGTAAGATCGACAACATGTTGTGGTGGTGTTCACAAGGCGATAAGAGCGAAATTGAGCTGCGAGGTGTGGATTAATTATGCTTTCGCTTGGGAGCTTCCGCTCCCGCTCTACACCTAGTCTATATTGGAACATCATTCCGACCACGTCCCAAAAATTCACAGATGCTCGTAGATTCTATTTCATTAATATAGACAATGCCTATAGTAAAAGCCCAGGAAGTGAATAAACTATTTCCGTTTGATTATTGGGTGTGGGTTAACTTAATCAGGGAAGGAGAGGGATGCACTTATAAATTGCTCGCCCAAATTTTCAAACTTTCTGTTTCTTTCACTCCCCATCCCCTCATCTTTTCATCAATTCCCTCAATCTCTCAACCCTCAAACCCCCTCACTCTACGCTATCGATTGCCGTTTCCCCTAGTTGATTTGATCGCGGATTGCGTGAATCCGGTTCGATCGAAAATCAACGACGAGGTCGGACCAAATCGACGAGAAGTCAGCCAAGGACACGTGAATTTCTGTTTTCGAGGTAAGATACCCAAGCCCAAATATGACTAACAATCAGTAACATGCGAGGCTATCTGTGTATTAATGATGATGCTAATATTTGATCCTTCTAGACAGGTCCGTCCTCGACAGGACTGCCATCATCGAGAAAGTCCACATCCTACGATCCTATTTTGCCTTTCTGGCATTCGGTTTGTTTTCGCCTCAAGAAATTTGTAGCTTACAAGTACTAATAATTATTGACCTAGCAGCATCATCAACATGCCTGATTCATTCCATCCAAGTGATGGCGTTCAAGGCACTATCACACTCACCTACCAAGAGCTTCTGGAGATGATCATCTTCAATCTTCAGACTGCTGACCCACCGCTCGAATTGCAAGACGAGCGCGATTACCTGCTTTATCTGAAGGACCCAAAATTTTACCACAAGTTTACTTGGCTCGAATGGCCCGATAACTATGTTGATATGCGGGGACACACAGGTGGTTCACTGGGCAACCTCTTTGCTCTTTGCTCTGATCCTGAGCCACCCGAGGACCTGTTCAAGTACCATCTGATACCGGACGCCTACACACCTTCAGTCCACTGGTTTGAAGAGAATTCCATGGTTGCAAGTCTTTACAAGATCGCGAAGCAATTCAACGAAACACAACGCTGCCCAGATGATATGGTTCCATGCCCTGAAGGGCCCGAACCCATCGAAACCGGCCTAGTGCCGGAACCTGACGCCACCCTTGAGAACTATCTATCGGATCTCAGGCTGGATGATCACTTGGAAGTAAAATATTTGAAAGCTAAGAGTTTGAATGAACTTGAAAATATGGCAACCCTGGTGTATTCCGACAAAGGACCAATTACGGCAGGCCTTGAATATCTGGATTTCATCAGAAACGGCCCAGCTAACAAGATTGGTACCTACGAGTACATGGATATTACTGTGGTTCGCACTGCTAAGGGTGTCGAGAAGCCAGAGAAGTGCTCTGTCAATCCGCCATCTTTTATTCCCGACAATGGGTATGAAGAGCTTGACCCGGAAGTGAACATCAGAACACAGAGACAAGGGACTCCCGAATACTTGAACCAGTGGAAAAAATACAACGAGTCTCCTGTGGCCTGGCATGTCGCCATACAAGACCAAATCGTTTGTCCCAAGATCCCCAATATTGTGAATTCTCCCCGTCCTGTGTTTGACCCCGAGGAAATAATGCCATTTCCCGCAATCATTCGCAACCCCGTGGGATGCTACCAATATGTCTTCTCTCCGAACTGGGGATATCGAATTCCCGAAAAGTTCGAAGGACATGAAAAGGAATGGCTATTTCATCGCTATCTGTCTCACCTTCCGGAAACAGTGAAGCCACAGGACATTCACCATCCTGCGTTCTACGACGGAACTGCCAGTGCCGATGGTGGCCATGGATTCATGATCCAGGGAATTCAGCACCTCGAAGCACCACGGGATATGTCTGATGACGAGACTCGCCTTCGCTGGCACGAGACAGCAGCTGGTCATGCTACCAACATGAGCATGATGAAGAAGCTCTGGTCTATCCAGCGAGATGCGGACAGGTACGACCGAATCATCGATGAGTTCGCGGAAGCCTGGAAGAGTCTCTAGTGAGAGAGGAGCTGGGCTGCATTAAGAGCCCAAAGTGACACCATGGGCTCCCACCGGCTAACCCCATGGTGTCAAGTCAAGGCCTGAAGTTAGCGGACGCACGAAAAGGTTTCTAGACCCGGCTTGTAGGGAGGAGTCGGCCTGAAACTACCGCTAACCCCATGGCACCATGAAGATATGCACAACAAGGTCATCTGTTAAAGCCGAGGGTATTGGAGCTTGGGAGGACAAAGAGCTCTGACTCGACCTCAAAGGCGTGTGGACGCCCCTCCCATTGGGGTCAAGTCAAAGGAATAACATCAAGGCAATGCCCGAATATGGCGGAAGCATGGAAGGGTCTCCAGCCTGGCTTTTGGGAGGAGCTGGGCTGGAACCCACCGCGGCGCCGCCTATTCCCCATGGGCGCAATCAGGAGGTGAAAAAATAGTTAAAAAAAAAAAAAAAAAGGTTATTGTTACATTTTTCCCTTCTCTTGATAGATCCTTGCTTCAAGTAATCAATTTTGGGTAGGCTCACCATGAAAGCAAATTCTGACTTGATCTGCTTATACTCGCTCCCTTGACGAGGATCACAAAATAATACGAATTTCTAAAAGAGGCCGTGAAATATGTACCCATACTTCGTTCGTCTGGGCAGCAGCGAAGATATAATAGGGCATCTCTTCTCTCATCTTTGCTTCTCTCCTTCTATTACCAAACTCTACTATTTGAATACTTAGCTGGGCATTTCTTCTCTTATCTTTCCTTCTCTCGTCTTTTCTTCTCTCCTACCATTCTTCTATTACCAAGCTCCAGTATTTGAATGCTTGATTAGGAGATCCACAGAGTCTTCAAAGATTCCTCACATCTAAGATGGTGCTGCTACATAGCTCATCAAAGATAAACAGGAGACACCGTTCCGAGTTCTCCTCCTCCGCACTTCCAAGGTTCGTTCATATGAAAGCTCTGTTCAATCCCAACCAACCCTCGCGTACTGACGTTCTTCCATACAAAAGATCGATAGGAGATTTCCAGATATGACGGACTCATCGATGAGTTTGCCGAAGCCTGAAAGGGGTTATAGACCCGGCTTGGAGGGAGGAGTTGGCCTGGAACCCAGCGCTAACCCCATGGCACCAAAATGAAGAAACGCACAACAAGGTCAACATTGAAAGCGAGGGGTACATGCGCTGAGATGGACAAAAAAGCTTTTACTCTGACATCATGGGCTCCCACCACCCAACCCCATGGAGTCACTTCGAAAGGAAAAATAACATCAAAGTCAAGGCCTGAAATTGGCGGAAGCATTGAAGAGTTTCTAGACCAGACTTGAAGGGAGGAGTCGGGCTGAAACCCACCGTGGCACCGCCTACCCCCATGGCACCAGCTCGAAAGGAAAACACATCAAAGAAGGTTCAAGGGTCAAAGGACGCATGCAAGGTCTCCTGACCCTGCTGATTGGTGGGGAAAGAGGAAAGAAGCGGGTGAGGATATACACAGTTCCAGACTATGTTTAGCAGTAGCAATTGTACATTATTGATTTTTCAGGGGCTCTGGATTGTATGGTAGAATATAGTTAATTCTCTCGAATAGTATCGTCATTTGTTCCCCCTCGCGGATTTTGGCGCTTGTGGGATACATCATGAAGATCGAAAAGCTTAGATCTTACAGTAAACAGAACGAGAAGTCTATGTTACGTGATCCTCTCACCGCCCAATATTTTTTCTGCAGTGAACCAATTTTTTTCTCCGCTCACCGCCTGTTGATTTCTTCTCGAGAGATTGCGGGTTGAGTATCTGGGGATTCAATCGTTCATTCATTTTATTTATTGAAAAATACCCCATCGAGGCAAGCGATAATCCCGAGTATCTACTCGAGTGACTACGTTCCTCGCCAATTGCCTCCACCATGGCTCCCGCCAAGGACGACGACTTCGTCTTTACGCTGTCCGATGAGGAGGATGTCCCCCGTTTCGACGATGATGAGGAGGAGGGAGATGAAATGAACGGCGTGGCCGATGCGAGCGACAACAAGAAGCGCAAGCGCGAGGCTGAAGCCTCGAAGGGAAAGAACAAGAAGCTGAAGCAGCAGAACAAGGACAAGAAGAAGGGCAAGGGCAAGGCTGCGCCTGTTGAGGAGGACGAGGAAGAGGAGGAAGAAGAGGAGGAAGGTCCCGTTGGTAACGATGACGGCGCCTTGAACCCCGATTTCGAATTCGATGTTGCGGGTTTGGCGAATCAAGGCGTCACCGAAGGCTTTGACGGATGGGGTCTCGATGATTCCAAGAAGACTGCCCCGGGTGGAGATAAGAAGGCCGTTGACATTGACGATATTATTTCGCGGAGACAGGCCAAGAAGGATGCTGCTGCTGCGAAGAAGCAGAAGAAGAATGGCGCTGTCGAGCCTGAATTTGAAGGCGTGGAAAGCGACAACGAAGATGGTGGTGTGGAGGTCGATTTCGAAGACGACGAATTGATGGCCGAGGATGGCTTCGGTATGGGTGCCGATGGTGAAGAGGAAAGCGAAGCCGAGGGCCCTGAGCCTGGATCTGGTGCCGAGGACGACGACGAGGAGGAAAGCGACAATGACGATGAAGACGACGATGCTGCATCCGACAACGACTCTGTCGCTACACCGGTTAACCACCCCGATGATGTCTCTGATCGGGAGGAGGATTCCGATGCCGAGAGCGAGGTTGACGACGAGGAGGCAGCGAAGCGCAAAGCGTTCTTCGCCCCCGAAGAGAAGACCGACAACAAAGCCGGAGACAAAAGCACATTCCAGGACTTCAACCTTTCTCGTCCTATTCTCCGAGGTCTCGCCTCCGTTGGTTTCACAGACCCGACTCCCATTCAGCGCAAGGCTATTCCCGTCGCACTTCTGGGTAAGGATATTGTCGGTAGTGCCGTGACTGGTTCCGGAAAAACTGGTGCTTTCATCGTTCCCATCCTCGAACGTCTACTCTTCCGTCCTCGCAAAACTCCTACTTCTCGTGTCGTTATTCTCATGCCCACTCGTGAGCTGGCGGTGCAATGTTACAATGTTGCCGTCAAGCTGGCTACCTTTACCGACGTCACCTTCTGTCAACTTATCGGTGGTTTCAGTCTCCGTGAACAGGAAAACATCCTTAAGAAGCGACCCGATGTCATCATCGCCACCCCCGGTCGTTTCATTGATCACATGCGCAACTCCCCCAGCTTTACTGTCGATACCCTTGAGATTCTTGTTCTTGATGAAGCCGATCGCATGCTTGAAGATGGATTCGCTGACGAGTTGAACGAAATTTTGACCACCATCCCCAAGTCTCGTCAAACCATGCTGTTCTCCGCTACGATGACCGAAACCATTGACAAGCTCATCCGTGTTGGCATGAACCGTCCCATGCGATTAATGGTGGATGCCAAGAAGCAGACTGTCGTGACCTTGACCCAGGAATTCGTCCGGTTACGTCCTGGTCGCGAGGATAAGCGTCTTGGATACCTGTTGCATTTGTGCAAGGAGATCTACACTGGGCGCGTGATTGTATTCTTCCGACAAAAGAAAGAGGCGCATCGGGTGCGCATTATCTTTGCTCTTTTGGGTTTGAAGGCGGCCGAATTGCACGGTAGTCTGAGCCAAGAACAGGTATGTCACCGACGGCATTGTCTAACGTCCCGTGTTTCATCGGGTCCTATGCTAATTATTCCCTTATCTAGCGTATTAAAAGTGTTGAGAACTTCCGAGACGGCAAAGTCGCTTACTTGCTCGCGACCGATGTCGCTTCCCGTGGTCTAGATATCAAGGGTGTGGAGACCGTTATCAACTACGAAGCCCCGCAGAGCCACGAAATCTACTTGCATCGTGTCGGTCGTACCGCTCGTGCCGGTCGCACCGGTCGCTCCTGCACGATCGCCGCCGAACCCGACCGTAAGGTTGTCAAAGCGGCGGTGAAAGCCGGTAAGGCCCAGGGTGCCAAGATTGTCAGCCGAGTGGTTGAGATCGCAGTCGCCGATGCGTGGGCCAAGAAGGCGGAGGATCTTGAGAGCGAGATCGAGGAAGTTCTCCAAGAGGAGAAACTCGAGAAGCAATTGTCGCAGGCCGAGATGCAAGTGAACAAGGGTGATAACCTGATGAAGCACGGAGCGGAAATCATGTCCCGACCCAAGCGTACCTGGTTCGAGTCTGAGCAACAAAAACGGACGGCCAAGCAGGCTGGTGCCGAGGCCTTGAATGGTCCCAATGCTCAATCTAAGAAGGTCAAGCTCAGTAACAAGGATAAGAAGCGATTGGACGATGCGGAGATGCGCCACGATGGCAACATTGGGTGGAAAAAAGGCAAAGCAGACCGAGAGGCGCCTCCGACTAAGGGCAAGGGCAAGGGCAAGCCTCAGGGTAAGCCCAAGGGCAAGGGAAGGAGATAATTCATTGGATACCAGGCGCATAAGTACTGTAAAATCAATTGTATAGATTTTTCGAATCGCACAGATATGATCACCTCATGTTTTTCAAATATCTTTACGATTACGAGGGGTATTCGTTTTTTTACGTATTTTAAGACAGTGGATTCCAGTGGGGAAACAGTCTATACTCCGATGGTATTGACGATCGACCTCTATTTCCTTAGTCTAACTCTAGTTCTTGGAGACAGGTACAGGGGCAAATTCCATATCTGATTGTCAAAGTTCCAGTAAATTCCATGAGGATTTCTCCGAGTTTAGGCCAGAGTTACTAGAAAAGTTAGTTCTAAACGCCCTGCATGCAAACCAACGATAATCGGGAAGGTGAACGCCCCCAACGCATGCGGAACCGGTACATCATCACCATCCATTGGCTCATTAAAATTGGGCTAAAAGCCTTATTCCAAGCTAAACCAGGCCTTGGCCTCTCTAGAATATACCGCATATGCCCAATCTCTCCAACCAGAAACAAATCTCAAAAAGAGTTTTCTATACCAAACCCAACCCAAACCCAACCCCCGCGATATCGTTCCTAAAGGGTAAAAGCCCCACGCCATTAAAGTCTTGGGGCCAAAATTTCGCCGATTCCCCTCCGTACCTTCATTCGATCTTCCTCTCCCTGTTTTCCATACACGCCAGCCACTATCTAGCAAGTGCCATATTTGCAAACGCGCCCTTTCCTTTTCCCTTGTTGAATGCCAATGGGGGTCGCGTGCCGCGAAACCTCGTGAAGGTTGCGTCATGGGGGTCGAGGGCTCATCAAGTCAGAGCGATGTGCCTCTGAAGACCAGTCTGCCACGAAAGAGCGCTTTCTCATGTGAAGCGTGTCGCAAGCGCAAGGTGGGCGCATAATCTCATGATCGGATAAGTTCCGAAGGGTTCTCATAGGCTAATCAATGGAGCTATAGGTCAAGTGTAACGGATCTTCTCCGTCGTGTTCACGATGCGCCGCCCGTGGGGAGGTCTGCGTCTACAGCTTGTGAGTACCGCGACCGGCCAAGTTCCGCTTGGCTGATCCCCCGCTTTTGCTTTATTTCTACTGCTTGATTTCTTTTTCTTTTATTAATATCGTACAGGGCGCCAACCTTATCTTATACCAAACAGCTTGAAACGAGGGTTACACAGTTGGAGGAGGCGTTGGCGAAGCTTCGGAATCAGAGTGTCGATGCGGACGCGAAGAAGGTCAGCTCGCCGGCTTCGGTGGCGGAGTCGAGCTCCAGCGCTGGCCGCAGGGTTAAGATCGAGCATGATGAGACGGGCGATCTTGCTAGAGAGTTCGATGGGTTGAATGTGGAAAATGACGGTCGCATCTCTTTTCACGGACCGACCAGTCTGTTTCAGCTGCCCAGCGGGGCTGTAAGTGAGACGGCATCGACTTTGCATTTTGCACAAGAGATGGAAGCTCGCAAGGAACGCTTGGTCAATAATGCGTGGCGTGAGCGGGCGTTTGAGCAGATGGCAACGATGCCGGTAGGTCTCTTCTGCTTAGAGGAAGCTGTGATTTGGGCTGACACGGCTTTGATAGGAACCATTCCAATACCTCATTGACTCGCATTGGTGCTGGATCCAACCCTTGTTCAACTTTGTCTATCGTCCAGCTTTTACCCGTTCGTCTTCCCCGCCGTGCGACTCGACAGTGACTGACTAGCTAGCAGGTGATATGAAACTGAATGGCCCTTACTATTCGGACGTCCTCCTGAACGCGATCCTATCCCATTCCGTACGATGGTGCAAAGAAGAACCTCAGATCGGTCCTCTTCTCGACTCCTTCGACGGTGGAGCACAATTTTATCAACGTGCACGAGCCGGACTCTTCGAGACACTTCAGAGTGGCTACGCAGAAATTCCCACCATCCAAACACTCCTCCTTCTCAGTGCACAGGAATGTGGTCGTGGAAATCGAACACAAGCATGGTTATACAGTGGAATGGCATTCCGATTGCTAGACGATCTAGGAATTTCCATCGATAGTCGCAAATATCCCGGAACAGCTCAGTTGTCCGATGAGGATATTGAAATCCGGAATCGACTCTTCTGGAGCTGTTACTTCTGGGACAAGATTGTATCGCTGTATTTCGGTCGGGCTCCAGTAATGCAACATTCACGTGTTAGCCCGCCACGAATGATATGTGAGTCTCCAGTTCTACTGAAATTTCTTGCTGGACATACTGACCTTTTTAAGTGGATGACACATCGGAAATTGAAATTTGGACACCTCATGGCGTGACCTTCCCCGATGGAGCACACTATCCGCCGACGCAAGCACATTCTACCTCGTGCTTTATGAGAATGTGCGGCCTCGCAGAAATTTTGAACCAGATCCTCGTCCACATCTACGATCCAATGCGGCAAAGTACCGAGGCAGAATTCTTTGAGTGCGTCCAAGAACAGGCTAGGAATCTCGGCGAGTGGTGGGAGGAATTGCCAGACTACCTCAAGCTGGTGGCTACTGATCTGCCCCCGTATTGCCCACCGAGTCATATCATGACATTGAAGTACGTTACTCTGCTTTGGTCCAAGATTTTATGCTAACCCCGTTCAGCTGCTTATACCACACAATCAACATTCTGCTCCACCGCCCAATACTATGTTCTCGCGCTCTGCTACAGACGCGCCAAGAACCATACGACACGAGCCATCTAGTTCAATGCATGGCTTCCGCAACGTCGATTTTGTCTCTCTTCGATCTATACCGCAGAACATTTGGAGACAGCCACGTCGTGCTCTCCCTCTCCTACAGCATCTACACTGCCGCTTCGATTTTCCTACTCGAGATCCAGGCCTTGAAGTACGCCGCGCCAGGAACCCTCGACAAGCTCAAGTTTTGCATTCTCGCTTTGGAGCGTGTCAAAGTCACCAACCCAGTCATGGCAACTGCATTAAGCCTCGTGTACCAAGAACTCCAAAAGCTGCAGATCGATATCCACGCCCCACCGAATCCCGAAAAGCCACACCACCCACCACCCCAACCGCGACCCCACTCAACACCCCACAGCCAATCTCCATCCGTCAGCAGTAACCCCTCCCGTCACGTCTCCCCAAGCCACCCGCAGCACCAGCATCAACGCCAACCAAGTCGAGCAATGGGTACACCCGGTACCCCAGCTCTGAATACAACCGCGCCAATGATGTCAAGCTACAACTTCCAACAACCCGTTTCGGGCTTTGATCTCTCGCAGATGGGTGAAATGCCACAAATGCCCTCCACACATCTACTAGGAGGCATGCCGAACGCAGTCATGACTGTCGATGATCCGCGATCATACGAAATCACACCCGAAGTGTTTGAGGCATTTTCGTATGCGCAGCCCATCACGACTAATATGACATCTCCTTTTGAAACAAACTGGCATAATCAAAGTCAGTGATTGGGTGATGCGACGTGTGATGAATTGAAAAAATGATTCCCAATGGTTTAGGTAGCGATGCAAAATTTGTCAAAAGTTAGCGGATTCTTTTCTTATGGATCAGATTGGTGTATATACCTACTCTACTCTATTCCCGTCAAGATCTCTTTATGAATATACTTATTTATCTAGAATGCAATCGACGTGAGCTTCACCCTTAAAGTTGTATATCTAAACCTTAGGATTGCGGGTGCCAAGCTTCGAGATGAATATCTCACGCGTGCTGTCATGTCTCCAAAGGGTTGAAAAAAGGATCTAATATTGGTTTGTGTCCATTTCTTACGCATGTCGATACCACTACTTGCAAATTCTCGAGATGAATGTGTATAAATATCACGGCTTTTTTAACAATGAAAGTGTATTTGGGACGCCAAATCTATGAAAGCGAACAAGCTTGACAGACATCAAAGTTCACCTAATATGAGAACAAATAATGCCAACCAATGGGTATGTAAGTAACGGGATCACCCGCAAAGAGAAGAATTAAGTACAAGAGTAGAGTAAAGGACATTATACACCTCACGGACACGCAAGAAGAAGAAAACTGAAAAGGGTATGCGAGCCACTGGGATACAGCGGATGAAGGCTGGGGGTATATGAAGAAGGCACCGAGCATAAAAAGTCGGACATAAGCAATAACATCCATCCTTTGCAAGCACCATTTAAAACTCCGCAATCACAGAGTAGATTTAGGCTGCTGGTCACGCGACTCAACATCCTCAATAGAGGTAATAGAATGATCCACATCCTTGACACGCGCATTCCAGCGCATATACCACGGACCATCGAAGAGCTCACCCATCTGCTCCATAGGCACGCCCTTAGTCTCCGGCATCCAGATACCGAGAATGACAAGACCACAGAAACAGATCAGCGCCCAGAACAGGTACGCGCCCCAGACGTGCAGCGCGAACATGTTAGGCGTAACACGGACGACGGCGAACTGGAAGAACCAGTGCAAGCCCATAGAGGTACCGTAACAGACATTTCGGATGCGAGTGGGGAAGATCTCAGAGCCGTATAGGTAGGGAATAGTGCAAAGACCGATGGACCAGCCAACAGCGTAAATGAAGACAGAGGCAATAGCCGCGTTCGAGGCATTAGTGTTATCCGCAGAGCCGGGCTGAAGACCCATATAAGCGCCCATATAGATATGAGCCAAAAGTTGGAGGGAGAGGCCAGTAAGTGCGCAGCGACGACGACCGAAGAAATCAATAAGACCCCAGGTGAACGCCATGGTGAAAACCAGCTTGACGATTCCATAGGCACCGGATGAGATGAGCGACGCATTGCTCCCGGTGATACCTGCGTACTGGAAGATAGTCGAGATATAGTATGTGATACCATTACCGCCGGACCACTGGGCGACAGTCTGCAGGGCCATTAAGAGCCAGAAACGCTGGCGGTAGTTCGGGTTTATCTGGGATTCCTTCAGAGCCTGCCAATTCGAGATAGAAGCTAGCTCCGCACGCTGCTTGTTGTAAGCGTCGATTTCCTCGAACTCGGCCAAAATGCTCTCGTCGTCTGGCGTTGTGCCGCGGAGGCGGGCAAGGACTTGCTTTGCTTCATCGTGGCGCTGCTTGGAGGCGAGGTAGCGGGGTGTCTCGGGGCACCAGAATGAAAGAATGAAGACGATGCCGACTGGAATTAGAGGGATGGCTTGGACTAGTCGGTATTGGGTACGGGTGGCGGCCATGTGGAGATTCGCGCCATAATTAATGAAGAAGCCTATCGGGGGAAAACGGAGTTAGCAGGGACCCTGGAACCGATAAGGGGGGACCTGAGATAAGCGTATTCTGGAACGAAAACGAAGAAAAAACTCACCCATTGTTAGAATGGTGAGTAGAGTCACCATTGCCAAGCCAACTGCCAGACCGCGTGTTGCCTTGGGTGCCACCTCTGACAGGTACATGGGCGATGTAACTGTAAGCAGACCGGCGCCCAAGCCAGCGAAGATGCGGGAAAATAGCAGCAGACCATATATGCCAGAGGAAAAGACTTGAATGAATGTGCCGATGCCCCAGACAATAATCGCAAGACGGAATGACAGGATACGACCTAGCTTATCGTTCAAGTATAGAGAACTCAAAGCACCGAATGCCGCGCCTAGTGTCAAGAACGAGGAGATATTCGCCTTCCTGTTCGTTAACCCCGAAGAGTTGCCCACCCAGTTCTTCGAGAGAAGATTATAATCCTCCTCAAAGGATGGCAAGGACATGCTAGAACTGAAACCTCCCTCATCGTAACCTAGATCAATCATCATTAGCCAAAATCACTTCTGCTAACCCAACCCCATAAAGGATAAGCTGGACCCGCGACAATAACCGCGCCACGTACCTTTCGGCATGGTTCCGCATGCAATAACGACAATAACAAAGGCATAGTATGGAGCGGTAGTCCATCGGGACCGATCCAGCCATTGCATGATGGCGTAGTATGTACTGTATTCCCAGCAAAGGCGATCGAACGACTGTGGAGTGTACAAAATCTGGGGAAGATAAAGCTGTAAGACGGAAGGAGCGGCAAGGAGTGGGACGTTAAGAAATATTAGGGAGAGTGGGTAGAAAAGAGAAAGACCTCAGTTGTCCATGAAGATCCCGCATTAGGTTTCGGTCAACGTCCGTTCAGTTAAGTTTTTCGATGCTCGAACCCCCCGAGACGCCCCTCGATGAAATCTCGGACAGACCCACTGATCCACTTGCGTACCATGGACCCACTATCCACTACGGAGAAACCACGGGGGTACTGAGATCATTAAGAAAGTCTAAGATACTCTGTATGTTGGTTGTATTTATAGTAGCTTATGAAGTATTTCTTGTACGTACAGAAAGGGTCAATATAGATCTCCAAAGCACGCTTAAAAGGTTGAAAGTGGGAAAGGCTAGTGGGCCTAGCAGGGATCTAGGCCGGCTTTGTGCCTTCCCCGCCGCCCCTCCACCTGCATGTGCTGCGTACTCTTGAAATCAGCTACATATACGGCACGTCTTCGCCTGCCCTTTTCGCTTTAGCGCTCCCTTCTCCCGCCCTTTGCCGAGTATATCGCGATCCTTGTTGATATTCAAGGTGGCGGGTGTGTTTTCCTGGTTCGTGGATTGGTCAAACAAGGCAACAACAAATATCCGCAGCAGCACTACGGGAGGGCCGCTAATGGAGACATTTATAGCTAATACTAGCACTACTATTACAAAGGCAATGTCAATTGGTGATGCACCATGGTGGAGCTGCAGCTGCTGGTGCGGCCAAGACGTCGGTGCTCGACTACCACCCGTACCTGCGCTACCCGAGATTAAGATATTGTGGATTATGGACCTTGGACTTCCAATGTTGCCCATTATGTCGGGACGGCATCTAATATCATGGTGTTGAAACATCATGCGAGACAGTTACAACTGTCCATGGAAATCCACCGGCGGAGAATAGATTAGCGCGACCAGGACAACCATGGAAGAGAGCAATTCCCGCAGTCCTTCCCAAAAATGAGTTCACTTGGCATGGAACCTCTTCTCACAAAATCCCACGCCTGGCTATTCTCATCAAGCTGAATGAGGTATTATTGATGAGAAAAAGCTGGCGAAGCTGGCGTTTCGAATGCCAAATTTGCGATGCCCGTTTATACCCTTTTAGGTCTAGTGTCTTCTGACGTCCAAGGGCCTTTTTGAGGCATATTTTTCTATTCTCCACCCTTTGGTTGCAACCTTCTTACTTCTTACTTCTTAATTTGGTCCTTTCGCACTTTCTACGGGTGTTCCGACATTGTCTATTCCTCCCAAGGCTCATATTCCTGAAGAGTACATGAGTGCCGCATGAGTGCCGCATGAGCGTAGTTTATACGGCGGTAGACGTTTAAAAAATTTCGGCATTCAGACCATCAACATGACAGACTAACTTGCTCTGCTGCGAGATATGAGTATTTCGCAATTGAAGAGGCCGTTTCCAAGGCAGCGATGGTACGCGGGGCTGAAATAGTGAGTACCTGGTAGATAAGCGTGGTAATAAGGTTGGATTTGGGACCCTGGAATCCACAAACGTAAATCTTTAACTACAGTCGCCGATCCCTGATTATCTTGCTAAGAATCTCTGACAAGGCATGAATATAGTTTCATGTCATTTCCAGATTGTCTGCTGCCTTTTTATGATTATGTTCAAAAGCACTGCATTGAGCCGCAAACGCGTCCACGTTTTGGGCCTAGCACCGTGTCACTGCCGCGTCGTTCTACCAGCCACCTTAGCCCCTATCTTGAGACACCTCACAACCACATAACACCGCCTCTTTTGCTTTATCATATATTCTGTACTTCTAAAAAAAGAATGTCCGCCGCATATAACAGCATGCGAGATGCTTACGGCAGGGCGAAAGAGGCATACAACGACCTGGGAGAGGCGGACCAAATGTCGATTAAACTAAGATACGCGGCATTCTTCGGATGTCTCATAGCTTCTCTGATGTGCATGCGAATTCCAGTATATGGATTCTCAGTAAGTCGGATAATGCCATATCGCTTATTTCGTATTAGTGACTCACTGCCTCTAGCTCCTCCTACCTTGTATCTGGTGTGCTATAGCTATAGTACTCGGTCTTGAAAAATCCACTGTCAACCCGATTACCAGTATCATACTTGATATCCTCTCCGTTGGTTTTATCGGCTACTATGGTTTCTGGATCTTAATATTTGCGGGAATGGCCGAGAGCTGGTGGTTTTTGTTTGCGGATGTCCTGCTCTTCGTTTCTATGTAAGTTTGTCGCTTTTTAGTATTGTCTCCGCACTAACTGGGATAATTTAGGGTTGCATATGTGGTTTTAGCTACATACACGGGGTTCCGGTTGTGGAGAGAGAACCGGAGCTTGAATGGTGGGTCGGGTACAGTTAGACTCCCCCTCTAAGTGTCTAGATTTGGGTTCTCTTTGCTACATATGCATATTGAAATCTTGAGGCTCATGACTTAATCGCTTTAGACATTATTATGTACATTGGCCATTCCACTGGCATTAACAATGTAATCTATTAGTTATTTAATGCATTCCCCTGGCCTGGAACACATGCTGTCCCCTTGTACCTCTAGGCCTTATCACCAAGCTCTGTTTGTTTTCAGTTTTCCAATTAATGAAACCAAGTGATCACCCATAAGGCCCTTCTCAAACTGCTTGGCCATTCTTCTCTTGTGCAATGGAAGAGCCTTCAAGCGATTCAGCATCAGTCCCGGCTGGGGTACGCATCCCAAGTTGCGCATAATCTCCCGGCTTCGTTGATCCATTGGGAATCCAGAATCGCTTGTCAATCCGACTGAAAGTCAAAATACTGAGGGTAATGATCTCGAAGGTGAAGTTGAAGACATAGAAACAAGCTTTGGAATCATACCAGGCTGCGTTGGTGGCAAGACGTACAGGGCTCCAGTTGACGCCAGTCTTGAACCCAGCAATCATCATACAGAAACAAGAAGACATTGTCACAATAAGTACCTGACTCCGTGAGCTTCCTTGTCCAAACCTTTCCTCGTGTTGTGACTTGGGAAGTAACACTGCCGCGGCAATATGCAAGGCTGGGAGACAGTTGAAGACAAGAAAATAGGTGAGAGCCGCAAGCTCGACATCCCGACATCTCTGCTGGACGCTGGTATTCAAGGTATACACCATCAAAACGACAGCTGTGATAACCATAATCAAGGCTCCTCCAATCAACGAATAGACAACCTTAAATCCTTTGCGCAAGATCGGATTCCATCCAATTTGCGGCTGCTTCGCTCGGAGGATGCGTTGTGCGAGAATGAGATTGATGATGTAAAGGATCAACACGCCGGCGTTAACAAAAATCTGGGCGGCTAGCGCAAGTCGGACATTTGTTGGTCTCTGGGACCAGACGATGCGCAGGACGAGGGTGACGAGTCTTGACATGCAGAAACCAAACATCATAGCCGATGGAATAAATTTGTGGCCTTTCCGACGGTTGAGCTGGAAGATGGTCATGTTTGTTGCCGCGAAGCAGATGTAGAGAACGAGAAAAACAGCGCAGACTGGGACATCGGGGATTGTTGTGGGAAGGCCGCCCATTGTGGCGGTATTTGAGGCATAAGGACCCCCTCGGGTCTGTAGGTGGTTTTTCATGTTCAAAGGTTGTGGATGCGTACTTATGAGCAGCTGCAGACGGGTGGTGATGATCGTGTATATCCGAGACGCAAGACGAATGTAGGAAATGTCTGTGCGGAGGTATGCAACGGTGTATACAGAGCAGGTGGTCAGAGGCGCAGATGTGTTGAATTTAAAGAGCAGCCAAAACCCCTGATACGTAAGGATTTTTCAGGCCTAGCAGTGAGATTAGCAAGTTTCTCATCAAGGGGGTCTGATCACCATTGGTGAGTATATATTGCCTTCGGTCTCGGTCAGTAAAAATGTCCGCGGACCCGGTTTCGTGCGCATGCCGAGCCCCCCATCCATACAATGTCTTTGCCACAGATTTACGAATAACTATATCCAGGTGGCGTTCAGGTCAGTTATGTTATGATGATTGGCTAATTACAGGCGAGTCAACAATGGGGCTCATACTGTAATCTGCAGCCACTTGATGATAACAATACACCATTCGTGTCCCGGAGCCTTGGAACTGTAAGTCGTTTCGATACCAAAACTAGTTCTAATCATTTTCTGATTTGATTTTACAGGTTTTATCATAAAATTGAGAGGAAGCATCCAACGATTATTCATAGTGCCAGAGATAGTGCACTATATTTTATGTGCGAAATATCATACAAAAGAGGATTTCGACCTGTATTTACTAATTATTCTACGGCAACGCTGGAATTCCAGTATTCAACAAGATGGAGTTACCTTAAAGAGTGATCCGAGGCGAGATGGTATTTCTGCCAAGCTCTGCTTTTTTCATTCCAGGGATAGATTTAGTATCTAACGGTATGATGAAAACTCGCCAATCCCGTTATACATGAGGGAATTATGATCAAAGGCATCTGACAATAAATTATCCTGAAGAAAGTAGGCAGGGTCCTCTTCAATAAACCATGAGAGGTCATCCCATTGCTGGACTTCCTGCACGCTTGAGGAGGGTGGATTCACACCAAGAGGAGGGAGTATTTGTTGGCTCGACGTCCTCGAGGTCGATCTCAATGAAATCTGCGGTGGCTCCATGTCTTCCATTGGAGGTAGCTGAGGTGCACGAGTGTTCCGTTGAATGTGCACTTTCCCCAAAAGAGGGACGTCCAGCATCAATTTGCGCCCTTGAGTGGTGTTTTCCTCTTCTTTGAGGAGACTGGTCAAAGAAGATAAGGTATTAACCGCATTTTCGGCAATTCGTGAATTAGGAGTATTCGTAATCCTTCTGCGCATGATATCAATGATTTTTTCAACTTTCTTTTCAGTCCTTGCCTTGTCAACATGCAGACTGAACTGTTGACTGGTTTTTGGTGTATGAGAAAGCAGAATAAGAACCACCGTGGCGGTGAAACTGTGCAGCTCCATCATAGTGTACAGGAAGAACCCGGGGGGCATCGCCTCGAGAAGAACCGTGTACCGCTGTATCGCTGATTCGCATGCCTTGAAACAGGCGACCTGGGTATTGAAAGGCTCTTCACTTGAGTCTTGACGCAGGGTCAGTGGCATATAAGCCCTCAAGAGCAAGTAGTAGTGAATAGCCTGTACTATATCATCAGGTTCGATACGGTCCACTTCTACCTGCTTTGTCCACCAGGATTCTGGAGTCTGAGAGGCAAGCGACCTGAGCTCTTCGATCAGCTCAAAGGTGGCTTTTGAAAGTTCAGCAGTACTTCCGCGTGCTGTGTTCAATTCATCCAAAGATTGAACCTTGCCAGCAAGACTCACGATCTTCGTGAAATATAAACGAGTTTGAACAACGCCGTTGACAGTCAATGCTTCATACTTTATATGTTTGTGCCAACGCATGTCTGGAGGAAGATTAAGAATCATTCCTAAAATTCTCTCTGCAGCACATATCATTTCCCATAATTGAGCTTTTTCAATTTGGGCATTATTATCACTTGTTGCGGATGACCCATTGCGCTGGGCAGCTTGGGATGCTCTCGGTAGTCCCATCAACTCGGCGATCGCGCCAACGTGTCGTAGCCGAACCCATGCTTTTTGGAAATTCCCTTGTGGCAGTTGACTGATTTGACTCGAAAGTTAGCAGCCGCGGCAGCAGAAAAGGAAAAGGATACCACTTACAGTCGAGTCCAGTGCATGCATAGCATAATCCCAGATGTTGTGCCTAGCAGCCGATCATGAGAGATAATGGTCCTCTCCACGGTATCTGATATGACCCGAGAAAGCTCACACCGCTTCATGTAATCTCCAGACCGACCAGGTGTAAGGATGCGTTCTTGAGGCGTTTGCTGAGCAGTGATTGCTAGTGTGAGCATCCACGAGGCGAGTGTCATAGGATCCACATTTGGATCTATCATCTTCTCATAATATTCCAGTGCTTCTTTTTCAGATCGAACAAGAAGTGGCTGAGGAAGCAAAGTTTGAAGAATCCTCAGCCACTCAAATGCGGATTTATAAATTTGGACTACTTCATCTTTTGACGGAATCAATGCTTGAAGAGCCTCTCTCGCAGTATCCAGCAAATTTGCAGATGCTCTCTCCCGGCGTTCCTGTAGTTGGCCATTTTTCTGGCGACTATCTAAGCTGAGCCAATCATTCTGGAAGAGCGACTGCAAATGCGACGGTCTTTCGGTTGTAAGGATGTCTGACATGTTGGATTCGTCATCTGATGTGTCCATCTCAGCGCTCGGATGTCTAACAGCCAGCTCCGAAGCTGAGTCGGGTTGAACGCCGAGCTTAGACTCGATTCGTTGCACCACTTTGATCAAGCTGGATACCTGGGATTCTAGTTGGGATATCCGTTGGCGGGAAGACACCCTTCGCGATGCGGTGGGTCTAGATTCCTGGGGCGTACATTCCGAGCCCCGCTCTTCGCATCTTCGGCAAACCGAGGCATCTTCAGAAGCTCGAATACAGCGAACTTTGCGACGTCTGCCTGTTTCAAGGGGTGTAGAAGATAAGGTGGTTGTTCATTTGCTTTTTCTTCGGGCGGGGACAGCACTCACATTCTGTGCAACTTTTCGTACCATTTCGGATTCTTTGATGTTCGTTTCCCTGCATGGCCGTGGTGATACCTCTTTGACTGTAGCGCTAAATGGGGGAAGGAGAAGGTGAACCCTGTAGCTCGGAGGAGCTCGGTCCGCGGACCAGTTAAGGATCCGAGGCCGAAGTACCCGTGGATTCGTGCCAAGGCTCACTCACCATCTTGTGATCGGTAGCAGCTGGGTTATATCATGGGAACGGGTGGCATTTTCTTTTCTTTGCAAATGTTTCTTTGCAACATTATACCTCTACGTAAGCCAAGCCTGTGAGGTGATGCAGTCAGATAAAAGTCAAGCAAAACATGTTTAGAGGCTAGGTCTGCGTGTGAATCACCATTTAGGAGCTTCAGCAGATATTTTGCTTGTGAAGTGCTAATTTGAAACAACTCCAACAAGGCCAGCCGGGCTAGCTCAATCGGTAGAGCGTGAGACTCTTAATCTCAAGGTTGCGGGTTCGACCCCCGCGTTCGGTTCTCTTTTTTTTTTTCACGAAAAAACTTGTGCCACTTTTTTTTTTGTTTCGTCTGCAGTGGGCCATCTACAACTTATTGGCTGGTGTTGATTATGTCATGTGAACTGTAGATTCACTGTCATCTCTGTACGTGTATTTGGGTTTTCGGGATTCAAACCTTGGATGTAAGCATCTTCTCTGCTTGTTAAATTCGGAGGTCGAAGTCTCCAGCCCTGGAGGCACATAAGGACCATTGGGACCTCGGCCTGGAGTATGTAATTATGGCCTCTAATACTTTCATATGGCTGGCTCGGACCTAAGTACATGCAGCCAATCACATTAAGTTGACCAGCGCCGATAACAACACAACGGCACGAGCAGTTTGCGCCTATCATCTTTTGCAGGTCGGAGATGCAAGCGAAGTGAATCCAAGGCATGCTAGTGTCTTCGAGCTATTTAGTATAGTATACGGATCGGGTCCTCTGCGCTCCAACTTAGACATTTACCGGGCTAGCTCACCATTGGGCTTCCTGGCTTTGCGGGGACACCCTTTGTGTTTATCAAATATGGCAAAGTGGTGCGGTGGAAGCAACAGACCTGGTGAGATTGAGGCCAATATGTAAATTCTTTACTTTATATGGATTGTATATTATTGATCTCGGGAAGCTTGATCTAGAGTCTGGAGAGGAAATAAACTACCTTGCTCGCCTCGAAATTTAGCCAACCATTCACGATTATCAGCCATCGTCTGATTCCACTGATCCTCGGAATCGAATAAGAGTCGCCTTGCCTCCAATTGAAACATCTCATCGGTAGGAATGATACCATTTCCCATCATCTGTTGCGCGTAATAGCTCAAGTGTCGAGTTAGTACTTCGGTATAAGTCTCTAACTGAGGCTCTGGAACTGATCGCAGCTCTGCTTCGGGAGATTCAGGGGGCGCTTGGGATTCGCCTCTTGCATCCAGGAACCTGGCTCGGGACAGCATCTGCGAAAGATGGTCATTAACAGCCCCGTTAGTGGCGGAGAAAGGGACAAATGTTCTCGATTCGAAGTCGATTAGATATGGCGGGACACTGTATCTGACTTGCGCGGCGATTTCGGGTGGAAAGTCATGATCACCTTCCCACTGGGCCATGGTACAGCCTCTGCGGAAGTGAGCCGTCAAATGATCGGCTCGCTCGGTCCAAGTTCCCATCCGGGCGTCGCAGAATCCACAACGGGAAGGGAATTCCGTGACAGCAATTTTCCAGTTGTCGATGAGTGGCATGGTATCAAGACGGTGAAAGATGCGTAAGTGCTGAAGCAGGTGATCCTTTCGCCGAAACGAGCGTATTTGCTGATGACAGTTTCCATGATTGTGTTGCTCAAGGTGGTCGGGTGTTGGATCTAGTTGATTGCAATAGGCACAATGGGTGCGACCGGTAGACGGTAAGATGACGGATCCTCCAAACGGCGCGCATGTCCAACTCTCCAGGTTGAGATGGAGGGACTTCTCATGACGCGCCCAGTCATACTTGCTTTTGAATTTGTCACAGCAAAAGGTGCAGCAAAATATGCGAGAATTGTTGGCCGAACTTCGCTTCTGTCTGGTTGTGCTGGCATGATTCTTTCGGATCCCTGCAGATGTCTTATCCAAAGGGGCTTGGCTGCCATTAGACCACCCAGACAAACCAGATCGATTAGAGCGCCGAGAAGATGCACTAGTAGCACTTTCTCCACTTGCAGTGGAAGCTGCTCGAGATAATGGACGACGATGTCTTTTCAATAAGTCATCTACGGAAGTGTCGAGTGGGCTGTGCGTTTGGTTTCTTCCAGAATAGGTCGATGGATTGTGAAGCGCATTCTGGATGGCTGATAAACTGGCCGCCTCAGCTTCGGGGGGAGATTCCTTCCAGCGCTCCAATGGATCGGCAGGACCGGAACCAGTGGTAGTTGGTATGAAGATGGCATTCGGTTGCTGGTCGATATTTTGCATCATATATCTGCTTTTTCGCCGAGGGAGCCCCCTGTTAGCTTGTGCTGGAAGAACCGGTAACGTTGGCGTTGATATTGAGTTTCCGTGATGCCCATTTCGATAATGCATTGAGGTGGCTAGCGATGGCGAGTGACTTTTGTCAAGTTGATTATATTGGCTTAGTTGCTCTGAAGGCAACGGCTGTAAGAAGTCGTGACCCGTCCAGACGGAGGAACTTTGCTCTTCAGCAAGAAAACCTTCAAACCCGTTCTCTGCGAGGTAGTCGTGAGTCGTATGAATTGGAAAGATGGTCGTATTAGAGATGAGTTCATTGGCGGAATTGTTATTTATGTCATTCCCAAAAGGCAGCGGATTCAATGAGGAATGAAACATTGGTGTATATGAGTCATGCACGTCGTATTCAGGGTGGTTGAAAAACCCGTCATTTTGACTCAGTTCATTATTATCGGGAAGATCTAGACATACATTAGTGGCTTGATCTCAGAAGTAGCAAGCAGATAGAACCTGCATACATTGCGAGTCTCGGCGCGGGTCCGCCATTTCCACAACCCTCTTGCTTTTATCTGCAGCGTATTTGCAGTCATTTACGAAGCAATCATCTAGTAAACGAGTACTCAAATGAACGAGAGATGCTCCCAACTGGAATATACCGGCATCTTTTCCCACGGACAGTAGTGACAAAAGATGACTTGGTAGTGGCAAGAAAAATCGGGAGCGATGATTCACCGTGGGCGGTGTCTGGTGCGGATCGAAACCACCACAGTGAAGTTTTTGAATACATGACTCTAAAAAGAAGTATGAATTCATGATAATATGCGTAAATGAATTTCTATTATAGGTTGTCTTCTTTCCGTTAATTTTATATACTCGTGAAACAAATCATGAAGATTTTAGCTCCTCAGGCACCGCCCTCTTACCCTTTCATTCGTGCTCCACGCGCCTATACATCATGTCGCCCAACCATCCCTTCAATTTTTGTAATTCCGGGTCCGGTCGGAACATTGATATTCTTTTCACGGTATTGAATCAAGGGGATAGGAGTAATGAACCACTATGAGGTGCAACGATTAGTACCTGCCATCATCCGCCGCTCGGAACAAGGAACGGAAACTTACAGATGTACCGGCAGCAAACGACTCAAAGAGTCGATTTTCCGCAGCTGCCTCCTGAATTCCACCATTAGTGACATTGCGCTCGGTGACCTCTAGCTTATCACTCAATCGCTCTCTCACTAAGTCAAGGCAACTGGGGCGAATGACTCCGTTCAAAATCAGCTGGTCATCAACGGGGCTGTGATGAGCTCCTTCTTGCCGTCTTTGCGTTTCCAGACGACAAAAGAAGTTGCTCCCGCATGCCTCACTGCAATCACCTCTAGTCCCATAGAGCCACAGAATCTCATGATATTCTTGAAGATGGGCACAACAGAGCCTTTTTTTGGAGTCGCAAGGCCAAGCTGCGAGTCTGTACCAATAATTGTCGGACGCATATATAAAAAGCCACCAACACGATCTTCCAGATGCCATCTTGATCCATCCACCGAAAGTAACGCGTGTATAAGCTTTTCCAACTCGTCTGACCCATAGTTGGGAAGGAGGCTGAAAGGGCCGTAGGGCATTAGCTCGGGAGCGGATCAGCCGCTCTCAACGCCTCAAGATGCGACGATCATGTGGTCGGTACAAACTGTCTTTGTTGATGTCCTGATTAGGACTATTACCTTCCGTCCTGCACTACTTAGGCTTCACCTCTCGTAGATCCTCTTCTTCCTTGCCGCACTTCCACAATACTATATACGTACCCTTGTGCTTCGTGTTGGTCCTTGCTATTCAGCTCGTACAGTCTCTTTGGTGGTGGCAAGAGTTCTGACATCTGGTACCTCTTGTGGATCGGTGTTGCAGGTATATTACCATCGGGATGCGTCGAGCGGGTGTGAAGAGTCCATAATGGAACCCATATTACATCAATCGAACGATAATCTCTAAAGTACTGGCCCCCCATATTTCTCGGGTGTCTCAATAATTTATATGTAAATCCAGACCACGAATACAGTTTCAGATAGGGCGCGTCATGAAGTTGCCAGTCATGCCCTGTAGCCTACATGCCCTGTGGAGATTTTGGCACGCCCTGTAGTGGGTCTTAAATGGGTAGATAACAAAAAACTAGAACACGGTATCCTGAATACGTATACGGGTAAGTTAAATGTATATACACATTAGTTGCTAGCTTTAGGGTCAAGAATGTTCGGGAAAAGTATGGATTTCAAATCAATCAACAACAGTGAACTCGACAAAATTGGATGAGGGGATAATTATCTCCGGTCTCCCATCATTATCAGCAGGGTCAACGACTTGCGCATACATCCAGCATGGTAATTTCACAACTGTGTTTGCATGTTCTTCGCGATCGCCCCAAGTCCACCAGTCAACGCAGCCACCCCAGTACTGCCATCGATATGTGTCGCCGACCCCCGTATCGGGGTGTAAATCCAGAAAGTCAATAGAAAATCCGCTAATAAAGGTTTCCCCTGGTTGGAGGCTGCGGAACAACTCAGAATCCGGGACGTTGACCTCAACGTCAGGTTCATCTAATATGATCCAACCCCTATTTGCATCTCGTTCTTCGTCATAATAAGTCTCCCACTGCGGGGGATCTTCCTTTGAATTCTTCAACGGATCGTAATCGGGGCAGCGGCGTTGCAGTCGAAAGTTGTCGGGACCAAAAGCGAAATCGTGTATGATGATTGGTTTTGCATCAGCATGGACAGCCTCGTAACCATCATTTGTCAGACCATCATAGGTGATTTTTACAGTGAAACAAATTCTTTCTGCTTTGGAGGTTGTCGATGGGCCTTCCAGAAACACACTCATGCAAGGGATTCCAGGGCTGTAAAGAGGGTAAATCAGTCACAAGGAAGACCAGAAATCAGGTTGAAACCATTCTCACATTCGTTAAGATTTCTCCACTCGAGGGCCATCACGCTCAGAGCTCGTAAGTTCTCTCTGCTTTTCGAAGGTGATCGAACAACAGGCTCCTCCGGGGATGATGATACGGGGTAGCCCCAGGCTAACCCCAATCTCTTGATCCAAGTGTTCGCGCAAACTGCCCCAAGCCCACAAGGCATATTCGTCCCCAGGCCAGAAAAGCTCATATCTCTCACCAGCGACCAAATGATCCACGAAGGTATTCGGGTAATTGATTGTTCGTTGGATAGTTTGGCCAGGAAGGATCTCTTCAGTCTCAACTTCTTGTCCTGTAAGTTTAAAAGCCTCAGGAGATGGCGCCTCGCGCTTTACCTCAACCTTCTTTAGACTGTCCGCCGTGTTTTGAAAGAGCATAAAACCAGAAGGGCCCCATCCATCACATCCAATGCTCCAGCGGAAGATACAAGGATTGCTGCAGTCATCTTCTGCCCGACGGATAGTGATGACGGGGCCTACCTCGTTCCCCAGAACTATAACTCTGCTGGGCTCTATCTCCATGCAGAGCCTAGGCGTGTTTGAGCTTTGGAATCTGTTAGTTTTGAAGGACGTACAGGCAGGGATAATCTTACGGTCTGTCATGCTCAGAAAATCTGATATTTGATGCAAGTTCAGGATCCATGTCAGATTTTGTCTCTCTCTCTCTTAAGAAACGGGAAGATCAGAAAAAAGAGAAAGATTGGGGGAAGAGAGGAACTAATAGGTGGGGTGGGGTACGGCAGAAAGCCTTCTCAGGCCCGAATCCCTTAATCTATCTACACGGTCTGTGGCTTTTTCTGGAAACCTGGCTTCTAAGTGCTCTGGGTTTTCACTAGCGCAGCTCTAGACCCACCCCCAAGGTCAATTTGTTTATCCCACCTCGCAACATCTTTCTCTTCCACATACCAAGTGCGCCGTGTGTGGCGCCTACTCTTGTAATCCCAGACTTGACACGCGTAAAATAACAGATTAAATGTACTATGGGAAAACGGAACTAAAACCATGATACTAAAATACATATCACTGAGATTGTTTATATTGCCTTGGTTCAAGGTAGTGAGTGTGGTTTATCACGCCAAAAGCGGCTGTCTTTCCCCTTCCTCGGCACGTCTCTTCTGTCGCAAAGTCAACCACAGCAACATCCCCTGCCCCAAAGCAAATACCGCATCATTAACAGTCTCAAACCCAACCGTTCGGTACCATCCCAAAAAAAAGATACCGATGGGGTGTCCCTCATTTAGGTATTTTAGGAATAAATCCCATGGAGCAGAGAGTCTGGGGACCCAGAAGACTGCGGAGAGCATGAAGGCCGCTGTTTGAAGCTTCAGCCCCGTTAGGCTTTGAGTGTGTAGGGGGCTGCGGACTTGTTTGTATATTCCTATGACCAGAGGTATAGTTGATAAGTATGGTAGGAGAATAAAGGAATGAAGGCCCTCTAAGAGAGCGATAGCGTCGCGCTCATGCCAAGGGCAGTTCGGATGGTTTAAAGGACAGAAGGTATCTGACACTGCGTCTGTTATCAGAGACCCTAGGGAAAAAATGAGAAAGCCGATGTAAATGACTACTATTAAGGTCTTGCGAAGGCGACTGGTCAGTCTGTGGTAGAGGTTTAGCCCCAGCCTATAAATGGTGGTTAGTCTCTGGTTGCTTTTGATTACCAGGAAGTGGAACGTTTTGAACTCACAGGATGTTAAACAATGCCCATACACCCATCACTTGGGAAAAGTTAATCCAGTCAAGTGCATTGCGTGGAAAGTGAGTCCAGTAGGGCTCGATACGGATGTCGGGAGGGAGGTCTTCCGGGAGATCGTCGAGTCGAAGGTTGATGGTGAAAAAGAAGGCGAAGAATAAATGCTCTGTGGAACAAATAACATTGAACAGTAGGTAGAGCAATGAGATGTCTCTAGTGCCCTTGCCTAGCCAAGCCTGACGTATATGAGGGATAAAGGAGGCGAAGACCACAACAAGGACAAGGCTATTTGTCTGTTAGTAAATTATCTGGCAATTTCGGTGTTCTGGCTTCACAGTAAAATACGAACAAGCTGACAATATTCAGCAGCATGCTGTGCGATCACTATTAGTAGTGATAAGGATCAAGCATCAAAATACGATAAAGGAAGGGAAAAGTGCGTAGACGACAAGGGAGGGAGATGATTCAAAATGAGATGGAAAGAAGTACTAAATTAAAAAGTCGCCCCGACAAAGATACGACTAAAAATGGATCATCATCTAGTGGGATCAGGAATCTCATAATTTCAGTACTCCTACGCCAAAATTTAGCGTCATATAGGGCGAGGGTTTATGGTGTCTGAGCTCACCCCCACGTTGCATCCGCCTTATTCGACTCAAGAAAACAGCCCGGAGATTACACATGAGCTTGAGGGTAGGGTCCCACTTCAATCAAATATACCCAGTCGTTGAAGAGAGATTTGCGGCAGAAACAACCTTCGGCTGGCCGAAATTGATCGCCAAGATCTGCTAGTTAACCAGGCGTTATGGTGTTGCGTTATGACAGGTTCACTGAAATGAACTAAGAAAGCAGAAATTTATCTGGCTTGATGAGGTTTAGGGGGCGCCACCAGGGTCGCGCCGGCATGAACCGAGGTGGACCGCTAAACTATTCCTGGCTAGACCAACCCGAACACCTTGGTCCCTGAATCTAGGGTCTACTCACTAGTGTCTTCTAGTCTTGAGATGTCTCACAATGTCGCTTACACGTAGCATGCCCCTTCAATGCTCAAATTGTTATTAAGCTAACACGCTTTTGCAAAATCATTCGAAAAACGGGTAATTCAGTTATATATGGACCTATCTGTTGTCATGCCGATTGCAGACTACTACGAAGCTAGAAAAAGCCACTGTACTAGCACATGCTAGCACATGCAATAAAGACCAAGATGATTGCACTCAGTCTTATCGTATAATAATATAGAGATGGGGCTTTCCGAAGTTGCTCAACGCTAGACTGTAAATTGGCAACCCGGAAGCAAGCGAGACTTTTCCACTGCTCAATGGACACACCTGTAACACCCAGCCTTGTCGAAGTCTACTGGTGCGACCTCATAGACTTTTCAATTCGATCTGGATGAATATCTTGCACAACTAATACAGCCTTAGCCGACCGCGACTTTACTGCTCAAAATGCATCGTGGATTTGCCGCGTTGGCAAATCAAGATGTTCCGTACACGAAGTCCTGGCATGGCTCTGTACCAAGATGCTATTCTCGCTCCCCAGGAGATTCAATACAGTTATTGTTATGTGGCGGGACCACTCCGTTTACTCAACGGGCCTGGTGGCCTGATGCCCAGGTGGCTTATTAATTTTAAGACACGCTTTATGTAGTGGGTTGTACCAATTGACGTAGTGGGTCGGGTAAATATCAGAAAGTCGGAAAATATAATACATACACTGATGGTACGGAAAGATCCATGTTTTATGTACACGTCGTTTTCCGTATTTATTCGCGAGTGACATTCACATCCTTTTGAAATTTGCTCAGCTTAGGTATTGACAATTTGACGAACACGGCATTTCAAGGACTTTGATATCAATCCACCATGCTCTAGCTCTCCATGTCAAATTAGGATTAAGGTTATATAGCTTATAATTGCAAGAATGACCGCGCCACTTCGTTTCAAACAACTCCTGGATTCTGCTTGTAAACCTCCTCAATGAACTCATGCCTCTTCACAGCACCCTCAAAGTCACAGAGAACGCTCTTATCACCTGCAGCAATTGCCTCATAGACACGGGCCACATTCCTTTGAGTCGGGTACATGCCCGCAAAAGTACCCTTCTTAGGCTCGATTTTCTCAACCTTGTCGCTCTGGAAGTCGTGAAGTTCGATGCTGGTTGCACCAGAAATCTGGATATGGGCATTGGCTCCCTTGATCATGATCTCTCCTTTCTCGCCATAGATGCTCCATTCTAGCCCAGGTGCATCCTTGAATGGCTTTCCGCCTCGAATTGTAGCAGATAGTACTGCGCCCGAGTTTAGTGTACCTTGAATCAGGATGTGATCAGGGGTGGTCTTCTTGACGTTTTCTCTGACAGTAGAGCCATGAAAGTCCACAAGCTTGACAACTAGACGCTGGTTTGAGAGAAGAGATTGGAAGCTCGAAAGCTCGCCAAGCACTGTAATCAATTAGCTTGTGTTATATGAAAGGGAAATTTGGGGCCTCAAAACAGACCTTCCCGGACAGTATCAAGTAAGTGGGAGGCTGGGATTGTAAACAAGGTGCCACCGACTTGTTGGTCGACAACATACTCGTAAGCCGCCATCTCTGTTGGGCCGCCAATCATGCCTTGGGCGCTAACAGAAGTACTGAGAACCTTTCCGATTTTTCCTTCAGCTAAGATCTCCTTCAGAGTCTCAACGGTAGATTCAAATCGGCCTTGAAGGCCAACTGCTGTGAGCTTAACATTGTTCTGTCTAGCGATGTTGAGAAGGTCCTGTGCTTCCTGGAGGCTCTTTCCCAGCGGCCATTCAACGTAGACATCCTTGCCAGCTTTGAGGGAAGGAGTGATAGTTTTGTAGTGACGGTCAACCCGTGTAGTGCAGACGACAAGGTCAATGTCTTTGTCATTGGCGATGTCTTGAGTTATAGATATTAGACACATTTCTTCCCCGCGTTGGTAGATGACGTCATTTGATACTGACCTTGAGCATCCCCATAGGTCCTGGTACCCTCTCCAAGCTTGAGCTCCTTGACACTTTTCGCGGCACTCTCAACCGATGAGTTGCAGACAGCAACAATTTCGAATTTCGACTCGGAGCTTTGCAGATATGGTAGGTGAGCCGTGGCTGCCCACTGACCTGGTGTAAGACCGATAATACCGACACGAATTGGGGCCATGATTGTGATTGCTTGATTGAAAAAGACTTGGTGTGCTTGTTACTTTGGTTGCAAATAATGTACACAGTGTTGGAGGACTAGATTACCAATCTGACAGGTTCGTCGGCCGGAAAAGACTGGTTTCAGCATCCGGCCCGGAGTGCATCAGTTCCGACTTCCGGGTACAGTGGATCACTCTCGTGGATAATATTTTAACCTCATGCTTTAGCATCGATCAGCTCAGCGCCGTGGATCCCTTTTATCCGTGCACTTGCATGGCACTCACGTCCTAAAATCTACTTTTTTTTACCTCTAAGAATTGGGTCTCTGCGTGGCTTCCCGTCTTTCACAATCACCTGTCGTGTTCGTGGGACCCTCAGACTTACGGAAGCAAAATCAATCACGAGAATTATTATGCGGTCATAGCTTCGGCTGACACGAAGGTCACAGTGAAGCCTCGAGCTAACTATTCCACCGGTGACCATATCTTCATACGATCAACGGTCCTAGGCAGCTAGTGACCTGAACCTTATCTACACTCGATATAGACAAATCTTATCATCATATAATCTAGGAAAGCCCTGAAGCAAAAGCCAGAAAGGCAGCTTTCATTATTTGCAATGAAACAGGCTGCAGCATTGACAGTCTCCCTACCTCGCGGGAAAAGAGAGCTACCACTGTTGAACACTATTGTTCAGATATAAACATAAAGCCAGCTTCTAAGTTTGTAGGCCCACAACAATTTTATGTAGAAGAGTTTAAGCTTGCATCATACGAATGTCTCAAATTCCCAAGCCATAGGGGCAAAACTCCAACACGAGCGTAGCGAGAGACCAGGTCATTATTAGGAGGTGATATTGACAGTCAGACCTTTACGGATCGATTAAGATCGACCGTCCCTCTGAATTAGATCGAGATATTAGGGGAACCATGGCCAGCGAAGTCCAAATGCACAGCCTAACTAACCTAAACCTTATTTATCTGCCGAGACTTCGATTTGCGGGGGTTGAACCTTAATTTTATTAGTAATATGAAGGTACGCCAAGGCACTTGTAAGAGCCTTTTGTATCCTTACCTTTTAGATATATACTACATTCTTGACAAAGCGTAGCCGCAATGACAACCCAATGCTTGGTTTCCATAGTACACTTGTAGCCTTTTTAGACAGTGGATGTTTATACGCTCATACAGAAATCTGCATATTCTAGATTTATACGCCTCATCTACCATTGAAGCTTGGCCCCAGTGGATTGATTATCTGGGAGGCCGGAATTAAGGGATTACCAAACTAACAAGCTACCACCCTGCCGTTCTAGCATGACAAGCTATCGTTTTATATGGTGTATCTATACAATTCTGGCAAAATGATACTCGGCATGGTCATGTAACATGTTCATAGAAGGGATATTCCACCACAGTATCTTTTTTGTCAATCCCTAGCATGAAGGCTCCATCAACGGGATGTATGTCTTCGATGTGCTGAATCAAGTGATGTCCAATTCCTCTTGACTTCGATGCAAAACTATTGTGGCCTATAGGTGGACGAGATATAGGTTGAATGACATGGAAACCATAATTATGTAGTAATAAATTAGAGAGGGCCTCAAATAGGCTATACTTAGGACACCTTCAAGTTCCAAATTTTAATTCAATTTATACAATGTGTTGTTGGCATGACAGTGAGATCCAATTGCCTCCTCCGTGCATGCTTATGATGTAGATTCAACCCATGTATGTATTTTGACCTGCATCTGAGATTTGCTTTGGGCTACTTGCTTAATTATTGGCTAGTTATGAAGTGCGCTAACGAAAATAGATTTATTATGTCTCCCTCTATGTGGCGCTCGGATTTATTGCTACTGAGATTTCAATTTCCGTAATTGTCGACCACTTTCCAATTACTGGAGAGTTCCATCGGTTACGGGTTACAAAGTTTGTGAGTACCGACGTTTTCAAATTCTTAGTGCATATATTCGATTGATGCTAATGATACTCATGAGAATGATGTTCGACGTATAAATATTCTGAAATCGCTCAAGGACTTCCTCCATCACAGCCGATATCTTTATGCTGTTCGTCGCAATCCCCATGATTATGCAATTCCACGTCGTTTTCAAGCGAAGGATTAATTTTTCCATCCCCTTTGGCGTGGATTCTTTCCTTATCGTGGCTGCTATCTTGAACAAGATTTCCACTCTCATTTCGTCATTCAAGTCCAACGCCTAGCATTGACAATTTCGCGGAGCCACTGTGGCGATCCTGGTTAAGAATTCACTATGAACGTGGACACTTCTACGGGGCTTCTTCCCCGCACTCAAGTTCTGGACCAGAAGCGGGAAACAAGGTAGTGATATCTCTAAATCATAGCCATAGGGCAACGCAACAGCGAGAATCCCCAACCATGAGGAGCCCAGCCAGCCTCGGTCACGACATCTCAATCTCCAAGAATTCATTACAGCTTCGATTGAATTCCGGAATAGTGGTCTATTCGTCTCTAATACTAGCTTACAGCCTACTGAGGATCGAGACATGAATACCAAAGACCCTACTAGTGCGATAGGCACTTGGCGAGAAGAGTAGTCAATCAAAGTCGCAAAAATTTTAGTTAATTATTTAGGGAACCGGTCATGTCAAAATGTCTAAGCTACCTTTGATAAGAAAAATGAAACTGAGAGAAAATAAACAAAAATGTCATCGTTTCGATTCAGTGCATACTTGACCCTTATTGGAATTCAGTATTACGCAAACTAAGTATTTCGAATCGAATGCACAAATTGATGTTTGTCTGAGTAGCGGTCTGGGTGGCTTGGATTGTCGCTTAAGGGATTGCACGTGCTTGATCCCTGCCTCTCTTGAGCCTCAATTATTCAATCGCATTTTGATCATCCCCCAAACTTACACCGCCATTTATTTTCCCGCTAATGTTATGGCTCATACTACAGTCATGCAGAAGGAAGTTCCTCTCCAAGAATCTATCATACAGCAGTCTTCATGCTACTGGCGCCTAGGCTCTATTATGGAATGCCGTCGGGTCACAACACCCGACAAGTCATACACCACGACATGGAAAGACGGAGATTCGTGGTACTGCATTGGCCCCGCGACCGGACAATCCATTCTTGCCCCCGCAGAAGTCAACGAGCTCCCCTTGATTCACAAAACGGGGAACCAGTCCGCAGTCTGGGCTATCGGAAATAACGCCATCTGCAAAGTCCACCCTTGGATCCCGAACATGACCCAGGAGAGCGAGACCATCCAATTTGTTCGAAAAAATGCGTCTGACGTACCAATTCCCGAGGTAATCCATTCCTGGGTCGATGGGGATCGGAGCTTCCTGGTTTTGAGACGAGTCGAGGGTACGACGCTGAGGGATGCTTGGGAAACCATGACAATCAATCATCAAAAGTCCATGGTGGACGAAGTAGCTGGCTATTGCGCTATCATGGCCTCCCTACAATCAGGGCGCATCGAGAATGTTCAGGGTGGTGCGGTTCGAGAACCTTACCTAGCAGAACACCCGTGCGAGTTGTTAGGACCTCTGAGTGTAAGCGAGAGCAAGAAATACTTCTTTCGAAACGACATTGAACAAAACCCGGAAATTGGTGATTCATTTCACTTTTATCACTCTGACCTTGGGCCTGGCAACATCATGGTGCACAATAATAGAGTATCGGCAATTATTGACTGGGAGTCGGCTGGCTTCTACCCTCGCTTTTGGATTACCACCAAACCATCCGTCTCTCCGGGCTTTGACTTTGACCCACCAACTCCAGGCGTCGAAGATTTTGAGTGGCGGAGGTTGCTGAGAATCAAACTTGAAGAGCTTGGCTACCCCCGATATGCAGATTGGTATATGAAGTGGAGAGGCATTGAATCTTGAAATCGACATCGTTATGCAGGCTCCTGTTCTCCTTTGTTACATTCCCCAATCTAGTCAGGCCCCCTACCGACCACCGCAGATCATTTGATTACTGACAAGTCATTTTACGGTTTCTACCAATAGTGATATTGTCAAGCATCTGATGGAAAGTTTTTATCTGGCCAGATACTGTAAATCTCGAGACTCCAAAATCGTATTAGCCCATCGGCTTTCAGCACAGCAAGCAGTCTACGGCTTCCAAACAGACGGGCATATCCATACTATGGCATAATCAAGGATCGGAGGTATACTTCTTGGAATCATCATTACTCGCACATACTATAATAAACTGGTATTACGGTGAGCCCGAGCCTGGAAATCCCCAGTAGGGGTACGTTTTATTCATTATTTGGATTCCCTTGAAGTGTAGTGCGTAGTTATTACACTAGTTACTATCGACCTATACCGGAATTGTGCACATGTGCATCAGTTTACCCCGCAAGATCAAGGAACTCGTGAAATAAGAACCTGATGTGAGCAGGGGATAAACCGATCGATGGGAGGTTTTGAGTCCGATTCAACAACCACGGTGGTTGTGGGATTGTTTTGACGTCGTTTAATATCTAGAGAGTCCTTTGCAGCTATAGGACCTTAGTCAAATCGACACTGACCCTCTACATGAATGCCAAATGACGTTATTTTTTTTATGGCTTTATTAGAATAGTGCAGGATAGTGCAGTGGGTCGTTTATAACTATAGCGCAGACCAGGCTGTGTCCAGTGCTTTGCAGCACGTTCGCCTAGGGACCCGTGTTATCGGCACTCGGCTCGGCTCCATATTATTTCTTCAGGTCGGATCGCACCGCATTGCAATCCACAGACCCCGCTAGAACGCTGTCCCCTGAATGCCTTTATCGAAAGATTTTTTTTTCATATCCACAACCGTGGGGGCCTTAGATGACAGGCCGTCAACCGAGAAAAGGGGTGGGAATGTTTCCTAATCTTTTTCCCGCTCGCCAAACCTCCGCTCGCCATCAAAGTGGGTAGCATCACTCGGTCGACTTCCGCGACTCCCTCAATGGCCCTTTGACATCCCACCCTCACTGTTGTTGCTAAATTGTTAAAGCCGACGGTGGAGTCCGATCTGAAAAGATCCATATTGTGGATTCGTACACGGGGCTCGGCAAATTTTTTATTGTGAACGATTTCCCTGCTTTTCCACCAGTTAGTTCGACAGTCACGGAGGTTGACCGACAGACGGCATGTTCCCGGCCAGGGCTGCCGTGAGGGTGACGAGCATCAGATCCTGCTCATCGGTGAGTTGGCACCCTTGTTTCAGCTCTTTTCTTATACTGTTCCTCTTTTCCCTGGTTCTTCATGCTACAAACCCTGTTTTCTCGTCGCCAGCATGCTGATTTCCACGCAGCCCCCCTCTAATATCTTGACCTCGCCGCGTCTATCACTAACTGCGGTTTCTTCACCGCGTGCTGAGCGACGCCTGAGCCATGCCACTACAGGCAAACAAAGACTCCCCGCGAAATCATGGGATAGCCACATGCATGTCGTGGAACCCCAGCGGTTCCCTGTCTCCAAGGCAGCAGTATATCAGCCATCAGTACACACGCTTGCCGACGCTCTCGCCTTCGAGTCGTCTGTCGGTGTTGAGAACCTTGTGCTCATCCAGCCCTCTATTTATGGCACAGACAACTCGTGCCTGCTGGCTGCCTTAACTAAGCTCGGTCCATCTCGAGGTCGTGGTGTAGTTGTTGTCGACCCGATTACTACCAAGCCTGAATCCGAAATATTGGACGAGTGGCACACACTCGGCGTTCGTGGTCTGCGGGTGAACCTCCAGTCTGTCGGGAAAGTGATGGAGCAAGCTGAATTGGAGGAGACTCTACTTCAACATGCCGATATTGCACGCCCTCGGAACTGGATCATTGAAGTATACCTTCCCCTCAAGATGATGCCTGTCCTCAAGTCCATCGTGCCTCGCCTCGGCGTTACTGTTTGCATCGACCACTTCGGCAGTCCCGAGCTATCCCTTCCAAAGGGAGAAGACGGGCTTCCCTTTGACCCATACACACTCCCCGGTTTCCAGTCTCTGATCTCCCTTCTCCATCTGGGGAACACTTATATCAAAATCTCCGCTCCCTATCGACTTACCAATGACCAAACTCAACATCAACTTAAAGCCATGGCCCGCGAGTTCCTTGCGGCTGCCCCGGACCGCACTATCTATGCTACCGACTGGCCTCATACTCGCTTTACCGGCATTGATATCAATCCTTTCACTGAGTGGTGCTTGGATCTTTGCTCGGGTGTGCCGGGACTGGCAGAGAAATTGTTTCGGAGCAATACCGAGCGGATGCTGAGTGTGGAGTCCAGCTGATGGACCTTGTGATACTTTCAAATTTTTCTCACAGCCTTTGCATTGCATCTTAGCGTTTTGATTTCGAGCGTTAATATATCCCTGGGTTGATCATGAAGATCCCCATTTCATTGGTTCAACTACACCAGCTTTCTTTCTCACTATGAATGGATAATCCAACTACCTAAACAGACCATCATCACACTTCTACAAACCCACAGTGTAGTTTACCGAAGGCACGAAGAAAAGTATATGGATGTAAAACAATCTTTATTCAAAGGACATTTCAAAGGTTATCGACACTGAAAAAAGTTCGCGAGAAGTATCCTCCGGATCACTCATACTTAGGTATCAACATGATCCGTCCCATCACCTTCTGCGACCCTAAACATTTGCCGCATCCTGGAAAATAGCGTGCGAAGTACAGATCTTCTCCTTGCCCTACAGGATAACACGAATTAGCACCCGCCGAACTAAACAATATACTCAACTGAAGAGCCACTCACAATCTCATAGCAGCATGCAGGTCGAGACTTGTCCTCGCACAGCTGAGGGGTCTTTAGAAGAACACCTGCAGTGATATTGATTAGCTGACTGGACAATCCTTTGCTATACACAGCCCAATGTGTCAAATGCATACAGTCTGTAGCCGTGTTGGCCTTGGGGTTTCCTCTAGCAGAAACCAAGTCGCGGCAGCAGTAGGGGCTCTGGACCATGCCGGTCTTGTCTTGTGCGAATTCGCAGCTCATGTTGATCTTTTTAGCTGAGCCAACAGCTAGGGTCATGGCGACGAAGACGACGGATGAGAAACGCATATTGGCGGTGTTATAAGGTATAATTGGAAGTAAGCAGTCGTGAATCAGTTAGCTGGGAGGATCTGTTGATGTATAGGTAGTGGTCGCGTTTTCTAAGAGGCGGCCAGGCTACGAAGGAGTTCGCCAGTGTCAAAAATGCCTTGCTCCATTGGCTAGCAAGGTAATCTCCTGGTTTCTACGAAGGTATGGAGGTACATCCTGGGACGTTGATTGGAAGGGAGGGTGGTTGGTTCATCCCCTTGCATTCTTGTTTCCCCATGAATGTGAGTGCGCGGGTAAACAGGGGAGCTCGTGCCTGTTTTGCAGAGCCAAGGGTAAGAAGTAAGATTCTTGGTCGAGGTATTTGTTTAAACTGAGTTCATTTTCCGAGACTTGAAGACCATTTCAAGGGATAAGGAGAAGAGTGTTTAGTTTGGGATATGGGAAAGGTCGACTTCCGCCTTCAAAGGACTACCAACGGTACTACGACCATCACATTCAAGACCCCTCGTTCTCGAACCCGTGAGACTTCCTACTGGGACACATACGCGGTTAATTGAAAGAAAGGAGAAAATGCGCAGTGCATTGACAACACTATACGCGGTACCACTTAAACCCCAATCTTTTGCCAGCTTAGGTGAGCAAGAATTGCGATTCCATTTTTTTCTAGTATTTACCCGCGGATCCGGTTCTTGTAAAAAAGTCAACGAATGAAACGCGGATAGACTTGTGGCGAGGGGAAAGTTCCTTGGTTTAGGGTTTAGGTACAACGAAATCAATATACCTGACAAATCTTTCATGATTTGAAAGGAAAGAGCGCTAGTTAGTTATACTTATGTTGTTTCTACTCGATTATTCATCCTGTCATGGCATCATCCAAGGCGGTGTGGTGACTGCAGGAGAATCCGTTGGTTCTGGGCTCAAAGCCCATTATCAATCACCGCCGGAGCATCGTCACTTTTCATTAGCTGCATTTTCTCTTGTACATACCCCTCCATCCTCTCCATGCTCTCCCGCTCTCTCCCCGCCCACACCTCCCGGATCAGCTTTCGCTCCTCCTTGACTCGGTTTTCCGCTAAGAATATCCACACTGGTCTCCGCCCGACCGTCAACCGAACCCTGGCGTCCATAAACCACCCGATTACCGCAATTGCTCCTGCCTCGCGCCTTGCCTCTATCACCCGACACCTTTCCTCTTCCGCTCCACTCGAGAGCAAATCTTCCACAATGGCCCCTACCGAGCAACAGTATGACTACATTGTCCTTGGAGGTGGTAGCGGCGGCAGCGGCAGCGCCCGTCGCGCAGCTGGCTGGTATAACGCAAAGACTCTGATCGTGGAGAGCGGTCGGTCCGGCGGTACTTGTGTGAACGTTGGGTATGTTCAAAACATATAAAAATCATTGCCATTTGGGCATAATGGCATGGCGCGCAAGTTCAGTGCTGACCGGGAACCTAGTTGTGTCCCCAAGAAGATGACCTGGAACGCCGGAACTGTCAACGAGACAATTCACCTCGGCAAGTACTACGGATACGATATCCCCGAGGGTACCAAGTTCAACTACAAGTATTTCAAGGACTCTCGTGATGCCGAGATCAAGCGCCTGAACGGCATCTACGAGCGCAACTGGGGCAAGGAAGGCATTGATCTTGTCCACGGCCGCGCCCGCTTCGTCGAGCCTAAGGTTATCGAGGTTAACCTCGAGGATGGCACCACTGCCCGTTACGCCGGAAAGCACATTCTGATCGCCACCGGTGGCCGACCCAACATCCCCACTGTCCCTGGTGCCGAGCACGGTATCACCAGCGACGGTTTCTTCGAGATCGAGGAGCTGCCGCCTAAGATTGCTGTCGTCGGTGCTGGCTACATTGCTGTCGAGCTTGCTGGTGTTATGAATGCCATGGACGTTGAGACTCACATGTTCATCCGTGGTGAGCAGTTCCTGCGCAAGTTCGACCCTATGATCCAGAAGACCATGACCGATCGGTATGAGGCGGCCGGTGTCAAGATGCACAAACACCACCCCGGCTTCAAGGAGATTAAGCTTATCCGTGACGGAAAGGGTGCCGACCGTTTGATCAAGCTTATTAGCAATGACGGTACCGAGATGGAGGTCAACGAGCTCCTGTGGGCCGTTGGTCGTGCCCCAGAGGTTGAGGATCTGCAACTCAACATCCCCGGCGTGACACTTGGCTCCAGTGGCCACGTTGTTGTCGATGAGTTCCAGAACACTTCCGTCGAGGGTATCTATGCCCTTGGTGATGTGACTGGCCAGGCTGAGTTGACTCCTGGTAAGTAAACACTGCATCGGAGTTACAAGACAAACCACTAACAAGTTTTATAGTTGCGATTGCTGCTGGTCGCCAGCTGGGTAGCCGTATCTTCGGCCCCGCCGAGTGTAAGACCGCCAAGCTCTCCTACGAGAACATCCCCACTGTTGTTTTCTCGCACCCCGAGGTCGGCTCCATCGGTCTCACTGAGCCCGAAGCCCGCCAGCAGTACGGCGATGACAAGATCAAGACCTACCACACCAAGTTCACCAACATGTACTACAGCCTCATGCCCGCTGAGGAGAAGGCCAAGAACCCCACGGAGATGAAGATCATCTGCGCCGGTCCCCAGGAAAAGGTCGTTGGTCTGCACATCCTTGGTCTTGGCGTCGGCGAGATGCTGCAAGGCTTTGGTGTTGCTGTCAAGATGGGCGCTACCAAGGCCGACTTCGACAGCTGTGTTGCTATCCACCCTACCAGTTCCGAGGAGTTGGTTACTATGCGGTAAATATGAAGTATATAATATAAACCTCCAATATAGAGCAAACGTCACAATTTCAACTACATGAAACAATGTCAACCACGTGTTCTGCCGGTCTTTCCAATCTCAAGACTTGGCAGTAAATCAAGGCAATCCCTGTCTAACATCCGTATGCTCATTCAAGCCCCAAGCCATCGAACTTGAATCATGAACCGTACACCGTCTCATGTCCCGCCTAAACTTATTCACAAACTGCCCTCCAACAGCCCGATGCATAACACAGGTATTATCCCAAACAATCAAATCCCCAGGTTGAGTCCACTCAACACGCACGACATTCTCTTCCCTCGTAGCAAGGCGGAACAGTTCCTGGAAAAGCTCATCCGATCTCCCCGTGTCCAGACCCTCGATATGGTGCACATGCGCAGCAATATACAGATTCATCCGGCCCGACGCTTCATGCGGTTGAACAATCTTATGCCGACCCATCGGATAATCAAGCGGTTCGATAGCAGCATACGCCTCAGGCGCAGCTACTTTCTTCGAATGATGCATCGAGTGACAAGCCACGTAATCATTAGCCAAAAGTTCGTCTCTCAGCTCCATCGGCATGTTGTCATATGCAGCTCGTGTATCTGCGAACTCGGTGGAACCACCCATGCCGGGTGGAGGGAGTTCATGCGCTAGAAGTAGCGAGTAGCCGGCTCGACGGGGGTTGAAGCTAGAGTCTACGTGGAAGAGACTATTCCCCTAGTCCAGGTTTAGTATGATGCAACAAATTTGTTTTGGTATTTTCGTTGACATACCTTGTTCGCCTGGGCTCGCGGGCTGGAGGGATCTAGGATCGACCCGTCCAGCTCGATGTTGCTCACGTCGAATAGTTCCACGTACTTGAGTCTATTTAGTCGACCGGCTTTTATGTATGGTGTTACATCATCTAGTTCCCCTAGTCGTTTGGAAAATGCGATGTGGGATTCGTCCGTGAGGCCTGTCTTACGGAAGACTAGAACGCCATACTGATACTGTTGTTAGAGTATAGGTAATCTTGTATGAAGAGGCACATTTACCTTAGTCAAAGCAGCTAACACCTCGCTGAACACATCACCTGGGATTGGAGATGAGAAATCCACGCCGCTGACCTCTGCAGTGAATGTTGGATGGAGAGGTTTGACCGATATATGCGAGAAGGTGGTGCTGTTGGTGATAGTCATCTTTACGATGCTCTGCAAGATTAGTGACTAAATCTCCCCTTCGATTCCAGCGAACTGAGGGGTTTATAGAGGAAGCCGGGTAATGCAAAAGGCTTGCTCCATCATTAGCCGACATTGTACATGTAGAACCCCCACGTCGATCAATGCGCTACTACCCCACACAAAACGAGTTCTAAGACATCAAAACCACATTAGGAGATTGCGGGGAAGCCTTGTATGTCATTCAGCTGGACACGGGGTTATTCAATCCAATGCATGCATTCCTTCTCAAAATGCAGTTTGTATCGTCATGAAGTCATGTGCATATCCTCATCCAGAATGTATCCACGTATGTGCCCTCTATGTGCTCAATACACAATCTACCGATACAAAACCCAAGCCAACCCAGTCGCCCCAACAGCAAAAATAAAAGCCCACCGCGTCAACCCCCTCCGAATATGCAACTTGGCAATCTTCTCAATCGCCTCCCCATCATTAATATGCGGAAACGGTACATCCTTCGGAACCTCCTTTCCCAGCGCCTTACACAAAGGCTCCCACCCATCCCTCACATCATAAAACACAAGCCGATGCTCAGGAACAACCTCCTTCAACCACTCAATATGCCGATAATACGTTTGTCGCGTCGGGACATCCTCGTCATAAAGCCTCTTCCACTGCACACTGAGTAGAGTAAGGTAATCTATAAAATGCCTCATGCCTGGCAGTGGAAATAGAACACCGCGCAGGAACCAAAGGAACGTATAATGCATCACATGGTTCATGGATTTCTCCCAGGACACCGGGTCCCGGACTGTACAGATAACCTTGGCATCCGGGTACAGGGCCATGAGCTCAGGTACGAGTTGGCCGCCTGGGGAATCGGTCGTTGCCGCGTAACCATCGTATTGGCGCGCTAGCAGTTCCAGGAGGGCTTTTTTGTCGGAGTCACCTCCTGCGGCCCAATGCTTGAGTGCTTGTATCCATGTTTTGATTTGGATTGGGGGGCCTAGCGTTGCCTGTGTTCCACAGTGGAAGGTTGGACCTTCTAGGAGGATTTCCAGGGCTTTACTGAATGATGCGGTTCCAGTGCGTGGGAGGCCAGCTCCGATGACTTGGATTGTTGTTCCTGGTTGTGGGACAGATGGTTTCTGCCCCATGTTGATGTCCGCTTACTGTCGTGCTGGCAATCTGTCCACCTAGGCTGGATTTTGAGCGTAAGCCTGGTACTTTGGTTTTGATTTGGAATTTGTAGAGGATATAAGTGGTATATATGGGGTTTCCAGTGAATTGTTTGGGTTATTTGATTTGGAACCTTGGAAGTTTGGAACCAAGGACGGCCCAATAAGAAGGTTTCTAAATGTTACATAATTTGGCCCCTTTTTTCCACTTATGCTTATACAGTGTGGGGACGGTTTTATGCCCAAGGGATCGTCACATGTATGCCTGAAAATCCAGTACGAAATAATGAAACAACATTGCAAGATAATTTGAAATTTCTGGAATGGATTGATGGAGCCTACAATACTTCGTCATGCTCGCCCTTCCCCACAGGAAGCTAAATTGGCCCTATGTAACAACCCAAAATTGAGTGATGCGCTCTTCCCAGAACATTGAAGAACCGAGTTTTGATTGATTCCTCTTCTAATCATGGTTCTTTCCTTTGGAATGTTAGTGAATACGACCAGTCACCTCAAGACATCATGAATTTTTTTCCCTTTGTATAAGACGCTAGTCTTAGAGTGTGATCAGCCATCTGGCCTTATGATTAGGGGGTTACCATAGAAGGTAGAACATTGAATAAGCTGAGTCCTGCATGGAGTGGCAACTGATATGATGCCTAATACTTTCGGCGTTGGCTATTAGTCTAATATAATAAACATTGGAGGGTTTTCGATTTTATTCTACATATACAACAAACTACAAGTCAGGCTTTTACTTATACAAGAGGAATGAATTGTGGAAAGGGGTGATAGAATTTCCATGGCATACTTAAACACGTCAAATTGTATCAACATGAATGTAAAACCATATGAACAAGACCTTTTTTTGGGACCAGTGCTTCTTCACTGCTGCCACTTACCCTCAGCCACTAGCAAATAGCAAAGTAGTTTGGGCAAGATGCTTCGGGTGGGTGCTTCTTCACCGTCATCCGTTGTTGAAACCCTGGGGCTTGCTCCTGCTCCTCCATGCCACTTGATGTTTTGATGTTTTGACGTTTGTGTGTGTTGATTTGTGTGTTGATTTTCGTGTGTTGTGTAACATGATGACGACGGAGACAAAGATGAAGAAGGTTGGCGATCATACTTGTTATGGATGACATCATAAAGGTTGGTTGGAACAACATGATCAGTGGAAATAAGAGTCTTGTGTTGATGGGTGATGCTGCTTGTCACGTTCCAAGTCTTGACTGAATTTGTCCTGACACTCAGCTTGATAGATTGCAGCTAGGTGACGCCTGTTCCGAAAAGACCTGAAATGGATTCAAGGACCGAGTCGCGCGGAGGTTGGTTGGTTGGTTGAATGTTGTCTTTGTGTCGATGGGTCATGGTCGAAGTCTTGACTGAATGTTTCCTGACACTCAGCTTGGTAGTTTGTGGCTAAGCGACGCTTGTTCAGTGAAGACCTGGACCAAGCCGAGGAATGAAGTCATGAAATTGGATGAGAAAAATGATGTACAGTAGGCGATGAGACAACATGGTGTTGGTGGATGAACATTTTGACGAAAGAAGGAATAAGAAATGTAGAAAGATGTTGTTGTTGTGTTCGTGGATCAATAAGTCAAGAAGGGATTGGGTCATGGAGCTTGGAATTCATGAGAAAGTCATGAATGTTGAGGTCATAAAGGGTGAGTCTCATCAAGCAATGGTGTGGAAGACCATGTCATAAAGACATGAAGGAAGGAAGAATAAACGTGAACAAGATGTTGTTGTGTTGAGGTCATGAAATCATGAAGAAATATTGAGACATCATGTCGATGAAAGACGAAAGACAACAAGCTGTTGGAAGAGGCATAATCAACAAGAGAAGGAGGATGATCAAGGTCCAAAGCCAAATGAAGGTGCAAGCGGGGAGTTGAAGGAAGAAGAGAGTTGAGCTGGGAGAAAGAATGAGGGTATTTATACTCCAGAAAATACTGCTAATTCTTCAGTCAAGGAAATCTCAGCCAATGGGAGATGATGAAATCACTTGATACCTTTCAAACCGGTGTTGTTGTCTCCTTAAAACGTGTACCTAATGAGTTTCTGGGTCTCTGGGGCACCCTTCTCCTTCTCCTTCCTGCATATCCACTGGCTCCGCAAAATGTGGATTACACCAGCAGATTTTTGATTGGCATTTAATTCGAGATATTGCAGCATGGGCTTATCGAATCTAGCAAGAACAAGGCGAGTGAACCTATGCTCCGGTGGCCATCCTAAAGACCCTTTGGAAAGGCCAGACCTGGAAATCTTTGAGAAAGGACAATACATTGAGGATGCATTATGACATGAGATGTACATTGTAAGTTTAGATTGTAGTATCATTTAAATGTATTCGGAACCATCGTAATAACATCATATATGCCTAATAAAAGACGACTGGTACGCCGGACGCTGGTGCACCTCAAGTTAGGCAAATAGCTGCTCGCTAACGATGACCCGAAACTCATAGAGTCAGGACCAAGTTGGTTGCGAGAGATCAAAGATATCAAGTCGGATGTTTTGATTATCAGCGCGTGTGCATGGTGAGGCGAGAGGCAAGTGGGCGCTAGACAAGGTCAAACCAGTATGTCGACAAAGATCCATGTCGTCGATGAAGACGGCGCCGGCGCCGTTGTAAATGCCCTGCGATAGATATCTGAGGGATGACGGTAATATTGTAGACAGGAATGCAAAATTTCAAATATTGGAAATATCCATCAGCTTCACGCCTCAAGAGAAGAAGTAGCAGCGTCATCAAGAATGGGACTGGTGGCTACTTTGTCCAGAGCCACGGTGTGTAGAGCAGGCTTCTCGCTGGTGGGAAGAAGACCTTTGTTCTTCATCTCCAATTGTTTTTTGACCCAGTCAGCGACTTCCTCGTCCTCGGTGACAGAGGATGGAAGGCCCTCGCCAGGTGCAGATGCTTCGGCTTGGGCAACAGCCTCGCTCTCAGCCTTGGTAGGGGGTTGCATGAGGGGCTTGAGCCAAACGTGACGAAGCAGCATATTGTAGGTTGGTCGGTTCTTGGGGCTCTTATCTAGACAGGCCTGGACAAATGCGTGTGCCTCCTCGGAATAACCATCCGCAGGAAGAGTGGGGGGGTCGCCATGGACGATAGCCTTATTTCAAATGTCAGCTAAGGACCTCGCGTATGGTGTTGCTGGAAGAAATACTCACATGTAACTGGCTAAAGATGTTGGTGAATGTCTCTGGTGGATACGGGTATCGTCCCATGGCGCACTCGATGATCGATAATCCCAAACTCCAAACGTCACTCTGCACACTATATGTTCCACCGCTGGTCGCTCCCGACTGCTGCATACCACCACCTGCAATGCGCTCTGGCGCCATGTAACTCTGGCATCCAATGTTGGTCTTGGCGATACTGGCCACCAAGTTCCCGCTCACACCAAAGTCACAAATCTTGATCTGACCCTTGCTATTGACCAGAATATTGGTCGGCTTCACATCGCGGTGAATGATGTTGTGCTCATCTTTGAGTGATTTCAATCCCATGATAGTGGATAAGGTCATCTTTCGCAAAATATTTTCAGGCAAGCCTCCTTCGTAGATCTTGTCAATCGAACCACCATCCATATACTCAACACACATGTATACAGCGCCTTCTTGGAAGAATGCGCCGTAAAAATCGATGATAAAGGGGGAAACACATCGGTGCAGGATATCCAATTCCATGATGATCTGGGCGAACTTGGCCTCATCCAGCTCTAGTCGGATTTCCTTCATCGCCATGATCACGCCGGACAGATTATCTTGGCCCGCGTGATCGGCATCCTCGGAGACAGTTGACCGGCTAACAATGCCACTCAAACCCAGGCCGGGTTTCCGAAGGTGAGGCCGGCTGTGTCGAACTTTGTAGACGGTACCATAGTTTCCTTTGCCCAGCTCGTCTAGGCGATCCACTTCATCCAAGGAGATCTTGAAACTATGACCAGACGAGAATTCCACACCCCCACCATGTAGGATCGCCTTGTTCTTGAAATTCAAGGTTCCGGACTTGGTATCGATAAACTCGGAGTATTTACTGAAAGCCGACTCACTACCATTCTCCTTTTCCGGTTTGGTCTCGGTTCCATTCGACGGTGGCGTTCCACCCGTCACGTCCGACAACTTGAGACCCGGCTTCATTCGCTTAGCAGCCAGTCCGCTAGGCCGAGGGGATGAGGTTGGGCTCGTAAGTGACGGAACCGCAGGCGAAGAAGACCAGTGGCTCTGATTAGGTCGTGCAGGAGGTAACCGCCCAGCCAAAGCCCCGCCTGCACCGGCATCGTTGGATGTGGGGATTTGCCCCGTGGATGCGACATGCGGCAATGGCACACCTTGTCGAGAAAGAGAGAACGCCTTCATCTTGGCCATAATATCCGGATTTAACCCTCCACTTCCTGGTGTACTCATCGAGGCCGTTGAGTGTGGTGATGCCCCGGGACCCCGCCGTGCGGCGTTGATCTGGGCTATGGACCCTGACGGCGCGGACATGCCTACGTTACCAGCCGGGATCGGAAGTGATGGCGTTGATGCGTGATGGACAGGCGCGATACCTGGCGATACGGGGGATAAGCCTCCGGAGCCTGTGCTGTGGTCGTCATCGGTCGGAGGGGTCTCCACGGTGGGTTCGCGGTCGGTCATGATTATCGCGGGGTTTACGGAGGGCGAAGGAGCCCGACGATAGGGGCCGGTGTAGTTGCAGCGAGGCCGTCTTGGAGTTGGGCACCGGGAATCGGTGCTATATCCAAAAGGCAGAGGGGAGGTGGGGTGAAGGGTTTAAAAGGTGAATGGCCGAAGGAACTTTTTTTCCGTGAGGTGAAGTCACCCGTTGAACAGGGAAAGATAATATAAAGTGGGGGGAAACAAGACGACATCGTACTTCCTCAATTCCTTGAATTTCAAAAGTACGGATTTTTTTTTACTTTTTGTCCTCCCATCTCTCATTCAATTTATTCCTCTTTAACAAATCTCCAGGTACAATTTAAATCAAAAGTACAGCCAAATGCATTGATACAACAGCATCATTGCTCAGATCAGATTCATATCACCAACCGGGCTGACAAACCAGCCAATCAGCATCTGTTATCGGCCAAAAAGCAGGTTTTGACACCGCAGAATTGCACATTGTTCGCCTCTTCCTGCCGTGTTTCATGTGGCTGTAATGGGTTTCAAGAGAACTACTGCCGAATCTTGAAATACCAGCTCTTTGTTGGATTGCGTGTTGATGATAAAAGCCACTCGGCCACTCGCGGAGAAGCTCTCACCATCCCTGTCATCCCTGTCAACAACCGGTTTGCAATCTGCACAGTATGAACTCATTTGCCTCAGTTACCTGCTGAATACAGGATATCCCGGATACCTTTTCCTTACAGTAGATCCGGATTTCCACTGTCTTGGTGAATTTACTATCGGGGACTTCCGAGTCGTTGACGCAACTCTCTCTTCTCCACTATTACCCGTTCTATGGCACCATTAAGTCTATGCGTTTTCACAGGAGAGAAATTATCCTTGATAGCTTGACAAATATAGGGCTGACACTGTGTACTGCGTAGAGCAATTTAAGCATGACAGACGTTGGGGAAGATGTACTCAACAGGTTTTTCCCCGGAGCGGGGATCGTGGTCCTCAAACCCCAATGCCAGGTACCCTACAATGACCCAGAAACTATTTTTGAGCCCCAACCCATTGGTGATGATATATACTTTTACGAGTCCCAAGGAAACGGTGTCCCTGATTCCGCTTGTCCGTCCCTGGTCATCTTATGTAAATGGGTAGGGGGGTCAAAGCCCCCGCGAATCAACAAATACGTGTCCCAAGATCGACCAATCTACCTCACATCTTATCACAGCCGGTTTTCTCCACTACCCTGCTCTAACCATTAGGATACATCCGTGCAAGCCTCAAGCCAGCTCGCATTGCAATTCGCCAGATCGCTCAAGCGATCGGCGTTGAATCGCGGAACGTGAATGGCCATGGCGGCATATTGCTTCATTTGTTCTCCCATGGTGGTGGCAACACTGCTGTCTGGCTTGCAGCTTCCCTGAAAGAAGAAGAGAAGTACATGTAAGGGACCCAATTTTTCTCCAACCTCAATGCAATAATCATGCAATGCTGCCCGGGCGATGGTGGTCTTGAAAGAGCATACAGTACATACGCGACGGCACGGACGTCGGTGACCTAGACATCAATGGCCCGGCTACTGGGAAACACCTTTATCTACCCCACCATAGCGGTGATTAAAGGTTTACATCATGATCGACTGGTACCTTCAATTTAAGACTTGAGAGGATTGATCAATGACCCAATCACTTTTGGAACTGACCCGAAAAGACTCTACTGTATGTCTATTCCAAATGCCATGATGAAATGGGAAGATGTGGAATCTTACATAAGAGACGCACGGTCTCAAGGGTACCCAGTCGGTCAGGTACGCTTTGAGAATGGCTCAAGAGATTCTGACAGGGGAAAATATCTCACATTTGGGTTTTGTCGGTAACAATGGCAATCCTCGCAGTCGATTACAATCGCCCTTGGGCCTGATAAATGTTGCTAAAAAAAATAAAAAGGGGGGAATATACAATTGGTTCAAAGCAGAGCACTTTAGCTTATGAGCTTCTTTATTAAGCCCCGGTCACGTGGCATCGATACCAAAGAAGGCCCCTGTTTTTACCACTAATGTCAAAAGAGAAAGAGGACTGGAGCATGCGGCTGCCAATAAGGAGCGCGATAATTGAACACCACAGGATTAGTTGAACAACCTCACTAACCGCATTTGAAGTAGCGTAGTAATTGTAAATTCGGAAAAAAATGTTACCTCAAGTATTAGAGGACATCGCATCACCTTGCTTAATTCACGTCAATATACGTGATAACGCTTCATTACAGTAAAGTCATGATATAAGTAAGAAAAGGTGGCTCAGTGGGTATCACTCTTTAATCAACTTCTCATTCCGGCGTAGTCTACAGAGTAGCGTGAGCAAGTAGGTACTTGGGTATATACTCAATAATATTACTCCCTGAATCTTGAATACTACACTACTCCAAATGCGGTAAGTAAGGGTGTTTAACTAATCCTGTGGTATATAATTATCGCGCTCTGCCAATAAATTCTGATTACTCTATCCGGATTGCCGGACCGTTTGGCCAAGGCTTTTTTGCACGTACTAGGCCATGTCTCCTTACTTTCACATTATGGTATATATATCTAAAGAGGTTACACCAATACTAACCCACTAACTTACAAAGTGTAAACTTCCAAGATTACGAATTAATCTATATGGTAAATTTTGTCGTTTTGAGTGCCCAATGCCCAAATACGTCCTTATACATGTACCCTACGCCACGTTACGGAGCAGTCGATGGTGTATTTAGTATTTAGCGCGTTTCGCGTCATGTGGCTGGCTGGCTGGCTACATAGCCTACGTGGTCAGCTCGCTTATGGCCTATCGAACACGTTGTTGCTCTCCCCACGTACAATAGTAAGCAAACGCCCACTTAGTCACCACGGGCCGCATCTTGTTCGTTCCATCACGCCGTTCTTCAGAGATCCTTCAACGTGAATTAAATTATTTGGCTAACTTGCGTCAAAAGCGTTAAGCAATATGGACTCCGAAGCATGCAACACTTGCAAGAGTGTCTTCCAAGCTGCTCTACAAAAAGACCACGATGCTCAATTACACCACCAGCGGTTTGATATGTTGGTAGCAAGCAAAGAACGAGGTTGCATTTTGTGCACCTGGTTATGGAAGGAGTATATAATGCAAAATGGAGGCACCCAACAGAATGATACGAAGGGATTTCGCGTCACATCTACCAAAGATGAGCACCAAGAATCTATCTCGTTTCGTGTTGTCGTTCCATGGGCTGCTGACTTCACATTGCAAGGTCAGTAAGCTATGTTAAAAACAGTTGAATCATTTGCATTAACATGACTATTCTTGTATGGGCTGCTAGTATCGATCAAGTCTCAACCGGAGGTCGCACAGGCCTTAGAGTCAAAGCCTTGGGAAGGGATCGACGTATCAACGGGCTCTGATCAGTCCATGAGTCGGATAGAATCTTGGCTATCTCACTGCGATAGGACTCATAAATTCTGTCGCGACCATGACTCAACACTATTCTTTCCAGCTCGCGTGATTGACGTGAAGGAAATCGAAAGCGGCAAAGTCCACCTCCGAGACCGACAAAAAGTTATAGCACAAGAAGGATTGCAGACTAATGCGGAAATACAGGCCTCAAAGGAGTTCCAGGGTCACTTTCCTGTGTACTGGACTCTATCTCACCGATGGGGTGACCCGGACAAAATTCTAAAACTGCTAGATGGCAACAAAGATCGATTCAAAGATGGGCTGTCTTTGACCACTGGAAATGTACCAAAGACCTTTCAGGATGCAATGTGGACAATCCACCGTCTGAAACACAGATATATTTGGATTGATTCCTTTTGCATTTTTCAAGACTCAATTGAAGACTGGCAAAGGGAAGCAGACGAGGTATCTCACATTTACCGAAACTCCTTCTGTAACATCTCAGCAATATTATCCTCATACGAGCCAACTAGCACGCTCTTCGCTGGTGAGCGAAGCCCTCGACTCTTATTCCCCTTTTCAGTGAAGCTTTTTGCTGATGGCCAACAAACATATATCATCAAAAAGAAGAGTCTGTGGAAAGATGAAATCGAAAGGTCACCTCTTAGTACGCGTGGTTGGGTTGTACAAGAGAGGTTCCTCGCTCCCAGAATCATTCACTTCGCCCAAAACCAAGTATTCTGGGAGTGCCTAGAGAACGCAAGGTGCGAGGTCGACCCGGATGATCACATTGGAATAATTGGTGATCCAGATATCAACCATGTGAGCCCCAGAGTGACAGCTTATAAGGATGCCCTCAAAGAGCTGGCAGAATTATCTTCATTTTTCCTCACATCGAACTTGGATCGTACCAAAATCGACTGGAATCGCGGCAGTGTCGGCCAACACCACTTTTACACCGAACGAGTTCTTTGGAGACAGATGATCAGTATCTACACCGCTTGTGACCTCAAGAATCAATCAGACCGACTCATTGCCATGGCGGGTATTGCCAAAGCCTTCCAAAATGTCACTTTATCGACGTACTTGGCTGGGCTATGGAAGCATAGTCTACACACAGATCTCCTTTGGGAATCAAATGCCTCTGAGGGTGGGGTGGTGCATCGTAACATCCTTCACGTTCCTTCGTGGAGTTGGGCGTCAGTTTTTGGAGGGAATGTCAGGCTATATGGATATACCCGCTTTGGTGGCGATCCCGCTTCTCAGATTAAATATATCACATCGAGGCTGGAGGCGGAGAGACCCGGTGGTGACCTTATGGGGTTACTCGGACAGGCAGAGCTCGAAATTGAATGTGTTCTTCTCTATTACCGGTGGAATGGGAATTCACAAAGCTTGGAACTATTTGCTGATGAGCCTAGGACCCAACCCGTGTTCAATGGAGGTCGCTTTTGGGGAATGAACCTGAAATTAGATACGCAAGAATTGGTTCAAGATTTCAAAGACAAGGTACTTATCGAGGGAGAATGTATTCCAATCACTGTTGGAAGAGAGGCATATGGTGCTTCAGTTAACAGGTTTCTGGTTGTGGAGAAGGTACTGGAGAAGGTACTTGAGGGGAAATATCGAAGGCTAGGTGTATATCAATTAGGGGAACAAGGTGCATCTTCTGTCATTGGCAACAAGGAGCGCACATCCATTACTCTTGTTTGAGCTTATACTACGTCAAAATGCATTTTTTCAAACACAAATTATTATTATTATAATCAAAGATTAAGCTTGCCAAAGAATCTCAATATCGCCTGTGCAATATACAGCGTGTCACTCTCAACAGCAAAATGACCCGCATTAATCAACTGCACCTCAGCCACAGGCAGATCCCTCGCGAACGCCTCCGCCCCAGGCGGAATAAAAAATTTGTCATTCTTCCCCCAGATCGCCAGTAGCGGGACCTGTGATTTCCGAAAGTAGGCATGGAAATCATCATAAAGAGGGACATTATTCTGATAATCATAAAACAAGTCCAATTGAATGTCCTTGTTTCCAGGACGCTCCAACAGAGCCTGATCAAGGAAGTATGACTCGGGCGCAATGCGGCTGAGATCAGGCGTGCCGTCTTCATACTGGAACTTAGTTGCGTCAAGTGTCAGCATAGCTTTTGCGACCTCGGTCCGATTCTTCGGTGCGTTGTTGCTTGCCCAGAGCTCTTTGATGGGGCCCCAGACGTCACCAAAGCCCTCTACATAGGCGTTTCCGTTTTGGCTGACTATTGCTGTGATTGCCTCAGGACGCTGCAGAGCTAGTCGTAAGCCAACGGGTGCGCCATAGTCGAAGATATATATGGCGAAGCGGGTGAGGGAGAGTTGGTCAACGAATTCTCCGATGGTGGTTGCTAAGTTTGAAAATGTGAATTTGAAGCCGGAGGGTGTTTCTGTGAAGCCAAATCCAGGGAGATCTGGGGCAATGACTCGGTATTTTGTTGCGAGTAGTGGGATCAGGTTGCGGTATTGATGAGAGGATGAGGGAAAGCCGTGGAGTAGAAGTATGACCGGTGCATCGGGTGCAGCTTTCTGCTCACGGTAGAAGACCTTAATTCCAGACTTTGCCAGTGAAATATACTTGTTTTGTGTTTCAGCCATGATGACTTGGGATTATTGATGTTTGAAAAGTTATAGAAGCTGCGAATGAAGTTGTGGAAGTATCTGCAGATAGAAACATAACTCCGAGGGTTCCCTTGGCCTTTTATGTTTTACGAGGTCTGCAGCTTATGATGTAGGGATGACCAATTTCAAAATCCATGGCCATATTGATTTCTAACCAAGTTCAAACCCCGTGTCGGCGCGGGTTATGATGAATCATTATGGTTTGCCAATAATTGTGAGTGCAAAATGATCAAACTAATCAAACAAGAGTCTAGATTCAATTTGGCGATCATTTCGGTGTTTGAATGTTCGGGCTTAGTTTTTTGCATTGCGGGGGATCCGCCGGGGATTGAATCTTCGGTGATTGATTGAACCCTTGATTGGTCTAGTCTTTGTCGGTATGCCGTTCTCCCAGGGGTTTATTTTTGGTTCGTGTCAGCTGGGCGATACAGCGGCCAGATCTTGAAACCAAGAAATCGCAAGCACAGAATGCAATCTCGACATTAAAGGAGCGACAGGCCATTCAGAACGTAAAAGAGGGCTTTTGCAAGAAGGAAAAAGCGGAACTTGATGCAAGAGAGGTAGAACGACAGCGAAGACCGGCGCATATGCCAAAAGAGTGGGTACAAAATATTATCGATCAAGGAGATGATAAAAGCTATGGGTATATTTTCCATCATCATAAGGCTATGGCTGGGTGGGTTGAATTCATGGAGCTTTTTGATGGCATTCTCCACATGCCTACATATGGTGTTAAGGGATTTGAAGAGATTGAAGACTCCAAACATGCTCAATTTGTCCTATTTGGGACGGATGAAAGTGAACTCAATGATTTACGACAGTAAGTTTCAGTTTCATAAAATATCAACGCCTGTTATAGGGATTTCAAAACTCGCCGCGAGTGAAGCGAGCTCAAGGCTGGAATCCTCAAGAACGTGTTCTTCTTATTAACAGATCAGAGTCGGCTTTCATACGGCACATATGGTCCAGATTAATATTAAGGATATATATGAGCAATTGATCCTGATTGGTCTTTCTCGAAAGCTGAGGACGGTTACGATGGTCGACTCAAAATCAGCGCAACTCAAGTCTTCTTGCGGTTCTACGAGTTCATGTCGACGGAGAATTTCACACTGAAGGACATTTGGCGCGACATTCATCAAGAATAAGACATGCCCCAGCTACTTTTCGGAGCCGAGTGCTTGGTATTTTACGGACCTTGATAAGCCTACCTGGCCTTGGGTCTAATCCCTCCAGATGTATGGAGCAGCTTCCATTCTATGACACATCGATATTTTGCAGAAGATTTGCAGACGCTGCTCCATTGGCAGTACGTGTTCACACCCGAAGTCTTGCCCGTGCCAAAGCGGTATTGGATCTAGTATTGCTAGCCGTTTGAACCGTATTGCCGGTCTTATGGCGCCAATTACTGGATATCCGGTCACGCCTATTCAAATTGCTACTACATTGCTCCTAGCTGCATTTGCCGCGATAGTTTTCTTGCCTGTTGAGACGCTGGATATGCAGTCTATGTAAAATTCCGATTTGGGAGCATGCTGCACATGTGCACGTGACGGGTTTGCATTGAATGTAGAATATACTCTATCATGTTAGATCTGCATCGTTAGAAGCAGAGAATGAAAAGCATAAGATGCGATGCACTTATACCTCACCTCCTCTCCACCTCTTGATACGGCCATGGTTTTATGAATGATCATCTATCATCTTATTCTTTGTTAGTCCGATGAGAACATCTCTGACCTTCCGAAAGCTCTCATGAGCCACTTCCCAGTCTTCCAGTTCCAAAGATCATCTGAGCAGCAACTCGTCATAGAACTAAGCTTTTCTCACTAATTAATGAGATCAACTAGTATCTCAGAGATGTGATTAGCTGACAAGCTTAGATGACCTTCGTTTTCAAAGAAATGTGTCTTTGCTTCAGGCATCAGTTCCGCAGCTTGCTCAGCCATACAAAACGGCACATTTTTGTCAAGCTTGCCATGCCATATTCGCACACTCTCCCCAGCTATTTCATTGAGTTGAAATCCCCAGTCGCATAGAATCATCAACTCTGTAGCTGAGGGCCTTCCGCCTTGACGAAATGCGCCACGTACAGATCCAATGGCTGCTAGTCTAACTCTCTCAATTTTCCATGCCATACGTTCTGCCTCTGGCCTCCCCTCCATCGCTTTGTCAACTGCCGTTTCCAAGACTTTCGGGTCCTTGTTTCTTCCCGCACGGCCCACAGACAAATCTAACAATGCACTGGTCACAATTCTTGGCAGCCAAGCCCCAGCTGCAAGTAGTACCTTCAACTCAGGAAGCATTCCTTCAGTACTGAAAGTAGTCGGGTACATACCACTGACTACTGCCGCACCTTGAAGACGATCCCGGGGTATGGAATAGGCGCAAGAAAGGGCGTAGGGACCTCCTCCTGAGACACCGAGCACAAAGAACCGAGGCACGCCTAAATGATCTGCGATTGCGAGAACATCTGTGGGCCAATCTAACATTCGGCGTTCGTCGTAGTGTGTTGACATATTCATGCCCGGTCGGTCAGGGGCGATGCAGCGTATATTGCGTTTTTGGAGGAGTACCACTGGAATGAGAGCGGCTTCAACGGAACAGCCTGGGTATCCGTGGAAATAGAAGACAACATCTGGCTTTTCAGCGCCTTTTCCTTGAAGAGTACCACCATATAATTTCCATGCTAGGATGCGCCCAGAGGGCAGAGTAAGAGTATCGCTATATTCTGAGAGGCGATTCATGTTAGGTTGCAGAAGATGAGGAAGATACAGAGGCAGATGAATGCTGTGAGTAGAGACAGGCCGAGGTGGAACTTTACGTGTCGATCTTACTTTGTTATGTTTGGCCCCTGTGCATTCTTGAAATGGACAGTGGTACTTAGATCTAGCCTCTCACAATATCGTTTTCTTGAGCTGTAAACAGTATGCCTCTAGGAATCAGGTGCAAGTGCTCCATTTTCAGCAATGTCAATGTTCCTCCGAATTACATGGCCAGGTTTACACTGAGGTTGAAGCCTACGATAAGCCCAAGGGCCCACTGATCACGTGGACAAGAGCCGATGACGTCTGTGCCCGAGAAATCTCCCCCCATAAAAGACGTCTGCCAACCTGGAATCTTCCCCTCAGCACCGGCGGCCTCAATTTCCCCTGCTGCCCAATTTGAACACGTCTGCTTTCCAGCATTTGCGTCTATATCTCCCCAACGTCCCCACACTCTATCTTTTCTGCTTCCCTGGTCTTTGTTTATCTAACCAGATTGCACGGAGCTCTCGATCCCCCCACTCCCCTTTTGACCAGCTCCAATAATCGACACCGAAAGCTGTTTGATTGAATAAATTCGCCAAAATGACTCTCTACTACAGTCTCGTACGTCTTCACTGTTCATTCTTTTAGTTCCCTTTCTGCGACCGACCTTGCCAAGGCATGGCTGGAGCCTAGCTGGCTGAGCGAACAGCTCACCCGAAATGCCCACGTCTGAAACAGCAACGGACATGCCACATGGAGCCATTGAAGCTGACATGGATACTCTGATAGGTTTTTATGCTCCTGGTGTTTGAGATGGGCGTCTTCCTGGCCCTCATCGTCCCTCTGCCATTTGTTATCAAGCGCAAGCTGTTTACCTTCATCTCGGAAAGCCCGATTATCGCCAAGTTGCAGTATGGCTTGAAGGTAATCAAACCCGTCGGTAAATCATAGATCCAACACCAATTAACACTCTTCCCAGATTACCTTCATTTTCATCCTGATCCTGTTCCTTGACAGCGTCAACCGGGTGTTCCGGGTCCAGCAGGAACTGGCTGCTTTCTCCCGCGACGGAGGTGGCGTCGGGTAAGATCTTTCAATCCCGCAATTATAGCGAGCCAATGTCCCTCTAACCAAATCCCATAACAGAGCTGCACACCTGGGCACTGATCGCATGGAGGTGCAGGCCCGCAAGTTCTACTCGCAGCGCAACATGTACCTTTGCGGCTTCACTCTCTTCCTCTCCCTGATCCTCAACCGCACCTACACCATGATCCTGGACGTTCTCCGTCTTGAGGACCGCGTCAAGCTGCTCGAAGGCGACAAGAAGGCTGGAGGTAAGGACTCTGCTCGCCTTGCCGAGGCTGGCTCCGTTGGTGAGATTGGCCGCCTGAAGGCGGAGCTTGCCGCCAAGGATCGTGATATCGAGACCCTTAAGAAGCAGTGTGAGGGCCTGACTGCTGAGTACCACAAGCTCGGCGATGAGGTCGCCTCTGGCAAAGGCGACATCAACGTGAAGAAGGACCTGTAAATGGGTCTTTTGCCTGGGTACCTACCTCAGCCGAGTAGGCGGTGTCGGATTATAGCGTGAGGTAGCTTTTTGCAAGCCCGCTCGCTACTGGCACCCTGCGCTTGTGGTTGGTTTTCTTGCCGAATGATCACGCGCCGCGAAAGTTTTTTACTGGGCACCGTTCCTCAAATCCTCAAATGTTCATAAATTTGTTCCCCGGACTACCTCTGCAGTCCGGGAAGAGGAAGCTCCGATTCGTCACCTTCCTTGTTGTTGCTAGCAGATATTTCTATGTTTATGTGGAACGGTCAACAGTTCAATAGTACTTACGCCTGGAAACCTGTCAAGTTTGGTCATTTACAATATGTTTTTAACTGGTACGATTCATTGCAGATAGAGATATACCTCTCGATCATAAAATCATCTTGAAATTTCGTGAATTCGTAATTGTACATATTATAGCACGGAAGCAGTGTCGGTAGTAGGTTAGATCAAGAAAGTCCAGAAGCTGGGGTAAACCAACTCCTCTTCGAAAATGCGGCGAACTTGCGCAAGTACAAATCTCTCCACTTTACCCACATTCTTCAGCACCTGCTTTCCATCTTCCTTGCGCCCGATCTCACTTTCTACTCGAATCTCCTGCAACAATCCACCTTGACGCTTCTGTTCGCGCTCCGCACCCGACTTCGACCGTCCTTCCTCACCGGGATTCTGAGTACCTTGACCATTTGTTTCAGAACCAAGGAGCGCATCCGCATCCTCAGCAGACAGAAAACAGAAGTGCACGCGCTTGCGAATATACGCGACAACCGCCACCCCGTCGAACGTGATACCAGTCACATTTAGTTTCAGCGGAAGCCCAACGAAGCTAGGCATGGGGTAATCAAGCAGGATCTCCGCCGTCAGCGACATACGCACGTCACCGGCATATTTCGCATGGCACAGGACTTGGAAATCATCTGGTCGTCGCTCGCGCATGCGAGGTGGGATCGGGATCGAGGGGTCGTCTGCAATCGCTTCGGAGATATCGGCGGGGTTGTCGGCGCTGTTGCGATTGGAGCCACTGCTGCCTGTGTGCCCGATAGATGGGTGTGAAGCTGTGGAGGGCCGGGAGGCAGAATGTGTAGTGTCAAGATCTGGTTCTGGGCGCTGGTGTACGGATGGACGTGACGGGCGTGCTTGTCTTCCTCCATGAGCTGCTAGGCCGGAGTCGGACCAGCCGCTTGCAAATTGTGTGCCGCCTGCGACAGCTGCGAGAGGGGTTTGTGTTCCGGATAGGCCACCTAGCGACATAAGGTGGTAGCCCAGTGTTGAAGTGCCGCCGGGAATGCCGGGGGTTCCTGAGCGGGGCAGGAAGTGCGGATTAAGGTGATCACCCAGGGGTAGCGGGGAACGGAGCGCGGATGGTTGGAATTGTTCGCCGGGGTATGGGTGGTGACTGAAGCTGTGAGGGCTGTGGGCTGCTGCATGGTTCATTGGCATTTCGTCATCGTAGTCCGACCATTGTTCGACAAGCTCGTCAGATGTCGCTGAGGTGTCATCATCGTCCTCTTCGTAGAAATCTGAGAAAGGTTCGCAGAAATCCTTGATCTCGAGATCGGGTCCAATGTTGCCGAAGTCAAAGGAATGCACCTGAACCGAGCGAATGAAGCGTGGTAGGGCCACCTCCTGGAACTTGTCATGGACAAATGCGCGGATGCGCTCCGCGAGTGCTTCCCCGTCCGGGCCGGAAGTGGCTGTTGCCCAGTCGACTTCGATAGACATTACATATGCAATATGAAGCTTTTGCTTACAAGCTCATGGAAGCGCGGAATGGGGCAAAGCTAAGGAAACCCGCCTCTTGACGCGGTGCCACGTGACCCGCAAACGACATTGTGGATCGACAAGCTGAAAGTTCTCGTTCCTGGATGATGATATGAGCTAAAAAAAGATCTATAGATGAACAAATATCCTATGCTTGAATTATATCCCTTACACATTGCCTGAGCTCGTCAATGATGCCTTTTACGAAGCCTGACTGATCGTTCCCAGAGCAGCGGTTCACCTGTCAAAGTCTGGTTCCGTCTCAAGCGATCGTTCAGCTGGTCGATTTTAGCGGGGCTTCGTATTAAGCCAATACTTTGAGCCACAGTAATTGGTTCTTGATACGCAAGGAAGAAAAATTCCTCAGACCAAGCCTTTGAGATTCTTGAAAGCCGATTATGACAAGGACTGGATCAGGATCATCTTGCCCGGCATAACCCCATCAATGACACATTCAAACCTGAATGGCTCAGAGCTAGCTGGTGAGGTGGGACTGGAGATCGGCGCCTACCTTGGCGAAGTGGTCGAGATCCCCGAAATGTCTATGGCCCCCAGCTTGCTCTGATCTGCCTATACTCCTTCAGACAAGGTCCCAAATCAACCGGATATGAGCTTCCACTAGACTCAGTACGGAGTAATGCCTCCGGGCTTTGGTACAGCCCAATCCTGGGGCCCGCCACTCTCCTGGACTGGGGTTTGTCCCTAGTAAGCGTGATTGCGGCAACAGATCCACGCCAGCCCCCTGTTTACTACCTACCCATTTTCCTAATAAGTCACCTACCCATGACAATGATCATCTCTTCTGAGGGAGAATGAACACTATAGGTCTTCTATGTCAGAAGATACATCTCTTGCCGTGAACAAGATATCAATGGGCGATTTGCGCCCAAATCAGCTGATAAAAAGACTATGCGGGTCTAATGCAATCCACAACTGGTTTCCCGCGGCTGCCAACCTATCGATACCCACGGGGTCCACTGCCGCGTTTAACATCACTGGTTTATTCGCTGGATGGCAAACTCTGGTGGCTTTATGATTCTCTGGGCCAGTAACCGATACGCCAATAACTGGGCAGCCATCTCTCGCACGTCCTTTCCTATTTTCCCCTGCTGCCTCAATGGGCTCTATGTAATAAATCTGCTCCATTGTTGGGCCGTGGCAAGGCTTTCGGCTTCTTCATCGGAAAATCGAATTTCGGGCAGCTTTCGTGGAACGTTCGAGCCGTTCGCCATGGATTAGCAATGGGAAACCTCCTCCGCTGGACTGAGGCAGCTTAGGTAGATGTGGATTCCAAGGGCCACGCGCTTTTTGAACGCTTTTCGCGGATGTGATGGGCCCTGTGAGTGGGTGTCCTCGTCCTCCTTCGTCGTCCTCGTGCCGTATCGGAAATGAAAAATGCATGAAATAGCCCTTCCCTTCCCCATGCATACTAACATGGCCTACCATGATATGGTCAATGCGTGCGTGGCTGTATCTGATCTGCAGACCCACAACCGTTTCTCGCCTTGAGGGGGGGCGTCAGGATAGCACCCGAGCCACCCGAGAGTCTTGGGTATCCCGGACAGGCTGATCTCTTGACGCCAAAATGATCAAGGTAAACCTCAAGATGACCCTCCAGTATCTCTCATCCATCAATCATCTTTTTGGATGATAAATCATCTATACAACCTGCTTTGCAAAGGCCTTTGCTTCTTCCCATCCCTGTAAGCGCCAACGTGGCCATCCCTCGTCTAGCACTCTCGGCCCATGCCCCCTGCTAGCCCCCGCCACAAGACTTGATCAGCCTTTTGGCCATGAGTTAACATCCAGTCATGCCTCTCCGGGTTTTTACTAACCATGCACGTGAGTGATCTTGTATGTGGCTCGCTGCAGCCTGATAAGCGCGAAAGGATCCAAGCCCACTCTAAGGCCTTGGCCGGAACATAATTCCAAATCACGCAACTTCGAGAACAAAGACTTTTGCACAGGGCTACAAGGTATGACTCGTCATCATCGGTCTCTCCGATCAATTTTCTTGTTTTGGTGAACAGGGTGTGATTTATAGAATTCTACATCATGAAATACATTCAGCTTCTATTATGAACCAATGAGAAATAATAAACGAAACCTTGGAATGAAGAATCAAAGGAAGAAAGCTGAGAAGAAATTAAATTGGGTGGCGTTTCCGATTCGTCTCCTGGGCGAATGTTCGAACCATGGAAAGTTGGAACAAAAGACGAACGTTGTCCAGAAAACCGCAGAATAAGAGAAAACAATCAAGATACTTCACCCGACAGGTATAGCATACAAAAAATAACATATTCTGGACAACAGGAATACCAAACATATATGGCAAAAGAAAATAAAAACAAAAACAATCCTCCAAGCCACAATGTGATAGAGGATGATAAAGTCCAAATTATCCCTCCTTTTGGTGGTGTTAGTTGATCTGGTGATTACACGCGAAGGTGCTGATCAACTTGTCGAAATGATCCCCAGTCTAGGTCGGCGTGGTCAGATCATCTGTAGAGATTGCGTTAGCGGAACAAACCCTATCAAGCGAGTACCCAAGTGGGTAGAACAAGTCCCACTAACTATTGGTAGGTGCCTTAACTGCCACCGTGCTTTGGGCAGTTGTAGCCCTGACGCTTCCGGAAGTGCTCCTTCACACCATGGCAGGAGGGAGTGCCCTTCTTTGCACAGGCGACAACGCCGCCTTCTTGGACAGAGCAGCCGCAGTCGTAGAGGAAGATATAGACGGAACACATGGTTGCGCAGGAAGTTGAAGAGAGAGAAGGCCTTTGTAGGAAGAAGTGGAGAAGTATTAGAAATAAAGCTTTGGAGGCTTGTGAGGATTGATAGCTTGGATGAGATATCGAGGAGGATTGACGGCCACCTTTATAAGATTCCATATAGCTATCCAGAAGAACGACTGCGCCGCCTTGCCGGACTAAAAGATACACTCTGAGTCAACAGAAGACCAAGATCGAATGTGCTATCTGCCTCACAGGCGCTGCGCAGGGCATATACAGATGCGCCGTATGCATCTAATGACTTAGTGGTCACTCGCTCGGCGACGAAAGCCGGAACCAACTGGAAGGCACAAATAAGGATGGTCCATAACACTATGCGGGCATCACCAACAGCGGAGTCCAAGTTTGGCGGTTATGTGGATCATCAGAGAGGGGCATACTAGTGAATTGCGCCTGATGAGGGTGTTCGGTTCAGTGCACACCAATGGCGAATAGCGAAAAACAGGGAGATAGTATCAGAACGGGCGAACTGTTGATCCCCTCGCACACCCCCAATCTCTATTAGAGTTCCGCAGCTGCAGCGTGCACTTGACATCATCCCGTAATTCCCCACGTCCAGCACCAGTGCGTTGCCCCTTCCGCAAATGAGGCTGCGCATCACACCAACACTATGCTGGAGACTTTGCGCCAGGCACGGCGTTGAGCTCGTCCGCAAAAAATTCTGCACCTCATTGGAAGGTGTTGTTTTTTCTTTGCGTCAGTGCACATGCCACCTGCCACTGTCATGGAAGGTTGTGGAGACCGGGGCGGACACAGCTGTGTCAAAGACAGGAAAGTGGACATGCAAGGCATAGCACATCGGGGCCGATGAGGCTTTTGCTCGCGATAATTCTGATATGCCAGTTATTCTGATTCGTTGGGAAAGAAATATTCTTATGACATTCTGAAAAATATGTCATTCGTGATGTACAGTGGACTGCGGGAGGGTATACCCGTCAGGGCCGTCACCAAAGGCAAGCATAGAGCCACGAGAGCTAATAATTTCCCGCTGAGATGGAGAATACCAACCTTAGCCATTGCTATATTTGCATTTCACACGGCAATTCCGATAATTGCTGGTCTAAATATTTAGTGTCTCCATATCATGGCCCCCATTTGCAATTTCGTAGGCAAATAGAGCTTGCTACAATGGCGCAGTTGGTGATAGTGACCATGAATTCAGCAAATCTGCAAGGTGACGAGATTTTACTAATGATTAGGTTCGCCGATGGAAAGATTGACTCATGTTGAGGGCCAGAATCATGAATTATTGCAAGATAGATGTTGGATGTAGTGTGATGGCGGTGGACTCTTTGGGGCTAGTGGTAGTATTACGGGATGTAATAAAATTAAGATTCACTCTGGGCCTATAGATTATTTCTAGTGTGTTTCTAGGGCCGAAATGACTGGTGAAGAATGATTGTCCTCAGCGGTGGCGCAGTAGCGCTGATAATGGAACTGTCACTGAGGCTCTCACCCAGGCGCCCATGCCCGGGAGATCGACTCCGAGCGACAATGATACGCCCGAGCGGGCGGCAAGGCAGAGAAAGCTCACATGGACTCCAAATTTTGGCGCTGTTGGTTTGTGGATATACTAACTTGACATAAACTCAAAAGAAACAAAGAAAATAAATTAAAATGAATTTTTTAGGGTTCTAGTTCTCGCAGGAAATTTCCACCACGTGATCCTTAAGCTGTGATGAGTCTGATGACTACTCAAAAGAGCGGTCTCGATTCTGCCTTCTCACATGTCGGAAACACTTCCCCACAACTGATAAATAAACAACCGAGTCCTCCGGACTTCGGTTAAAGCAGATCTTATGAACGATAAGCGGATGATGTCATATGCGCTCATTCCTTCTGCAAAGAGGAAAGACTCGCGCTTTACGATAATGAAAATCGGTCGGAGCTATCAGCGCATGCAAATGCGAAAACTACGCGGATATAACCGGAGATGAGCAACGGAGTCGACGAAACATATTGGAGCCTACGCCTGATACCTCCGCACTCGACGCGAATATTGGAAGGCGGTGGATGAGCTAGCCTGTGAAATCCAATAGCCTTCCCACGCTGGGGTGTTCTTGGCCCCTCATCTCATCCTGACGGCAGATCTTCCGAGGTTTCTTTGGCTTTCGGCTCGCCACGGGGCCCGCCCGATACCTGAAGAGACCAAAAGAAATCCAGGCGAATTGCGCAATTAGCGATTAGCAATCGGGGGGCCTCGCCAAGATTATGCATATTTGCCATGGCTGCTGGGAATGACTAGCGAGCCCTGTTCGGGGACAGTGTGACGCAAATACCAAAGCCAAGAGAGCGATGTTCGAAGAATTGAAAAGCAGAAGGGGTGATAGTCACCCAATAGTGACGTCTTGGCTCTTCGAGTGAGACTGATCGCCCCCCTTTTTTTGCTATCTTTTCTTTTTTTTTTTTTTCCTGCGAGCCAAGACTTGTGAGAATGCCTAGTATGTTTTGGATTGTCCATTATGGGCGACAATCGCGGGGAGGCTTGGTCTGCATGACCATCAGGTATCCACTTGCCCCCGGCTGAGATGTCCTGGATCGACGCTGTGTCTAGCACATCAGATACGCAAAATTGCCCCTCCTTCCACAAGGTCCACGTTTGCCCGGGGTATAAAGTCTGACCGATTTCACCCGTCTTTCACTCTCTTTTCTGTTATCCCAAACTGCTCTCTCAAAAGTTTCCAACTCACTACCATCCAAAGTACCCCCACTACTTCACAACAAAGTCACTTCCACACAAAAACATTTCTCGAAAAACATTCAAAATGTACACCTACACTCCCACTCACCGTTTCCTCGTCCTCTCTGCTGCCGACTCGGTTCCCTTTAACCCGGCCAACAAGTTTCTTGTCTTGTCGCCGACCGAGTCTGGCCCAGACCCTCGCGCCTTTGAGCAGGCCGTGACTGACTCGCCTTCCACCGAAGAGAGCCCTCACGGGGTCCCCAAGTCGCACCGCTCAGACAGCACATCGTCTACCTCGTCTCAGGATTCCATGAGCGGCTTCCTGTACCTCGGCCACACGGCTCGACGATTCTCTCAGTGATCTGTTCACATTTGACTCCTTTTTCCTTTTACATGAGCGACAGATGCATTTCATTTTAACAATGGATCCGGTTATCCATTGACTCCTCCTGGCTCAACCCCGAACACCCCAATCAAGGAACTCGAGGTCATCGACCATCTGGATACAAACGACGGGAAAGCAACTGGGGTGTTTCAGGCGCTATCAGATCTGGGCCATAGGGCAACATGTTTATTTTCTTTATTTCTTTATCCACATCATATCCTCAGATTGAATACATAGCCTTTCGGGCCAATTAGCAATCCAACGTGCTTCTTTCTAACCCAACTCTCCCTTCCCGTACCCCAAATAAGCCCACATGCCTGCCACGGCCTCCCTCTCAATGCCTAGACAATACTAGCCACCGGATGCTAGGGGTGATCCCAAAATACCTGCCAAGTGGCGCCAAGGTGATGCGATGGTGATCCGCCAAGACTACTGTTTGATATTCCAGTCTTGGCCCTAAGCCTAGGAATCCCACCTATCGCGTATCACGTTCCACAGCCAAAGGCACACCTACATGCTGACGATCTCAAGATCATTGTTTTGGTCTTGCCAATCCTCCGCCAAGTCATCCATTAGCAACCTTACATGCACCGCCCAGCCCAAAACATATCCTCCCTTTCTGGCGAACTTCTTTCATTCCGGCTGACGGTCGTCCACGTTGGATTTTCCGCTAATCAGATTGGCTCGTGGCCGAGAGGTTATTCAATATTCTCTAAACCCCCCTACTGTGTTGGTACCCCGGTGAGATACCGGTGGGGTACAAAACACACCCCCGTACCCGTAGATCTTGTCCCCTTTTCCGCCCCCGCATCCCGGTGAAGGTCTGCAAATGATGTGCGAAAGATGTTTACCGTTTTCAGACCCCTCGGTCAATTCTTGCTGCATTCTTTGGTATCTGTGCCCAATTATATTTTGTGATCCCTGTTTAGGATAAGAGGGGCCTACGACCTTCGGCAGGTTGCACGCTTATCTCCGGCCCGGTCTTCGGGGCAGCGGATATGATCCTGCAATATGGGCGTGCGTCGGAGTTGCCATCCCGGTTTTAGGACTGATGCAGGGTGGCTTCTATCAGGCCTAGAGTATGTGCATGCATGTCTGCAGAATCTGGGATATGATAGTATCTCGTATCTTAGGTGGTATTCGAGGCCTCCCCGTGTTTATTGTTGGGCGTTGGATATCATTTTATTTCGCTTATTTCGTCAACTGGGAAATTCCAAGATTCTAGGCTGCAGTATCTTATCATGTAGGATTGCAGGCCTCTGTTTTTATAATTATCGGTTGATAAGCCGATTAGGGGCCTGCATTGCCTGTATTATCTTTTTGACAATTGAATATACCCGTGGCGCATCTCGGCTTAATTTCGCGCTGATTTTGTAGGAGAAACTGCAAACAGATGCACTATCTGGACAATTAATGGTTCACCTTATCAAAGTTTAGTGATCTTAAATTTAAACTTATCGCGTCCTGTAAGATTCCAATGTTCCCCCCTACGTTCCAGCATAAGCTCTTATTTACGTCAGCGGGGCAACTCATGCCTTGTGAAGTGAACAAGCTCAAATAAATCCCTTCATTAATTCGTGCGCCCCACTGAAGCCTTTCAAATGCCAGAAGCCTCGATGTCTCTGGACGGGGGATATTATCAGGCAGTCAAACAATCCGCAACTCGCTTGGAAACTCACTTGCATACTAACTACCTCTTGCGTTCTACCCAGCAGAGATGGGTATTGCCGTAGCTCGCCCTTCCTATATTATTTGGCCCTTTTTTTTTTGACACAGAGAATTGATCCATAGATGCACACTTGTTGGTTCCAAGCGTAACCGACCGAAAACATTGATATATTATTTTGGAAAGCTCCCACCCGGCTTCTGCACATGAAGCCCTAGAATGCCGGGCATAATTCAAAAATCGAAATTAAGTTCACTCGAGAGATTTCCTTCCAAGGTTCTCATCTTTTAATCTGAGATCCTGGGAAGGAAACTTAAGATGGATACTTTAAGGCTTCATAGCTCTCAGGTGCTTGCAAAAGCATTGGAGTAAACAAATCTCCAACTTGAGAGACAATTATGTGGTTCCATGAGAACGGAAATATATGTGGGCATGCGTCGCCACAGATCCATTTTCCTAACCACATCTCAAACTGCCCAAGCAACTTTTGAATACTCAATTGATTCTTGTTGAAGAATTCCATCCATTCATGGACATTATGACCCGAAACTGAGAATTGAAACATCAAATGAAAATTAACCCCTTCAATAGGGGAGCATTTACCAAAAAAGGCTGTTATAAAAATAGACCAGTTGACGACGGGAAGCGGATCCTGAATAAGCCCCCTGTCAAAACAAACTCACATCAATCATGCACCTAGATAATAGCAAACCCCCATGCGTTCATAGACGCCGTTCTAGATCCTTGAGGCTTGCCCTCGCACATGATTTCCCCACAAACTGACCTCATTACATGCGGGGAAGTTTGTTTATCGGGAGAAATCGGCAAGGGATGAAGCCGTGGCTTGAGGCGTCGGTATCGCGTTGGAGAAATAGGGTAAATGCGGGGAAAGAAAATGTAATAGCTTCGGGTCTTTGCGATCATGAGACACTACACAGGCTGGCTGGGCCTGAGCTGATGAACCTTGGAACCTTGGAATGGAAAGGTGGTGGCTTGAGTTCTAAATTTGGGTGCTAGGTGAGGCTATTCCGAAGTATAGTGCCCCGTTCATAAGGTTTCAAGGTTATCCTAGGTCGGCCGAGGTCTTCCATGTACATTTTGACTTATACTGAACCTCTTTGTGCTGCTTCTTTGAAATGCTAGTGGCTATATACTCAGCATATATGATCTAGGAGTATCCAGTGTTATGACTTGTGAATCGAACATATTACACAGCTTGGATTTTCGCAAATAATAAACTCAAGAGCGGCGTGTAATTTTGTATAACTGGCATGGCCACACTCAAGAAACACGAAAGAGAGATGAGAAGTAACACCCCTCCAGTAGTCCCCCTAGCTTAGTAGGTTTCTGCCTTATTCTTTGGTAGCGGCTTGGCTACTATTATACTTTACTCCATTCGAATTTTGGGTCGCATGGTTCCTCCAATAATTATGTTTGGATCCTCTATCCGGGCCCGTGATAAGTCTGCTCGCTACTGTAGCTTCTTCCCTTCATCTTCAACACCGCCATGTTGACGACTCTTGCTGCCCGACCATACAGTTCATGTGACTATGCAAATGTTACACCCACATAGCCTTCTCCAACGATCAATCGTTCAATAGCTTGACGCCACCGGGGAAGTTGCCCCACCAGGAAAGCCATCTGACAGGGGCATTCTATTATAATCAGTGAAGAACACAGGTTGGGACAAACCGATTGTTCCAAGTTGCAGGAACAAAGAAAGTCTCCCGGAGACTTTTGGAACACGTAACTTATGTTTCGACTCGTATTTGTACCAGCAATAACCATGAAATAATTATGAATCATGCTCCGTTGGCGTGATTTTAATCAATGCGTAGCGACGATGGTGATTTCGCCAAGAAGGGGCAGATTGGTCGGGAAGCAGTACCGATCACATAATACAGGGCATGTTCACAAGCGAGTTGGCAGATTGGGAATAACCCACATGCCTAATCGAGTCAAGACCGACTCGTCCACGTGGAGAAACCGCGCGGCACAGTTACTTTCTAGAGCGAGGGGGAAAGTGCAGTGCTAATCTGTGGCGGGTAAGGGGAAGGTGCACGCAATTCAACGATCAACAGATCAACGGAGTACGCGGGCGCATTTGCGAGATGATCTGAGACGACAGCCGGACCGCCCGAGGGTCCAATTTACAGTAGAAAGCGGGGCTGAATGTTCATGTATTCGTCGGTAACTTCACTAAGACACACTAAAAGTAGGGCGTAATGATTCCAGACGACGCTAATTGATCGAAGATTGACCGAATGCTTCTGCCGCGTTTCTAGCGCCAAAGCCAAGACCCGTTGTCTCCCGACTGAAACTTTGGGCTCCGTTACCGATGGTTTTATCCAAGGACTATTTGCGCTAAGTAACCATAATACAGCATTATGTCGATCAATAACGAGGGGTAGATAAGGTATCATGTAGAGGAAGTCAGCATACTCCTGACTGGAACAACGTCGATATACTGTTCCGGAGAAATCCCGGAGCACAATACTGCCCGAAGTCCTTCCAGCGGATCCCGAGAGTTTGCCACCCCGTTTTATCTCCTTTGCCCCTTGCATGACCCCAGATCTACTCGATCTCATTCTGCATTCCCAGCTGATCTACAAGACTCACGGAGAAATTCCCGGCATAAACTAAAGGTGGCAGTTTGAATCTTCAGGGCTGAACCATGGGAAGTAGGTTTGTAGGTACGTGCAGGAGGCTGTCTCAGTATAGCAAAATTACTGGTAGCAGGCTCCACCTTCCGGCAACGAGTTTACATGAATATCCTCAGACCCATAGCTTTGCTCTCGGCTCCCTTAGGTTTAAGGGGTTGTAAACAATAGACCTGACTTGTACGAACATAAAAATCAGACTGACTTAATAATGATTAATGTTGCTAAACCTGTATAGATCCATCGGCCAAGATCCGTTAGTCATAACACGCTAGTCACAGTCCGTGTTTCAGCTCGATGGTAAAGATCATGACGTCCCTGCAAGCGGTGTGTCGTGTCATCATGGTAGCGATCGGCGATCCGACCCCGTCATTGATGCCCGTTCTTCCCCAGAGCGGTCATTCATACTGTACCTGTGAACTCTACCGATCAAACCGGACATTTAAAGGAGAAAAGATCCGATCTTCTCAGCCTGTTAGACTCTTGAGTCTTGGGAAGATCGGAACTTGGGGGAATTCGTATGGTAACAATGGCAAATGCCGATTGCTTGGGACCATCACGTGTCGTGTAATACAATAACCACGCTAGACCCAAAGCGGGGTCTCCAGTCATAGTAGAAGGGCATTTCCGATCATACTACTCAGTCCCCATTAATCTTCCCTCCCCTTGGTCCTGTGTTATCTAGAAGTGCGTTTAAAGGAGTCTGCTATCCCCTAAAGTCGTTCTCCAGTATTCAAGTTTCTCCTCAGGCGAATTCATCGCCACTACAAGGCTCAGCGTTCCGGGCCCAATACAAGAGCGGGACTTCATCCGAGGGTGGACTCCCCTCGAACCCGCCCAAAACCGCCATCCACCCAAAAGTCCACACCCATCGAGGGGGCATTCATACGACTGTTTCTCACCATCGTCTTGCAACTCCTTCAAAATCTCTGGGTACCTTCGATTCACGCTTCAAAGCGGGAACCCTTGATACCCTGTTACATCTCCCAACCCCTCGGGTTTGGCGTGCCTTTCGCGCAGACCAGACAGGGACCAGGATTCCCAAAAAAAAAAAGGTTCGAAACTAATTTGAAAACACTCCCGATTAGCTGTGGTTGTTTTCTTTTCTTTTTTCCTCGCCCGCCCATCTTCAAACCTAATCGCCTGCATACCGACCCCTCACCATGACTGGCGCCGCTCCGATAGACATCGCCACGCGACAGTCGACCTCGGTCTCACCGCCGGGGCAGCAGGCCTCCAATCTTACATCGGCCCTGCAGAGAGCCGGCACTGGCGAACGCACCGGGAGTATATCGCATCACCCGAGCGGAGGTCTCGGGGTGTTCAAGGCTCCGCCGCCTCGTAAGGATTCGATCGGCGCCGCAAATGCACAATGGGGAAATGGGACAAAGCCCATTTCCATGTCAGGATCCGCCCGCGACAAAGGCCGCCGGGAGTCGTTGGCAGGTAGTTTGGTAGGCGGCATGAGCTGGGGTGGTATTTCAGTTGGAAGTTGGATACGTGATGAGTGAGTGGCGGGAAATTCTACAATCGAGGCGCGCAGCGCGCGGAGAGAAATCCTGTGCGCTGCGGCATTGTCGCACAGCGTCAAAACTGACCATCTTTTTTTCTACACAGCATCATTATGACTGGCACGTCCCCCTTCACCTTCCAGTCGCCTTCTTTCCACTCTTCATCATATCTCCCGAAGCTGGAGGCCAACTTCATGCGGGACTTCTCGTGCTGCGGTGTGACGTTACCGACCCTTCATGACCTATTACAGCACTACGAAGAAGCTCACGCCACCAAGTCGCCCAACCAAGGACATCGCCCGAGCCAGGGTGAGAATCGAGCGGCCATGGCTGCGGCCGCGATCGCACAGCAACAGAGCCAGCAGCATGGCAACCAAGGGCGCGGCCTGCAGCCCGATCGCACCTTAGATATGCAGCGGAAATTGGGCCAGACCACCTCCACATCCCACCACGTGGATTTAGACACAATCGATGATATGGAGTTGGACGAGCCTATGGTAGATGATGATGATACCACTTCCCAGCTGTTCTCCCCACAGTTACGCGAAGGGGGTCAAGGCTTTGGAAGCTCCAACCAGAGCTCGCAATTAAACCTGGGCATGCTTCCAAGCCACCAGGGCTTCAGCACACCCTCCCAACCCGGTACTCCGATCGGATCTGGACGTCCTCTCTCCCTGCAAAACAACCCCACTGTCTCATCTGTTAATACTCCCACTTTAATGGCCAACCCTCTCCAAACCTCCCAATTCCGAAATACCCCGGATTCGTCAGCACCTGGAACACCAGCCGAAATCGATGAGAGTGTGGTAGGCGGGTTCGGCGATCTTACTATGCAGCATAACGCCATGGGCCAGAACCAAGGCCAGTTTGGTCACTTCTCGGGTGGTAATAACGATATGCTCGATCTATGCATCGATGAGCCAGCCAAGCGTCTGTTTAGTCCTACAGGAGGCATGGGAGGACCAACAAACGCCCATTTCAAACTCAGCGGAGCTCAGTACGGTCCCAATAGCGATATTGCTCGACGGATTCGTGAGCAGCAGCTTCTCGCTGGGGTCCCGGATACCACTTCGATTCTTCCTAACGAAGAGCCGAAGCCATTCCGATGCCCAGTCATCGGTTGTGAGAAGGCATATAAGAACCAGAATGGCTTGAAATACCACAAAGCTGTAAGTTCTCAGAATCTCAGTGCATTCATTATTCGAGTCTAACAATAGTGTTTTTCGAACAGCACGGCCACAACAATCAACAACTCCATGACAACGCAGACGGAACATTCTCGATAGTGAACCCCGAAACATCAGCACCTTATCCTGGCACCCTCGGGATGGAGAAGGAGAAGCCATATCGCTGTGAAGTGTGCGGCAAGCGATACAAGAACCTTAACGGTCTGAAATACCACAAATCGCACTCTCCACCCTGTAATCCAGATTTCCAGCTTGCAGCAGGTCGCAATTTGGCTCTGGGCGGCGGTGTCATGCAGGGACAGAACATCAACGTTGCTGGAGCTGGCCTCCCCGGTATCGGCGAAGAAGGCCTCCTGTGATTTTTTTGCTTAAATAATATCCTCCGTGTTATTTGTCATTTGACAATGATCTCGACGTTTATCTAACCTCCCACACATGATGTCATGACTGGTCCGGTGACTTGGAGTTTGATTGTTTGTGTTTAGGTTTTACACCTGTTTCTTTGGGAAGTCTATGTTTTTTCTGCTTTCCTCTGCCATTTGAAACAATGTCTTTATGGCATTTTCTGTCTTTCTGCTCGATATCCCTCGCCATCCCCGTACTATTCCGGGCCTGGCGATAGAGCCCCCATCCTCTGAGCGATCAACTCAGCAAGATCTGCCTAGAAGAGCATTCTGTTTATTTTCGTTACGGCATCGACATACTGGGATTTACGTGCAAGGAAAGGAAAGGTAACAAGAGTTGCGATTCGTGCGTTTATGCATGTTTGCTGCGTTTTGCACGGTGGCTTTTTGGCTTTCTTATTGACCGATTCATCCCCCTCCTTTGTGACCGTACGAGCTCCGTCTTGACTATACCCGGGTATAGGACATACCCACAGGATACGATTCTATCGGAGCTCGGGCTGGGGTACGTGGGGAATTTTTTTTTCTTTTACTGTTTTGCAAGGGTGCGTAGAGCATGGCTCCCACCCGGTACTTGATGTTCTCTTTCTTCCTACGGGACTGGAACTGGACTTGGAAATTACAAACAAAAGTGCGGTTCTCTGGCGTCAGATCGTGTAGATATGGTTTTGGTTTGATTTGATTTCCGTTTTGATACACTTGAGCTTCTTGTCTCTATCGTCTTCGTTTTATTTCTTATCATCTTCTCTACTTCTGCAACCCTTATCTCGTATCTAGTAAGATAAGCTTAATCAAGGACATTGGTCCATGGGTCCCTTGGTATAGATATAAACTTGAATCATCAAATTGGTTTCGTATTTGGTTATCTGGATGGGATTTGCCATTTCATTCTAGTACATAAGCAGGAGGCATGATTGGTGGAACCCATGTAAAGCAAGAACCCATCCTTGGTGTAGGCGCCATGAGCATAAAAGACTCATATGTGAAGATAATAGTGATAAAATGACGCGTGAAGTACAGCTCTTTGATTGGCTTTGAGCATGAACCGGAAAGGAGGAAAAAGGGGGGAAATAAATCGTAAGGGGGAAAAGAATTTCGCTTGCACCAACCGTTTCAAGAGCATGAGGAACGAAAGCACTGATCACTGATTTTGATGTGTGCGGATGAAGCACAAAACAAGAAGATGTATTACAGACGGAGCAGGAATGGCAGTTAGAGGAAAAATAGTGAGACGAGTTTACCACTCAAACTCGCCTTGGCCTTTGTGGAAAACGTATCTGGTAAATGTTAGTAATAGCCACAAATAACATTGGAAGAAAGGATAAACTTACTCCCTGCCTCCACTGGTCAGGATGCCGTCCTTCAATGTGCACTTCCACTTATTCTTGACGCGCTGAACCTTATCGTAGGTGCAAAGCATGACCTGACCTTCAGATTCATCATCATCTCCGTCCTCTGCAAATTGATCTTCAGGGTCGTCAAGGTCAGAGTTGATCGCGTCTTCATCTGCCTCCTCTCCATCGACCTGCCCGGGGATTCGTGGAGTAGCAGATTTCGACTGAGTGGGGTTGAGGCGTGTCTCAATAGCAGCGCGTCGTGCCAGCACAGCCGGGGATTCGTGCTCACTAAGAGGGCGGAGGAGACCGCCAGCCTCCAATCCAAGCATCTGTGACTTGAGGTGCTCACGGAGCATGTGGTCGCCTTGGCCGTTCGCAGCAGCCTCTCGGCGACGTGCGACCTCAGCTTTCCAGTCCGCCATGGGGTCATCACCACCACCGTCAGTTTGACTAGGGCCCATTGACGGGTAGCCAGGCTCCTGTTTGATCTGAGGCATTTGTCCATTTGCGGCATACTGTTGGTATGTATGCTGGCCTGGGCCCTGAGCTTGCATTTGATGCATTTGATGAACGGAGCTGGCCGCATTGGCACCGTATTTCTGCTGCATCGCACTAATGGCGCGATCGCGAGCTGCCTGGGGATTAGTAGGGACCTGCATGGGATTGTTCATGTTAGGCAGACCGGGCGGGCCATTGAGTCCGGGTTCGGTCTTGATCCGAGGAGGCCCACCCATGGGAGCGACCGGGGCTTGTGCATGAACCGGAAGAGGAGCAGAAACTGGAGGAGGAACAGCTTGCTGCATAGAGACAGGAGGGGCAACATGTTGTGGCTGGGGAGGAGGACGAGGTGCATTTGATGGAACAGTAGCTTGAGGCGGCAGAACAGGAGCTTGCGGGGTAGGCTGTGGTGTAGGATCCCAGGGAAAATGGGCGACGTTGAGGGAAGAAAGCTTGTGTTGCCATGTCTATTGTTATAGAAAAGTGTTAGTATGCATGGTACATTGGCAGGGTAAGGTATATATATAGACCGGGTGGTCAACGACGGGGATTGGCTTGGCGGTCTAAGCGGGTACAGGCGGCCACATATAAAGAGAGCCTCAAAAGCCCGGGTTCCCCCATAAGCAGCGCTTCCCGCACCATTTCGGGACCCCCGCTTTTGGCCGCCACCCCAGAACCACGACACCAGATGCCATCAAATACAACCAAAGGTCATCGAAACAAACAAGAGAAAATTCTGCATATTATCACTCACCTCACGCAAGTCTAGCAGCGTCTTCTGATCCACACCGCTCTCCTCAAAGTCGACCTGAGAAGCGTCGCAGACTTCCTGGATGACGCGCTCGAACACCGGGCCCTATGACACAGCTAATGTTAGCCAGGGTCGCCGTTGAAGAGCCTCTTCCGAGCAAGAAGGTCTATGAAGACCAACATGCAAGGGGGGCCATGGATCCGCCTTCGCGACCGTATGGGGTGAAATGCCCTCGTGACAGGACTTACCACTTGCTGGTTCGACATATTTGAGCGACGTTTGCGGTGAATGTGGAAGGAAGGCGGAGGTGTCTAAACGGAAGGCGAAAGAATACTGAGGTACAGTAAAACTTGGTTGATTCGAACAGGGCAAGTAGGCTTCCGTCGTCGCAACGGATGGGACCGTTGGAGCGGTGATCGGTCACAGCTCCGAGGAATCACACAACGAGGAGGGAATGAGGCAGACCGTAATCCTCCAGGCAGATTAATGAAGGAAATCAAATCTGAGAGCAAACCCAGACTAAACAAAAGAAGGGGTTTGAGGTAGACGGGGAGATTTGGCGATGAGTTACTGAAGGTGAAAGTCGGGCTTCTGCGGTCGAAATCCCTCCAGTTCCCGGCGCTTAGTAATCCCGCGGCGCTCGAGAGTTGACCACAAAGAATGAGCCTCACCGAGACGTTCTACCGTGAAATGAATATTATTCCAGCAATTTTATAAATCATAGCAGGAAGAATGATATTTGTCCAGAATGCGCCTTTGGCAATTTAGATACAACGCCCAAGAAACTCCCCAATAAAGCTCTGTAGGAACCACCATTACACCGAAAGAAATGAATATCCCAGCCCATCAATGCTCAACAGATCACCATGAAACCGGGGGTATAAAACATGAAATGCAACCAAAACTAGATCCAAATGGTACATTAGCGGATGGTCATAGCCTTGGTAAGCTGGGCCTTGCTGCCAACGCTACCTTCCCGAGATGCGGAAGCACTGCTACCAGCCTTGCGTTCAAAGACCTTCCAGAACTTCAAGCTCTCGTCTGCAGCTGTAGTAGCCAGCATCTGGCCATCAGGGCTCAGAGCGCTGTGAAGCACCCGGGTCTCGTGTGCAGGGATTTCCACATTGCGCACCAGGGTTGGGTAGCTCCAGATGCTGAGAGAGTTATCAGGGAAACCACTGGAGCTAACAATCTCGCGGTAGTGGTTGCTCCACCGAAGGCTGGTGACCTGGGAGCCGGTATCGATGCTGTTGGTACGGGCACCGGTTGTGGTGTTCCAGAAGTGGATATGACGATCGTAGGAACCACCACCAGTGGCCAGCAGGTTGAGTTGCCAGGGACACCAGCTCAGTGCCTTGACGGCAGCGCGGTGATTTGTCTTGGTGAACTTGGGAGCACTGAGAGAACGAGCGTCCCAGATGTTGACAAGGTTATCGTTACCACCAGTCGCAAGCTGAGCACCATCCGAACGCCACTCCAATCCGCAGACCTCTGAAGTGTGGGAGACTAGCTCAGCCACTTTGTGGTCAGCGATGCGAACGTCGTGGTTGAAAACAAGGCCACTTCGGGCACCGGTGGACAATGTGTGCTTGGACCAGCCCATGACTCCGACGCGAGTATCGTGCCCGTGCATGCTGCGCAGCTTGCTACCCTCCTCAACATCCCAGATTTGAACCTCACCAGTGCCCAAGCCAACACCGACATAAGCACCATCGCCACTCCACTTCACGCTGCTCACGTAAGTGTCAGGAGAAGTCTCCAGCAGACAGTTGACGGATCCTGACTCGGCAGACCAGACGTAGACATTGCGCTCCAGACCAATAGCAACTTGGTTACCCGAGCTCCAGTCCAGAAGGTTCAGGTAGTAATCATCCAAAAGACCTGGGGCATCCAGCACTCGCTCTGGGGCAGTTTGAACACGGCGACGGAACTGAGCAGCGTTCGACTTGGCAGGACGCAGAGGGCGGTTGTACTGAGCACGGAGATCAATGGGCTTCGATGACTCCGGTGGTGGCGGCTTGAAGGCGAGAATACGAGTGTTCAGGTTGATATCGCAGGCGTTAGCCAGGGAGGACTCGTAAGCAACCTTGTCGGGTGCTGGCCGAGTGTAGTTGGTGGATTCATTGTCTTCAAGACCCATGTTTTCCAAAGCCGAGGTCAGGTCGTCTTCCGCCGCGCGGCCGCTGATGTCAAAAGCACTAGCAGCCGAGGCAAGAACGTTCGATCCAGATGCCTCTCCACTGCTTGTCTTGGGACGCTGGCCTTCGTCAGGCTTTGCAGCACCAGAAGTAACAAGACCTTCGCTGGCGGTTCGGTTGGGAATGAACCGATCGCCGGTGTTATGAGGAATCCGCACAGTAGTCTTGCCAGCGCGGGACCGGGTAGGAATTTCTCGTCGAGAACGCTCCTTAGCCGGTGATTGAGCAGACGAAGGGCCAGTTCCAGTCAGGGACCAGTCGGAAACACCAAGCTCTAGGTGCTTTGGTGACTTTCGTCGTGCAATATTGGACTTCGGGGAGTCGCGGTAGGTCGACCGAGATGACTTGACGGTAGCAGAAGACTTGGCAGAAGAGCTTGACTTGGCTGTCGAAGACTTGGCAATGGAAGATTTGGTGGTTGTGGACTTGGCAGTAGAGGATTTGGCGAAGAGCGAGGACAGGTTTCCACCATAGACTGATTTAGACTGGCTGCGGTTTGCTTCGGAACCACGAACAGGAGTGAATGGCGATTCGTTACCCTGCCCCTGCGGAGTGACTGCACTAGGACGAGTTTGAGGAGAAGGGGTCAAGGGCATTCGACCTCCTGCGGTCTTGGAGGAAAAGAGGCCATGGTGGCTCTTCTTCGGAGTAGTCACCGAAGCAGTCGCCATACTGACAATGTGAATGAGCTGTTTAGGAAGGGTTAGAAGGGGATGGATCCAGCCACCAAGCAGATAATTCAATGCAAATGAGCAATGCAGTAATGTAGGATGTGTGGAATAGGAGATAGGTGTGGAAGAAATGGAGGAGGATTAGAGTAGAACCGAATAAATAGAATTCTACATTGAGTATGGACCATGTTCGCCGGGGCAACCGTTACCTCAGGTACGGATGAGCTAGGCCATTCTGGGACTAGCGGCAGCCGCACATGACATGCCGGTGGTTTCCCGTTTCGGCGTCGATCGCTTTTCACTGTATTCCTTGGCGGGGAAACTTCGATGGACTAAAGAGCTTCATTGTGGTATTCGAATGGCGTCAGTGGCTGAGTTGTCCCAAGATGCGTATATCGATCGCCGATTTTAGTTGTCTTTGTTGACTCTTGACACTCAACTTTCTCGTTTTCCTGCCTGATGGCGGGAGTTACAACTCCCCACCTCCCTCCGTTCCACCTGGACCCACCCACACGACGTCCATCAGCCTGGACTGGATCTTCGAGAATCCCCAATCCGCCTACCCTGAGAAGTGCGCGCTCGGTACTTTCGATGCAGCAACAGGACGCATACCTGTTGCCGGCCAGTCCCGCGGGTGGGCGTCCGGCAACTGACTACCGCCCCAGTGTCAAAAAGGCCCAAGGTCATGTCCCCGCATGTCTAGTCAACGCCTCAGTGACGTACTGCAGCAACGATCAAATCTACGCCTTCGGAGGATTCGATCAATACACCGATGAAGGTCCGGCCTCCCACTGTCGCAGATCTCCCAAATTTCACGACGATGCTAACCTACTTGTTCCAGTGTACAACCACGTGCTCCGATTGGACCTGAACACTCTCCGCTGGGAACTGGTCGATAACTATGGCGATATTCCGGGTGTTCGCATGGGTACTTGATCACCCAAACCCCTTCTCATTGGGTTTGTATCTCTAACATATCCTTTCCAGGACACACCGCCACTCTTTACCAGGGCAACAAATTGATTGTCTTTGGCGGTGAGAACGAGCATCGCGAATATCTTTCCGACGTTGTCATCCTCGATCTTCAAACCTTCACCTGGGCCCTACCTGAAATTCGTGGTTTAATTCCGCGTGGCAGAGCACGCCATGCCGCCGTTATCCATGACGATAAACTGTTTATCGTTGGTGGCGTGACCGGAGAAAATAACGTTATCTTGGATGATCTCACCTACTTGGACCTTCAAACCTGGACTTGGTCTCGAACATGGAGCTTCACCGCTCGATTTGACCACACTGCATGGGTCTGGAGCAACCGCCTTTGGATATTTGGAGGATTGGGCCCCAACATGGAACGGACGACTGATATCTGGTGGCTCGACCTCAAAGGCTCTCCCTCCCTGGCTGGAATCACCACACCCCAAGGTACCGTGGACTCCCTGGACGAACGATTGCCGATAGCTCATTATCCAGACTCTATCTCTAGTCCCTCTACGCAGATGTCTCCCCGCTCTGGCAGCTATGCTGCAAACTCGGCTAGTGTCCAGGTGCGCAACTTTGGTCGACGCAAACCCCTTGCTCCAGGTGCTATCTCGTGTCTCCGATTTCATTCTGGACCCAATGTCCCCGCGTTATTCTCCGGAACCCACTTCCAATCCTTTGCCTCAGGGGTTCTTCTTGATTTGATTACCCCGTCTGAGACTGTCCGGTCGCATGACTGTAATTTGGCAGCTCTGGAGCTTAATTCGTTACGTTGGCAACGGTTGGCCGACGGCCATGAGCTTTTCCGACCGGGCTATCGGTGGCACTATTGCACTGTCAACGAAGCGGGCACAAAGGCCTGGTTGTTAGGATGCAGCCTCGACTTGGCGAATACCCCTGGGGCTAGTGACGAGAACCATATGAGTGAAATTCTTTCCATTGACCTGGAAAAGTATGGCTTGCTTGGGAATGATCTGTCTGCAGAGGCACCTGAGCAAGACTCCTCTTGGCCTGACCGATCTGGCCACTCTCCAGTCTCGGGCCTGGGAGCAGATATTGCCTCTGTCTTTGACCAGTCTCCCGAATCAGGCAGTGGTGCTGATTTCACCATCACTGCTATCCGCGACGATGATGATTTTATGGGCTCAGATGATTATCACGACACGCCTTCTGGATCTCCAGCTCAGTCTCAGCCAACCTTTGTAGAACCCAACCCATCCACATCAGCACCGATATACGTACACAAGATTATTTTGCAACTGCGGTGGCCACACTTTAAGCGCCTATATGCCGCACAAATGGCGGAGTACCACACAAAGCGCATGCACATACCCGAGCCATACTCGGTCGTTCGTGCGTTTCTATATTACCTTTACACGGATAGCATTTCCGGGCATCCTGAGTTCGGCTCCAGTGTGGTTGACGTGGCTGGTATGCTGGTCATGGCTAACCTTTACGATATGCCTAAGCTTCGCCTCCTTTGTGTGAACCGGCTTAGTCGTGAGCTTGATGTAGACAATGCTGCCATTGTTTGGGAGCGAGCTGGAAGAACAAATGAGCACTGGCTGATGCGGCGGGCGGCCCAGTTTTGTCTTACCCACTGGGGTCGCATAGTACGCACAGATGGCTTCAAGTCTTTAAGCCACCAGAGCTTGATTGAACTCTGCGAGGTCGTGGACACCGAAGGCCGCATTATTGCAGGCCCAGAACTGGAGATGGTCACTTCTCTTGGGGACGACACCTCTGGTGACGGGAAAGGGTCTCGCCTGAGGTTAGGGTCTGTGGCAGACGAGATGTCCGAGGCTGATGGAGATGACGAAGGAATGGAAATTTCATGAATGAACTGAACGTGCATCTATTTTGGAGTTTGCGGTTGGATTGGGAGAAGGAATGTGCTTACGATCCCTTTCATATTTCCGCGTGATTTTCTTGTAAGATTTCTACGCATTTTGAACATCTGTACCTAGAGTGGGCGCCGATTACCCGTATCAGTGCTACCTCTCTGGTGATATACCATAATTAGGTGGTACTTGTTTTCACAGAGTCCACTTCAAAGCCTGTATCAATTCCAATCAAAAAGACTCAAAGTCATTTCAATTTAGGTAATTCAACGTGTCTCTTCGGAAGTGGTGATGGGAATGGGAGAACCTTTGGAATGTGCTACATTTGAATATTTGAAGCCCCGGAGCAAGATACCCTGCCTGAACGCCCGACTAGGTACCCCTACCTAAGCTTAAGAGTCTTATCGTGACTTTCCAAGGTTGAAATACCTGCCAATGTTCGCTCCATATAACTTTTATGGCGAGTCCATCTATTGGCAAACTTTACGATCCTATGTGGAAGGCCATATGTTGTCACTGACATCTTCGCCATTCCATATATATATTTCCTGGTCCACCTGGGCACGATTGAGCCTAGTTTTCCATTGGTTTACCTACACAAATTTTTCTTTCTCAATCTGCTCGCAGAGTGTCTTCAGCGTCCAACCAGCCCATTCAAAATCACTATCTTCAAGATATATCTGACCGCTAAGCCGGACCCACCAGCTTCCCTTGAAAGGAAAGACAGGCATAAATGTCTTCCAATTCTTGATCATAGCCTGTTGCATCCACTCTGTGATAGTCTCAACACCACCCTTGCCTTTGACCAGGGACCCACTACCAGTTGTGGGTTGCTGCAGAGGCAGAAGAATGTTGACCATACAGCAGTCAGTGAAGCTATGACTAGCGTTATCAAGGATTTTAGTCCCCAAGATATCTGCCACTCTCTGTCCACCTCTCCGAGCAAGGCCGATGCAATAGTCTCGTATTTGACTTTCACCGCCACAAACTTTTTGACGCCATCTAATGGCTTCTCCAACAACCAAGAACGCAGCATTTTCGGCAGTACCCGTAAACCCAAAGTTGGAGACAAAATATGACTTTGCTGAATTTTCTAGGTCATTGCTTGGCCCATTAGCAATGGGGCGTGGAACAAAACCGTGACTTGTAGGCAGTGTGCTCCGCATGATGCCCTGATTCCGCTCGGGGACATAGAAAACAGCACATGCGCGTGGAGTAAACAGCCACTTATGGCAATTGGTGACCAGAAAGTCCGGATCCCAAGACGAAATGTTGAGATCGATTTGACCAATTCCATGTGCAGCATCAACCAAACTCAGTATGCCCTCCGAGCGACAAGTAGCTGCCAATAGCTCGAATGGAAGTCGAAGCCCAGGGTTAGATGAAATACTGTCGAATATTGCAACCCGTGGGCGGTAGCCCTCAGCTCTGGAGGCTGAAATCGCGTTTTGAAAAATTGAAACCAGTTCGGAGGGCTCAAGAGGATATGTGAAGCCAACTTCGCGGGTGTGAACCTTACCCTGATGGGATTCACAGATATAACTGGCCATTTTCGCACATGCTCCATATATCACATCCAATTGGAGAATCTCATCTTTGCCATCATCGTTCCAGGTGATATTGTTCAGTACTGTGTTAACGCCCGTTGTGGCATTGGGAACGAGGACGATGGTGGATTCAGGAACGGATAGAAATTTGCTTATAGCAGCCCGGGATTCGTCGAGAAGTTGTGGAAATCGGTATTTGATGAAAGGACAGGGGTTCGCCTCGCACTCGTCCCTCAATTCATCTGCTTTATCGCGGATGGCACGAGGCGATGCTCCGAAAGAGCCTAGCATTTGTCAATAAGGGCACGATTAGACGATAATAAACTCAACATTACCATGATTCATGTTCCTATATCCTGGCGCGAAGGAAAAATACTGTCGCATCTCATGGCCAAAAGGTGTTGGCGACCATGATTGAGACCCCATAATGGACAATTAGGACGTGAGGCGGAAGTAAGAGTGATAATGCGATGAGCACAACTTGTTAATTTATTTTCAGCTTTTTTCTTTCCTTATTCACCTTCCTTCTTTGCTCACCCCGCATCTCGCTCTTGATTATCTTGATACGACCATGTGGTACAACTTGGGTGAACTTTATGGGGGCTTGGACCCTGCAGTGGGCCTCGGACATTTTGCGACTTTGCCGATCAACAGGTGAGATAAGTATTTTGAACCGTTGAGTGGTCGAACCATAGATTTGCCGACCAGAGCAATCTAAGAGCCCGGACTAGAGACAACAACTCCGGCTATCGGCAACGGATCGTGTGCAAGCTACCCCACGCTTTCCCCGTATTAGTTAAAGGGTCCTGATGGTGAGTCCGTGCGCCGTTTATACAAGAAGGTACGTAGTACCTGCCAACCCCACGTTACTGTGCAATATTTACTGGACATATTCCAAGTTTGGACAAGTTGAAGCAAGTATATAATCTTAATTCACAGAATGAATTGATGTCCCTCGAAAACATGCAGCCTCACGTCGGAACCGACCACAAAGATGATATAGAGCAGGGTGATGTCAGAAGGCTCGATTCGCAACCCGATACACAGTTCGATCTGAAAAAGGAGGAGATAGCGAAGAACGTTGGAACCTTGCAGCGAAAACTCAAATCACGACATGTTCAATTCCTTGCTCTATCCGGCGCTATTGGGACGGGCCTCTTCGTGGGTACCGGTCAGGTTATCTCGTTAGCGGGACCATTATCCGCAGTACTCGCCTACTTCATTACTGGATTCAATCTATACGCAGTGATTAACAGCATGGGTGAAATGGCGACTTGGCTTCCACTACCAGGTGCCGTTCCTGTGTATGCTGCCCGATTCGTCGACGAGGCTCTAGGCTTCACACTTGGCTGGAACTACTGGTACCAATTCGCTATTGGAGTTCCAATCGAAATCAGCGCTGCAGCCTTGGTGATTGACTACTGGCCTAATGCTGTATCTTCTGCCGTCTGGATTACGGTTCTATTCGTCGCCATTTTCGTGGTCAACTGTCTGCCAGTTCGCGTCTACGGCGAGCTAGAATTCGTCCTCGGATCTATCAAGCTCACGACCATCATAGGCTTGATGCTACTCATGTTCATCATCACCCTGGGTGGCACCCCAACACATGATCGCATTGGATTCCGATATTGGCAGCAACCTGGACCTATGAATGAATACCTTGAAACGGGATCGCTTGGCAGGTTCCTGGCTTTTTGGAAAGTGTTTATTCAGGCGACCTTCAGTTACGGGGGTAGCGAGATGGTAGTTGTTGCGGCCGGAGAGACCGAAAACCCAAGACGAAACATACCCAAGGCTGTACGCCGTGTGTTTTGGCGAATCGCCATATTCTACGTTGGCAGCATCTTCCTGGTTACTCTGTGCGTCTCATCTCGGGATCATCGGCTACTAAATGCTATTGATTCTGGAGCATCGGGTGTCGGAGCTAGTCCATTCGTTATTGCAATTGAAAACGGGGGGATCAAAGTACTGCCATCTATCATCAATGCAGTCGTCCTTACATCGGCGTTGTCTGCTGGCAACTCTTTCTTCTACGCATCCACTCGAATTCTATACTCTACAGCCCTCGACGGCAAAGCACCACGGATCCTTCGCTACGAGAAATTTGGCGTTCCATATGCCTGCGTTGGCATCACGGCTGCCTTGAGTCTCCTCGTTTATCTGAACGTGTCAGCCAGCTCCGCAGATGTCTTTTTCTGGATTAGCAACCTGAGCTCTGTCAGCACGCTCATTGTGTGGACATCCATCTCAATCACTTACATCCGCTTCAACCAAGGGCTAAAGCATCATGGTATCCCAAGATCATCACTTCCTTTCAAAGCACCGTTCCAGCCATACCTCGCATACTTTGCAGCAATCTTTTCATCCACGGTGGCATTCTTCAATGGGTTCGATGCTTTTTTCCCTGGTCATTTCAGTGCGAAGAGCTTCATTCCTCCTTACATCGATATTCCCATTTTCGCCGGCCTTTTCCTCGGGTACAAGATTCTGTACAAGACTAAATTTGTGAAGGTGGAAGATATGGATTTATGGTCCGGTAAAGAGGAAGCTGACGAGCTGGAATCAACGTGGGAAGAGCCCAAGCCACGCAACTTTCTCGGTATGTTGACTATGATCTATTTTTTGAGCTGCACTAACTTCAACAGAGCGGATCTGGTTTTGGATTGCCTAGACTAGGTGGAATATCGCTTTTAGGTCCCAATATGGACCACGGTGGAGCGCTTTTCTTGTGCGCTAGCTCCATCGCAAAATGTCTCACCAACAGAAGCGACGGGTTTTCGACAGCAACAAGTTATTTTAAGCAGGTTTATTCAACGTTTACCATGAGAAAATCAAATGCAAATACGAAGCATAATAAATTTGATCAATGCCAATTGAAAAAATAGCAGGTAAGTGATATAGTAGAAGTCTTACTACCGAGATATGATACACCATCCAAGTACTACGACCTTTCATGCTGGAATGCTCCATCCTGGAATTGAAGCCCATTCAACAATGATCATCATACTTGATCATCTTTTGAAATATCTCTTCTCAGCGGTTCTCAGGATGGCATAAGAAACAGCAGCGAATAAAAAGCCAAGTTCAAAGCCAACATCGCCTCCAATAGATGGGATTCCCGCGGTCTTGGAAATAGGCCCAACATACCACGACTGACTCATCCCAGTCACCATTCCAACAATACCACAGCAGAATGCCAAGAGCGCCGCAATACCCGGCGGAAGATTCTCACGAGTATCATAGTCCTCTGGACGATACCCAGAAAACCCACGCCGGAACACGAAGTGCTCTGTCAGCGCAACCCCCTCATAGATTGCCAACCAGTACCCAATAAAGTTCATAAAGTTCTCCAGAACAGCTTCGAAGTGACTGTATCCCGGAATTGCGATAGCAACATACACTGCCGTCGCAACAATAGTCCACACAAAGCGCGGCACGTGGCGAGTCCATCTTCCCATAACCATAAGTGTCAGAGAGACAGAGTAGATATTTGGACAGTTATTGGCAACAATAGACAAAGCCAAGATGATGACACAGAATTTTCCAAAGCCCCCGATACGGGGGAAAAGAAGAGCTCCTAACAGACCGCCAATGCCTGAATCGTCGTATCCTTGCTGGTAAGCATTGTCGCCTCCGTCAATTGCCATAGCCGTTGCGAGAGCGGCACCTAGTAGCTCTGTGAAAAGCAGGGTTGGGAAGATACCCAGCCATGTTGCGAAGAAGACCTTGCGACGGGGACGGTCGCTTGGTTGGTAGACAGTATAGTCGGCCGCGAAACTGGTATAGCCGGTGCCGAAGCCGAAGACCGTAGATCCGTAGGAAAGGACAGCTCCCAGTTCTGATTTTCCGACTCCCATTGGGATATTGACGAAATCTCCCGAGTGGGCTAAGACACCGATAACAACTAGGAAGACGATGAAGGTCGGGATCCAACTCCAATATTCGTATGCGTGCACGACTTGGTAGCCGAAGAATACCACGAGCAGAGTGCAGATTGCGATAATCAGGATTCCTGCGTAGCCGGGGACGTCTGGGTTTACTGCGTGGATTAATTGAGCACCGACGATGATGTTGGCTGCAGCCCAACCGATACATGCCAGCATATTGAAAAGCGCAACTAGAGATGAGAGTATGGCGTCAGCTGTATATTCCCATTTCCAAAAATGCACTCAAATCATACTCAGCTTAACTCCCCACCAACCAAACCAAAAGCGTGAAAGAACCATCTGCCTCAATCCAAACGCCGCACCGAACGTGGAGAAAAAGCAAACTGTCAACACGGCAATGAAGTTGAAGAAGATGATAACCAGGACTCCATCCACGAATCCCATGGCAAACAATGGTCTACCAAGGACCCCGATAGTGAAAGACGGAACAACCATGTTCGCAGCGAGCCACTGGTAATTTTTTATACCCAGAAATTAGAGACATCTTGTACGAGATTCGGATGGAAATACCATTGAGCCAATATTCCAGTAAGAGTTATCGGTTCTCTCATCCTCGGGGACGCGCTCAATTCCTCGTTGTTCCACCTTGATCTTCCCACCAAGCCTTTGCAGCTTCGCGTAGACCGAGTTTCCATATTCGAAGCTTGTCGCAGGCACGGCACCGTCTTCATCGACGAGGGGCGGATCTACCGCTCCAGCTCGCTTCTCAACATCATGGTTTTCGATTGGGTTCAACATTCTCTCAAACAAGTTCACAGACAATGTTTGAATCGTGTGGAATCGCCCTTTTAATACTTGTCTTCTTGGGTTGGGACCCTGCGGACCCACGGGGGGTTCCGACCGTGATCCACCGGCACGGAAGGTAGTCGTGTCCGTGCTCTACTATAGCAGCTACCTGAGTAATATGAAAGGGTCATGATTCATCAATACTGTTCCGCTAATAGTAAGAAAGGTCCAGAGCATCGTATTCAAGTCTTGATCGGTCTAATGAGACACTGTGCATAACAAACACAAGCGGATATGTTCATAAATGCTGGATCTTTGCCATGTTTTTCGATGTCATGTCGGTTGTATAAACTTCGTCACCTTACCCGATCGGTCTGGTCCAGCCGGCTCGGTCTCCACAGTTGCGGTGCCACTTCCAAAGTCAAGTTACAAATGCGGGGTTGGGCCAAGTTTGGTAAGTCGAGGCACGATTGGTACGGAGAGCGCCGAGACCCATTTCTGAGTCGATCATGGGGCTGTCGTATGGGGATTTGATGGATGCAGGTCCCGAGGATATGGTTTGTGGGGTAGAATCCATCGCTGGGATGTGGAACAGGTGGATTGGACCCATCGACGCGATGAATGCCTGGGAATCGTGGCCCACTAGCCCCTGAGGTTGGTGTTTCTGATGCTGGCCCCCATTTTCTTAGGAGCGTGAAGTGGTGGTATAGGAATCAGGAGTTGAGAAACAAGAATGAGACAAAAGCTATCGTTTTGATCAACAATACCACGGAGCCAACTTACCCAGCTATGATTAAAGTTTGGTGCAAGCAATTGAGCCCACATCAAAGCTCAATTAACCCAGACCATCCCGAATATTTATATGCGTATGGACAGTGCTTCAATTAAATAGGATAGCCTATAGCGCGCTTGTGATTCTGCCCTTTAACTTAGTGAAAGGCCGGGCCCTTGGAGCAAAACATTGCGTCTGATCAATTAGGTAGATGATCCGGACTCCGGAGTATCTGAGCTAACATCAGTTTTTGTGCGATTTTTCGATTTCTGCTCGCTGGCCTTTGATTCATTTCTGATTTTGTATTACTTATGTCGGATCCGTAAATATATTGCTATAACATCGAACTAAATCTAGCCATTTTGGGGCAGAATTAATCAATCGCTGGGAATTATCAGTTGAGCACCATGCAGTGTAAACTCAGTTGTCGTCGGGCTGAACCAGTCCCAGACGTGCTTAGCCTCCTCCCAGATTGTTTTGGCGACGGAGCACTCGATCCAGATATGCCCGTCTGTTAGGTCTGAAATACCACATTATTCAATGGTAATTGTCAAGGCGCAATACATCATTCATGGAACCGTTTACACAGCCGAGTCGGATGATTTATGGCCTACTGCCATGGATAAATTGTCCAAGATCATGGACCACTGCATTAACTCCGATCTTTATGCGGAAATTCGCAATAAAGAACCCGAGGATCCAGAACCTGATAGGGATATAGAACGATTGGTGTTAGAATCATATAAGGATGCCATATTCTCAGATAAGCGTTTCTAGGATGGGGCAGGGATTGAATAAATCCGCCAACATTTTGCGGAGTATCTTTAGGCTAGTAAAGGGCGAGGCAGTGGCCAATTCGAAGGGTGTCTCGTGATCGATGAATGGTCCCTGAAGTCGATCGTAGCTAGCCATATTCCTTAGCCCTAGCTCGGAGGAAAGATGCCCATAGGATTTCGTCCTTTGGGCTTCGTTAGTATTATCGATGGGCGATATCCCGAGATTGGGTATGATCGGGCATTACCTGGTGAAGTGCCATATACTAGCTTTATGCGCGTGGAACTTAATTGCCTATGGTTTCTTTCCAGCGAGTTAGCTAAAAAATACATGCATGAACTACGTACCTCTGTTCCTGAGGGGCTGTTTCCTTTTTTTGATGGCGGAATGGGGACAGCGCATGATGAAGAGGGAAATGTCCATCGCACGGCGGCAGATAGAACTCCTCGATGGTTTGGGTGATTACCTATATAGTATGCGATGAGCTAAGAAAGAAAGGAATAAGTCGCAACATACTCTAAGAATTAACCAATACCACTAAAAGAACGATGGGCTAGGAATGAAATCGCTCATATGAAGTGATCCAGTGCCAAGATTTGAAAGTTGCAGGGGTCTAGATAGCAGATAAGCGGGGTTCTCACATGTCTTCATAGCTTCCAATCCTTCTTGTTCATTATTATCCCAAACTTTATCGGGGAACTCCGTGAATTGGGTTCAGCTATAGAAACATCGTAATTTCCAGTGTCAAGTACCCTTTGATCATTTGTGGCTGCTCATCCCTCGCTCCAAATTACCTCGCCACTGATACTACCCCAACCACCGGAGACTCGGAAACATGCACAACCAGGATTCCAATATGACAAGCCCGATAGATCTTCCGTTGGTGGATATCTCAAACCCTGACTACAAGGCCGCCGGCAAGGCCATGCTACACGCCGCCGTAGAATATGGCTTCCTATACATCGACAGCAGGACAACCGCTTTCACCAAAGCCGATGTAGAAAGCGCATTCGATCTGGTAAGTCATTTCTGAACAGGCTCAATGAATGATGAATTCTCCTAATACCCCCTAATGACTTACAGTCAAAAGAGTTCTTCGATCTACCAGTCTCAGAAAAGGCCCCTTACAAACGAGGACCAGATGTGGGTTATTTGAGCATTCATCAGTAACCGCAAGTATTTGCTAATAAGATCAATCCTAGAATGTCGGCTGGGTTGGGATGCATGTCGAAACTCTGGATCCAGAGCACCATGAGGTATTTCCTGTTGCTCCGATCATTCTAAACTGGCAAACTAACCGTGTTCATGATGTATTCTAGAGAGGTGATTTTAAAGAGTAGGTCATCTCATACGAATTTCTTAGTCGCATGCACTGACATCGACAGAGCCCTGAACATCCTCGAAACGAAGAATGGAAAGATCATGCAACCATTACCACCATGCACCATGAACCGCGAGGCAGAGATTGCTCATTTCTCCGATCTCTGCAATCAAACCTGTATCCAGATACTAAATCTGCTTGCACACGGACTCGAGGTAAGAGCCTGCATCGATGCGCGTTTCACAGTCATTAAAATATCCGCCTCCTAGATACCAGACGATTTCTTCACCTCCCGACACGACTCATCCAAGGGATATACAGGAAACTCGGTCCGACTTCTCTACTACCCATCTGACGTCCCAGGGTACTGTCCAGGAAAGGATATCCGTGCAGGCGCGCATTCAGATTACGGCAGCATCACCCTTCTGTTTCAACGGCCTGGTCAACCGGGATTGGAAATACAAACACCAGAGCAAGAGTGGGCGCCTGTGCCTGTATACCCCAACCAGGATGAGTACCCGTTTCCTCCCATTTTGGTTAATATCGGGGATGCGTTGAGTTATTGGACCGATGGGCTTCTGAAGTCGACTGTGCATCGAGTTGTTTTTCCTGGCGGCGAGGGCGCGGATCGATATAGTATTGCGTTCTTTTGTTCGCCTGTTGGGACTACGGAGCTTATTCCTGTTCCTAGTGATGTTGTTGCTGCGCATCGCGAAAAGCAGGAGGATGGAAACCCGACTGTTGGGTATGGGGGTGGGGCTAGTGAGCTTAATGTTGGTGGGCGCAGACTTACTGCTGGTGAACACTTGCAGGCGAGACTAGCTGCGACTTACCTGTAGATAGCGGGTATTTAGACTGGTTAAGGCACTAGGTATGCGCAAGGATGACATCGAAATATTTCAAATTTTGTTCATTGACTCGCTATACGAGTCACGTATGCCTAACGTGTGTATACATTAAATTCAGAGCGCTCAGATGCGGCATTTAGTCATCAACATAGCAAGATCAGTGCGGGTTATCCTCAGTCTGATCGAAGTGCTCACGTGCCCACGGGCTGCGAAGGCGAATAGCCTCACCCTTGTAGAAAAAGATGAAAGGGATAGGAACCAACAAAATGGAAATAAATCCCAGCAAACTCGAGGCCCACTCATAATCCAGTTTTTCGTACATCTGGGTAGCGAACAAGGGGAATCCAGCACCGACCACGTTACGACACAGGATCACACCGGCAAGCGCAGAAGCAGAGTATGTCTGGTAGCTGTCGACGACGTAGTTCAGAATACTGAGAATAACAATGTAAATACCGGCACCGAAGAAGCCAGAGGCGATGATAGGCACGATCCAGTGCACGGATGCGTAGCTAGTCCATCCGAACCAGAACAGACTGATTGGGATCAGGATGGCACCGCCGCGGGCCATCCACATACGTGCTTCGGGAACACCCTTTCCGCCGTTCTCTGCGACGCGACGAAGGTAATAACGCTCCTGAAGGGGGTACAGGCAGAATGCGACGACGGGACCGATGGCCATTCCGAGGAAGCACAGACCCTGCTGACCAACATTGAAGGGATGGCCCTTCGGCGCACCAAAGACCAACGGGAAAGCCTCGTTAAACAAGTAGACCAATCCGTACAAAAAGCCGTTGTAGATGGCAGAGAAGGTAGTGATAGGTTCGGAAAACAAGAAGCGGATCGGGCGCGTAAGAGTGATAGCAAAAAGCTGATGCAGACCCTTGCGCTCATGGGCGTGAATATCATCAATAGAGTCCGCAGTGGCCAAGTTCTCCTTCTTCATCTGCTTGCGCAAGCGAGCGACCTTCTTCTGCAAAATCGCCGTGTGTCGAGTTTCAGGGATGGTGAGTACAAGGACCACCCAGACTCCACCAGAAATGGCCATGAGAATCCAGAAGATCCATCGCCATCCCAAATTGAGGCCGATGTAGCCAGACATCACCAGCGCTGTTGGGGGTCCGAAGGTACTGCTGAGACCGTAGACAGCCATGGCGGCACCGCTCTCATTCCGTTCCCATAAATCACTGATGCTGCCTCCCGTGTTCGTCAAGGGGGCTCCGCCTGCGCAGCCGGCGATGAAACGACAGACTAGGATTGTGCCAATGTTGGGTGCAAGGGCGAGTGGGAGCTGGAAGATGAAGAGGATGAACCATGATACGACGTATACTGGCTGGCGACCGAAGTACTCGGATAGCGGGGCGAGCATAACGGGACCAATGGCGTAGCCCAGGACGTATAGCGACAGAGCCAATGTCGTAATTTCGGATGAGACTCCAAACTCTTTTTGAATGCCTGTCGCACCCGATGAGATAGAACCTGCACACCAGCAACTATAAAGCAATTAGTTAGGATGGGATGCGATAGAGCAACGGCTTAGGAAAAATTAACGTACGTGAACACATTCAGCATGCTAACAAAAATACTGATATACCATTTGCGCAATTTAGACCAGTTGCGAGGGTTATCATGGTCATCAGATGAGTAGGTAACAAGAATGGGCAATGCCTCATTGGGGTTGGCCCTCGCTTTGGCGAAAGCTTGTTCTTCGTTCATAACAAGGGAGGACGCAGACTCCTGGAAAGCGTCGCTGACCTTCTCAATATCACGACTCTCACCGAGGTGAGGTTCTACCTCCGGTGACGCCATGACTGTGACTATCACTTTTATAGATGGAGTGGAGAGGTTGAGGTAGAGATATGCAGAAGCACGCGAGAAGAGCGAGGGGGCGGTGGTTTATAAAGATTAGTGGCAAAAAAAATAGAACCTGGGACCGAGAGAGCCACTGACGAACACTCCTCCGATCGGAGCCCTTTCTCCCCCGGGGAACCCGCTTCTCCAAAATAATTTCCCCGAACCTTTTCTTTTATTCACCGAAGCGGGGACTGGGAAGGATTTCGGCGGGTCGGCGGGTCGGTGTGCCGACAAGCAGCAATAGGCCGCAAGTGCTTGGTTAGACGGTTGGATACGCTCCCCACTTTGTCAATCACATCCGCTCTCGGTGAACAGATTACTCATATGGTATGAGGGGATTCGCATTTTTTGTGTGTCATTTAAGAAATTAACGGCAGATAGTATCAGAGATTGCTATCTCGGTGAGCCTGAATGGCCGTGAATACTCTACAGAAGAACGTTTCAAGGTACCCTGAGAGCTGAACTCCCAAGCTTCGAGGCTGGGCCAAGCCACACCCTGAAAAAAGCTTGGAGGTGCGCCCAGAAAACCCTAATCTGATCCAACAATGAATTTTGATACTCCTTGTTAATACTTTGGTTCCCCCTTAACCAATCTTAAATAATGATAATCACTCAGTCCTGAAAGGTGAAACAGTCGGGACATGAAAATGAGAAGTGCCGATCGCCCCCAACATTTTCGGCGCAACTCCATGGGGAATGCATGAGAACTCTCCCCAGTGGGGGACTTCGGGGCTCCTCCGTTTGGGGAACTGGTGGCTTACATAATGGTTGCACCGACCAAAAAAGGAAGGTAGACATTATTTGAAGGAATGGATCGCATCCACGGCTCATGAATGAGAGTCGCATGATCAAGGACTGGTATATGTGTCGCAGCCAGGGGTGTTTCCCATGAATTCTGGGTCCTCTGGGTCCGGGTAAATAGACCTCCCCATATACCAGGCCCCGCACATGGGGTCCAGTCTTTCCAGAACAAAAATTCAGTTTAGCCAGAAAATGTTCAGAAGTGCTGGTATAATTTATACTTGTGCATAAAATCTATGGACAGGGCCGTTATGACCCGAGTTCTGACCTTGCAGTCAGACTATCCCGAGGTCCCAATACAAAGAAATGGACTTCTTTAAACGTTCCTGAGCAGGTGTGACATCACCGACCTTGGCATGCCTTTGCGCGGCTGGGAGCTGCGTAGTAACCCCGACCTATCCGACCGGCAAATTGAAAAACAGACCGTTTAGCCGATTTACAAACACACTTGGGCTATAAAGTTAAGCCCACGGGAAATTAGTGGCTTTTGCATCAAAATTTCTCGTTAAATAGTAGCGTTATATATTCCGAAATAATGACCGTAGACAAAGACCTATTCGCTATTTATCGGCCGAGACTGCATGTGAACAAAATCTCTGTCTGACTCGACGCCGAAAATTCAAATCAGGCACGATCGAAGACTTTCGACAGCGCTTTATTCCATATTCGCTTCCCCTGCGAACCAGTCTTTTTAACAGTGCCAATACACAGATTATCTCCATAGCGAGCCATAGTTTGAGGCTTGTGGTATTTCTGGAATTTTTTGGTTGCATCCAAGCCTCCATGTTTGAGAAGCACTGAATAAGGCAAAACTTAGTATATGAGGCTCAAAATAGAAAGACAGAACAAAAATAAAGTTTAGAGTATGGGCAGCCAGAGTGGGTATACCTTGTTTACCACCGGGGTGTGTGTCCATATACGTTGTCAAGTCAAAGACTTTGCCATTAATAACCACCCATAAATCTCCATCTTTATTGTGATTTGCAACATCTTTCAAAGTGTACAACCGTTGAGAATCGGAATCTAATTCCATCGCAGGAGTTTGCCCTTGGTATGTGGAAATAGGAAATAAGTTGGCGAATATTTTTGGCGCTTGGTATACTTGGGTCTATAACCGACTTTCATTTGCGTTCTGTAATATCGCTTCTGGTAACCCGGCAAAAGGCTTGGACTTAGACGCTTGTCGCTCTCATTCGACGGTCCGAGAGTTGACCATGTGGCTTTGTGGGGTGCGGACCTCAGTGTGGCAGATGAAAGGCTGCGGTTACTGCAGCCGAACCAACAGTTGTAGAGGTAAGTGAGAAATGTGAAAGCACAGGCGAAGGGATGTGATGAAAGGTTTTAGAAAAATTTTCATTGGAATCCTACACCACACTGGAGAAATAAGCAACTGATTGATTACAGGAATGGTCATGTTATCATGTTCCACAGACTTTGTCACACGTGAGGTGTGACAAATCCAAAAAAAGCATATATATTCACGTAAATTATTGCCCAGCGTCATCCTTCATATTTCACTCAACACAAGTCAATGTGACATTGACTGAAGTGTCAGCGTCGCTCCCTCCATGTCCCAGCAGCGCAAAAATGTAATCCCCCAGTTCCACCGTCCACTCATAGTTCCTATCCAAAATTGAAAGGTATCGGCTTACTTCGAAGTCCAGAATAACTTCTCTCGACTCCCCAGCCGAGAGGCACACCCGCGTGAAAGCAACAAGCTGCTTGACTGGACGTACAATCGACGAGACGTGACCAAGAAGATAAACTTGTGGCACATAGCTTCCTGCAACATTGCCAGAATTGGTTACCTCGACTGAAAACGTAATATTTGACTTGCGTCCAAACATCAAGCTATTCGCAGTGCCCTTGCTGCTGTCAACCGTGGAGCGGAAGTTCGCCGTGGTGAAGGTTGTGTATGACAGCCCATAGCCAAAGGGATACTGGATATTAGTGACGATTCCGATGTGAGCTGGGGATAAACCTCACCAAAGGCTTGTACGGAATATCTGTATAGTCTCGGGGAAATGAGGGCTTATAGCTAGGAAAGTTAGTAGTGCATCGAATTAGTGATAGGATCCGTGTCTTACTTGTAAAAAGCAGGCAATGTGCCAGCATTATACGGAACGCTGATTGGAACTCTGCCACCCTGATTCGTAGCGCCAAAAAGAACATCTGAAATGGCCTGTCCACCAGATTGTCCGGGGAAAAACTGAAGTTCGTCAGCAAAAGTCTAATAGAACTGACAGCATCGGCAGTGGCTCAACTAACAATGTTTAGCACTGCTGCAGACTTATTGTAATACTCAGGAACAGCGAAGTGACGACCTCCTTGCAAGATGAGAACGACAGGCTTCCCAACTCCATAGATTGCGTCCGCAAGCAAAGCTAGTTTCTAAGTTAACAATTTCTTCCTTTTCTTGCCATACGTTTTGAAAACAACATACTTTGATTTGGAGAGAATCCCAAAGTGGCTCGACCCCCAGACTCGCCATCACTATTCCAATTAGCGCCAAGGGTCAAAACCACCATATCGGACTTTCGAGCAATTTCGACTGCCTAGTCTAAACATATCTCGGTTAATTCTTATCGATCGTCGAAATGACTGAAAAATAAATTACCTGATTGATAGCATGAACAGGATCAACCATATTCCAAAATAGTATCACCTGGGCATTCAGCGAGTTGACGTTTTCAAACTTCTGAACGTAGTTCCAGGCTTGATATTCCAGTCTGATTTGATGCTTGGCTCCATTCTAAAAGAAAAAGGCTGCCGAGCCTGGTGGCGCGATCGTTGAGTTAACCGAGGTATAGGAGATGCCAGGGATATCTGAGAGTATATTGCAAGCTGTGGTGGGCTCAACGTTTACATGAAGTTTGCCATCGATATATAGCTCAGCAGAGGTATTAGAATAGACTGCAACGCCAAACCACCCATCAGTCGTGATGTCCACAGGTATCACAACGTCACGCTCCCAAATGACGCTGAAATTGTTTGAGGGCAGGCCATCAGGTGGATAAAGGCCCCAGTCCAGACTTGGTGTCTCCAGCTTCTGTACTCTTGCATTGGTGAAATTTGTATCAGCAAAATAGGTGGCCAATATTACCTGCTAAGTAGATATTCAATGATCTCTGAAGAGTCACCCTCCTTAGCAGCAGCCAGCGCAATTACATGCCCACATTTGTGTGAAAGATTCACATCTACTTTAGTCTCCTCCACAAGGCATCTCACGATGGGCTGCCTTCCACTGCAATCAGCAGACCAGAAATACCATGTATGATTGAACTACCACCTATAGCGTTCACTATTTCGTCTTTCTTCCTCATCTTGTCACATCTCACATCTCACCTGCATCTCACCTACACCCCAGAGAATTCAGAGCTCCACTCCCAGCATGTTTCCCAAGCTGAAGGAAGACGCCAAGTATGGCCGTTTCGCTTTCGACATCTTCGCTCTGGTTTGGCCGCCTCCCCCCCTCTACTCACCTTAAGCCCCCTTTCTAATCTTTGTCTAGGACCACTGGATTCACGACTCTTCGGAGACAAGCCAAGAACAGTGGGATCGTCTAGTATGGAAGTACCAGGAACTGACCCTGATTGAGCGTTGGGTATGTTCTACACAATTATTCTGATTGGTCCCTATAGGCTTTACTAACGTGCTCTATAGCCATATCAATGTCGCGCGAATTGCCAAACTTCACCCCAGAAAGTGAGCGAAGCAGACATCCAGCGCATCTTCATCAACAATCAAACAATCCACGAGCGCAACATGACCATAGTGAAAACAAAGGGCTTACAGACTGTGTGGCTACGTACATGCTACGATCCACGTTTTGAGGCGAAATACCGGAGTCTTCTTGAAGCATCTGGAGCTGATGTCTTAAACTACATCAGGATTCTGGATGACTCCACACGCTATGATTTCGAGGCTAGGGACAATCACTTCTGGCGCCAAGTTTTGACCCGTATGCCTGGGATCACAGACTTTTCCGGGCTGGTTGAGGCGGGTGGAGATGAGAACAACATATATTACCAATCAGGACAGAACGACAAGGATTCGATCAAAGGAGCAGAAGAACAGCGCGACGAAATCCGAGAGCTTGTCTTAGCGCAATTGAAAATCCAAGCTGGTATCTACCTGCTGGATAAGGACTCCATCAAGTCCGGGGTGATCACAGTCCTCTGGCTCGACGAACATGGGAATTTGGCCGGGGAAAGCCAATTGAACCCGTTGACCTGCGACTTGGAAGAATTAGCCGACGCCATAACTCAGCAGCCGGTAAGCTTGGTTGAGACCACTGGGATTGATGGATGCCTCTTCCCGTTGGACTAGAGCTAGAATAGCCAGGAAAATTCAATCTCCACTCAATATCTTGCCTTTTTAGCCCAGCGAGGGCTACTAGACGCGCTTAGATTAGCAATGAGAAGTAACCTCGGAATGCCTTCGAAACTTAGACAGAGGCGTGTTTATGGCCGAAGAGCTAAATCAGTAAAGTTTAATTGTTTCCCCACTGATTGGGAATAAATTATAAATTATAATATCATAGTGGGAAGGAGGCCATATTGGCGAATCAAATCAAGACTCATTAACATTAACATCACTTTTGCAACTGAACTTCAACTGTCAGGGATATCCGCAAATTAAAGATTACGCGGTGGACTTCGTCCGCTCTGTGCTAATGATAGCAAACACTCATCATGGTCGTCAGGGTTGGACTCTTAACCACGCTGATTAATAACGAGGGCCTCACCATACTCGCTGACATCGTATCCATTCTCCTCCAGATAGGCCTTGAAGCGGGCATCTTCGGTTTCAAGCTCGCGAGACATGTCGGGAATCAAGAACCACGAAACAAGTCCTCCGACAATGGTGAAGGCAGCTCCAATGAGGAAAACTGCCTGTTGACCCTTTTCGGTGGTGGAGAAGCAGTTCTGAATGGGTGTGAAGACCTGGGTTCCGATGGAGGCTCCTGCCTTTCCGAATGCAGCAGCGAAACCGAGGAAGTGGCCGCGCAAAGGTGTGGGGAAGGACTCTGAGGCGCACAGGAATGTAGCAACGCCAGGACCCATCTCACCGAGAGCTTGGAAAATGCCGTACATGACGACAAACAAGGGGAAGATGGTTTGGATAGGGCCAAGAGCGCCTCCCAGGATGAAGCCCCAGATACCCCAGAGGAAGAATCCCAGGGTCATGGTCTGCTTACGGCCAATGCGGTCCATCAACAATCCACCGACGATACACCCAGGCAGGTAGAAGCAGTTGATCACCGTCTAGAGATAGCACGTTAGCCTGGCTGTAATATGATTTCGGATTCTACGAGGACTTACGCCATATCCGATGTTCTGAGTGGTTGTGTTGTTGGTCATCAATTGTTCAACGATTGTCGAGGAGAAAAGACCGAACGGATAGGTGACAAAGTCATAGCAGAACCAGGCCAGAGCTGCAAATTCCAGTTAGCTAGAAGGCCACCAGCACGGTGGGGAATTGGACATACAAGTTCCAAGCATGGGCTTCCAGTAGCGCTTGATGACCAGAAGGTACGGGTAGCTAGACTTGATCGCATGCTTCTTGTACTGGGTAGAGTTGACCATGCGAATCCGGAAGAAGCAGATCACAACAGGCAGCTGGCTCAGTCAATACACTTTCACGAAGGATAAGTAGTTTTAGTAACTTACAACAAAGCCCAGACCAAAGCAAACTCGCCAGACTCCCTCGGAAGAGCGCTGATCATAGCAAGCAAGGACGATGATAGCGACCACACCAGCAACAACGAAACCCTAAATGGCAATTAGCAGGGGTTTCAATTATTAAAATCCACGCGAGCTTACCAGATCAACGGCGAAATCAGTGGTAGCTGCGACCAGAATTCCTCGTCGTTTCCGAAGTTTATCAGTCTCGTCAGCAGCCTCGGTGGCACTGGTAGCACAGACTGGGTATTCTCCTCCAGCACCGAATCCAGCGCAGCCACGTGCCACAATCATCATCCAGAACATCCTGTAGTAGTCAATGTCAGCTTGGTATATTTCAAGCCGTTCGACAAGAAGGGGTCGGGTCGTACCCCAGCTGCGTGGTGCCGTGAGCGGCCGTTGCCAGAATCACACCAAGGACCAGGAACAATGTGGCCGCAATAATACCAGTGCGGCGACCCATGCGGTCGATGAGGACACCAAAGAAGAGCATGCCGAAGATCTCTCCGATCAGATAGGAGTTAGACAAGCGCGCCTTGATGGTTGAAGACATGCCAGACTTGTAACTGTAATCAGGCGTGTTAGCTCCTGAACCGCTGTCTCGGGCATTCTGTGAAACTTACAGGGTGGAGAAAAGAGGCTCCATGTAACCGACTGCAAGGGGATTAGCATTTATGAGTCGTAGGTATCGCTGATGACATACTGATCTGAGCATTGTAGCCGTCGCTGAAAAGAGCCAATCCGGCGACCATAACATTCAAAATGCTGGATGACTTCTTGGTCTCGCGCTCCTCCAGATCCCAGGTGTCATTGTGGATCTCGTTGTGCTTGTCCTTGATCTTCATGATCGAGTCGGCGGGAGAGTTCTCCATTGTTGACAAGTGTGATGGGCTTATTGATTCAGCAGTGGGAGAGTTCTTGCTGTTTGAATCAAGTACGAGAAGAGAAACTAAAAAGAAGGGAGAGTTAAGGAAGAGAGGGAGGAGAGGGAAGATAAATTAAAGATGGAAGAAGTCTTAATAGTTGAACTCTCTACTCTCATCTAATGTTTTCCACTGGTTCTTGTATATGTTCCACATGCCATTTACCCTTTATAGTCATTGATGCAACTTTGACATGCGTTTTTACGATTGGAGACCCAATGGTAGGCTTCCTTGCAGGCACATGTAGATTCGACGATTAGAGTCGGTACGAAGTGCGGTGTTTAGAAGTGACAGGCTAAGAACGTGGAAGGTCCGAGCTTCTACGGATACTACGTGCCTTGTTGCAGGGCACCAATCACGCACCTTAAGGTGGGGCCGCGGGTAACCTTTCTTATCCAATCATTGTTATGTATCCGCACATGTGGCCCACCAAATCACATGTGAGTGGTCACTTCTGCCCACGTTATCAGGTTCACCAACCGTAAAACCCCGATCACTTACTTTCATTGTTCCTTCCCCATCGAATCTAGGTCCAGGTGGATTAAGCGCCCCATACAAAAAGGTGGACCTTGTCTCGGTACGAAGCGCGGTGTTGCAGTATGAGTCTATGGATCCGTCAACACATGTGCAAGGAACAGCCGCCACCGAAGGCCCGTGATGTATATAATCGCGTGTAGCCCGTTCTTCGTCGCCAATCCTGATCGCACGTTGTACTTTCTCTAATCCCCTGTGATCCATTGCAAGATCAGCCAATCACCATGGATAACTTCAACTATTCCCTGACACCTGAGCAGCTCCAGAGCTTCCAGGAGAATGGATACCTGCTGGTCCGCGGCTTCTTCTCCGAGCCCGAGGCTAAGACACTCCAGCAATGGGCACAGGAGGTGCATGACTTGCCCCGCACTGCCGACGTTCCTTGGATGCCTTACGAGGAAGTGAATGGCAAGGGTGATCGTGTGTTGTGCCGCACGGAGAACTTCGCGAACTCCCACGCAGGTTTCGACAGCTTCCTGCGCGGAGAGCGGGCGACGAGCATGTTGCAGCAGCTGGCGGGTGAGGAGATGCTTCTTTTCAAGGAGAAGATCAACTACAAGCTTGCTGGAAGTGGTTAGTCTATAATCAAGCATAAGTCTGATCAGGAGACTGATCGCCTAACAACTTTTCAGGCGGCTTTGACCCCCACATTGACGCCAACGCGTACACCCACGTGAAAAACATTAAGCATCTCACGATCCTCGCCGCAGTCGATGAGATGACATCTGAGAATGGAGGCCTGGAAGTCGTCAACGGCAGCCACCGTATGCAGATTCCTCTAGGAAGTGATCGCTGCATTGAACCCGAATGGGTGCAAAGCAACACCTGGACTTCATGCGACTTGTTGCCTGGTAAGTGACAGCAAAAATGAGAGGACCCGGTACTCACATACGATGAGTCTAACCTTCAAAATAGGTGACATCCTGGTTTTTGGCTCCTACTTGGCTCATCGCAGTGGTGCCAACACTAGTACCAAGGACCGCCGGGCTATCTACGCCACTTACAACTGCGCGGCTGAGGGAAACCTCCACGATCAGTACTATGCCGATCGCCGGAATCTTTGGCCTGCGACGCACATGCGCAAAGAGGGTGTTGATTACGAGGAGGGTCGCGTGCGCTATGCTTTCGGCTCACCGATGTTGACAGTGGAGCCGAATGGTGTGTCGGCTTGAAGACAGATGCATTGTAAAAGGGAAGGTTAGAAAAGGCATGGTTTATTGAAGGCAGTGATAGGCTCTGAATACCACACTGAACCTTGGTTATGAATGTAGAAATAAAATTAATATTTGGTATAAACCAGGGTGAAAGTAGAGAAAGAGGAATAAGTAAATTCCCGTAGACACTACACACCACTTGCAAGCCTTAAATGCCGCTGGAATACGTTATTAAGTCATAGACCGGTTTTTCAAGTGGCCTATATGACTAAATTAGACTTTTCAAGACTCATAAGAGGTCCATGTTGCGCATGCCGGTACGAATTCCGTGAAAATTATTTAAAGGCCTGCCTCCCCACCCACTGCCCCTAACTTTCATCACTTCTCTTCCCACCCATACCACACAACTTCATCCACCACAATGAACAAAAATTCACCATCCACAAAGGCTGAAGCACTGATCGCTTCACTCGAGCAGTACGGACAAGGAGATTACATTGGCGAATCTATCAGTCAACTAGAGCACTGTCTGCAAGCCGCGAACCAGGCCCGTGAAGCAGGTGAGTGCTTAACCACGTCCCCAAGAAATGCTGCTAACCTAGCGCGAAAAGGAGCACGAGACGAACTGGTTATTGCAGCCCTGCTCCATGATATTGGCCAGATCATTCCCTTGGAATCTACCAAGGAAGTCCGCATGAATCTCAAGGAAAGCAGCGAAAACGTCGGCCGCGTTGGTCACGAGGCCATCGGCGCTGCCTACTTAAAATCTCTGGGCTTCAGCGAGACGGTGTGTCGGTTGGTTAACAGCCATGTTGCTGCGAAGCGGTAAGCGATGTGCAATCTTTTAGCATTTGCCAATACTTATACGAGATAGGTATCTCACGGCTGTGAATCGCGAATACTATGATTCTTTGTCCTCTGCGTCGCAGAAATCCTTGGCTTTCCAGGGTGGCCCATTCCAAGGAGATGAACTACGAGAGTTTGAGGAAGATCTTTTGAAGGATGAGATGGTTTCAATGCGCTTGTGGGATGATCGGGCTAAGTTGGTCGGGATTGAGGCTACTACACCTCGTGCCGGGGCTTATTTGGATATGATTGTTAGCCACTTGTCCTAGTGGGATGATCCCGGGAGAGCTATCCCTTGGAACATATTCAATGAAAATATATTGTGTTTCTCTCTATCAAACGTTGTTACCAGTCTGACTTGATACATTCTGCAAGACAACAGCTATTGCTTTACATCTGATGCCAAGCCGCCCGATGATGAAATCTGGCACCGCGCTATTCCATGGATGTACCTGTGTTCTCAAACCGATGCAGCAAAATAATGTCTTCAGATTTGAAGCAAGTTAAATGCCAGCCCCTGAGTCATAACATAGCCTTTGCGTCGAGTTAAACTAAAGGTGGGCAGCTTGGGCAGGAAACGCGGTCATGGCTCCAGGCATATTTTCAAAGCTCAACATAAACTTAGACCTTCAAATCAGCTTCAGCAACAATGCCCTCTTGGTTGAATTTCTCATCGGCGGCAGCTTCCTGCATTTTCCTACTCGCAAAAGCGCGCTCGGCATGCCAGAAAAATGGACTGTCATGGGCAAACAGGAAATCGAGGTCTTCCAAATGCCGGTTGGCCGTTTCTTCGCGTCGAAGTATGAATTAGCTCTGGAAGGTTCAATGGACAGGAGTAGGGACTCACCAATATAGAACAAATATATGGGTATAAGCATCACCAAGTTCAAAAGAGCAAAGATGATAAAGACCCAATATGAAACGGCATCAATGAGGTACGGAACGATCTCATTGATTATTCCACCCGCCAATGAAAATGCCACTGTAGCTACCGCAGTCCCTTTAGCTCGACTGACAAGCGGGAAAATTTCGGTTGGATAAACCCAGCTATCAATTCCTTGATTAGAGATACCCCTTTCGAGAATTTTGCGGTGAACTTACCAAGTCGTCAGCCAGGTGCTTCCATATATGAAAGAGTACAGATAAAGCACGGCTGCAACGCCGGCGCCACATCGTGAGGATAGGTCAGGGTTTGTGTCGGCCTTGGAAATGACTTCATGAGCCAAGATCCCGCCTGCAATCAACACTACAAACATAGAAGAGGACCCTATCAACATCAGCCGGCGACGACCTAGTCGATCACAAATATAGATCGCTAGCGCCAAGCTAGCCGTGTAGCCGAAGAAATTACCCCCGGCCAGTAAAGCAGGCTTGTCACCTGTATAGCCAGCCAAGGAAAACATCTCCGGCGCATAAGTAGAGATAAAATCAATACCAGTAAACTTCTGCATAATTTGGACCCCTGCACCTAGCATGATCCGGCGTCGCGTATGCAGTTTATCGCGGGTGGTGAACGTTTTCCACATCGAAGGTGGGGGCTCATTGGCTTCGAGGCGAATCGCTGCCACGATCTCGGCCAACTCGCGTTCAATCTCTGTTTCCACGGTATGTCTGCGTGTCCTTGTCATTATCTCCCGCGCTTCCAAAACTCGGCCTATCCTGACTAGATGACGGGGTGACTCGGGATAGAATGGTGTCGCGAAGAGGATGAATAATAGGAAGATCAGCTGAAGCGCTAGAGGGAATCGCCATGCGAATGCAAGACTTTGCGTCTTGAGACATGCATATTCTGTCCAGTACACACTTTATGCCAGTTAGAATAGTTCCAAATTACCAATCGGTGTCAATCAACTGCTGTATGTCTTAAGCGTCGGCAAACTCACATGGTACCTCCCGTAAGAGCCAAAGTAAACTGCACGGCGACAAATGCACCGCGATCACGAGAGTCGGCTAGCTCCGATGTCCAAATGGGGACAATGGTATTCAAATGTCCACAACCAATACCTCCAATGATACGTGCGAAGGCCATCCAAGTAAAATTCTGCGCAGATGCCTGAAGCGCACAACCAACAATAGCCCAGATACAACCGAGTTGTATGCACTTTAGCCGACCGATTTCATCTGCAAGATAACCGACAAGAATGGCACCTAGAATCCGGCGAAAGTAAGTTTAAAAGTCTAGCCTTATTCATTTGTTCTCGGTTGCATTCCATACCTATTCCAAAACCTCCGAACCAAATACTGACCAATCCTCCCACTGCAGCGGAGTCGCGTGCCGAGCCCGAGTCAGTCCCCATGTATTGCAAGTAGTCGGCATTTGTATTGACTTGGCTCATGCATGAGGAGTCGTAACCAAAGAACATGATCGAGGTTCCGGCAAGAAGCAAGATGGCATTGATCATGGGTCGGCCACGAAGCTTCATGCATCGAGAAGGGGAATATCCACCTGGTATTAATTTGGCCCAAGACGCTTCCTCTGTGGAGTAGATGGTTAGCAAAGGAAAGTCGCGAGGGCTCTTACAGTCCATACCACGGCAAATCTGGGGCTCAAGGCCTTCCACGTGGTCAACTTGAGACTTCTCCATTCTGTATACACCTATGCAGTGCTATGCGCTTCCGAGAACCCTGTTAGCTTCTGAAACTACCTCGAAATGCGTTCGGATCTGGTGAACTGAGTCTAAGAGGAGTATGTCATGAGCAAAATGCGGGGAATGGAAGTGAGAAACCCTGGATACATCCATGCTGATCAGTCCCGTCCGGGGTAGATTCATGACGATTTAGTAGTAGCATCAATTGATTACAAGCATTAAGGTGTGGAACCGGTGAGAAAGCCGTAAGCTTATTGTTGCGCTGGATACTTTGGGAATCCGGGGTTTTACCGAGCCTTCGGGGTAGATCCACCCTAGAACGTCATCTTGCAGCGAAGGAGATGTTAATAAATCGTCGCGTATAGTAATATACAAGTTTATAGAAACTCTGCCATGGAGTCAAACATTCGAGAGCTTCAAAGTCCCCGCCCGCGAATTCGGCCCACCAGTCAGGGAGAAACCTTGAGCAACGCGTATCCCGCGCCCTCTGAAGAATCCAATTGTTTTATGATTTGCGCACTGCCGCTAGCCTGGTTCGGCTTGGCTGGCCCGTTGCAGACGTGGCGCAATCACAAAGTATGAAAGAGCGCGACTTCTACATCAGGCCGAACCTGCATCTGCTTTACGAGGCGGAAGAAATCCAGACTGTTATCGATGATCTCAACCATGCACGAGCGGCAGTCCTCATCGTCTCTCATAACCCTAGTGGCAGCAGCAGTAGCGGCTATAATGGAAGCCCTCAGCGACTGCCATATCTACAGCGCCGAGTTGAAGAAAGATGGCCAAAGCCGCAAGACCCTGATACAGAGAGACTCAAGATTAACGATAGTTCATTTGGGGTGCGACAATGGGAACACCTGTCATTGTTCACGTATTCGCCCTTGTGCACCGTCAAGTTTGACTCCTATCGCCGGTTAGGGATCGCCCTTTGGTGTCAGAAGAGAATCCAAGCGATCGGTCTGGCCCCTCTGAATCATAAAGCCCCAGCGGGCACCAGCCGTGTCAATATATCGCTCAGGCATGTTCAGGCATGTTGCGTGGCGAAGCATCTTAGATCCGCGCAAGGTGGAGAGATTACAAAAGGGGTGGGAGGAGCGTGAACTCAAGGATTAGGATCTTCCAATTCAGTTTCATCGATGTATCTATCTCTAGCATTTCTCATGTGTCCTGAGCGATATTCAGCTTTTCTATATCCTGGCCTTGTACACGGAACGTGGACTGCCCAGTCAGGTGATACTATCAACAGCTGACCACTGTAAGCCACAGTAAGTATATGAAGCTTTCTGCCCCATCTGAGTAGCTTACGATGCACTCATTGTAAGTGAAATTTTCAAGGAAATTCTTATCTCACTCAACTCACCCGCCTCAGACTCTGATTGTTTGGATTCACGATTCCCAAGTCCTGTTGGCATGGCCCATCCCGAGGTCGGATCGGAAACGCCATAACACCCCGCACTCTAGCTTCTGCATCTAACCAACACCATGACGCCAATCTCATCAGCCAAGCTTCGAACTCGGACCGGCTGCTTACAGTGTAGGCTTCCAAGAAATAAGATCAGTTGTATTGATGCTAAAAAGCCTATGCAGGTCGGAAGCGTCGCAAGAAGTGCGACGAAGCACGGCCCCAATGTGCGGGGTGCAGCCGCAATCGGCTCCAATGCGTTTGGCCATCTAATAAGCAGCGCAAAGATGGCCGGACACGACAATTATCATCGGGGGAGGACTCGACCTCAAATGGAAGTGAAGATGGACTGTCGCAGGTCGACTTACCAACTCTACGTATTGGACTCCGCCCGCCAGTCCAGATGCCATCCCCGTTCCAACTCGAGGAGCATTGTTATCTGTACCGATATTTTGGGTCTGTTATTTTGCCACGGATGGTGCGACGGACCTCACTTGCCCGATATGCGGATCAGTCATATATGTTGCGACTTGCTCTCGAATTTCCTCCACTGATGGGCGTGTTGATCTCGATTGCTGCAATGAAACTGGCTTCCTTCAATGGCGGATCAATATACTGCGCAGTTCGAAGCTATACACAGACACTGAATGGCTTACGAAGGGCTCTTAGTCAAACGACTGACAGCGTATCAAATGACGCCCTCCTTGCGACTGTTATCACTCTATCCGTGTTTGAGGTACGGAGGGAAACAACTCTCTGCCCTTCTGCCCTTCTGACCATTTATCGTGATAGGAGGTACATTGCTGATCATTAACTAGAGCTCTCGCTTAGATACAACCCTCAAAGTAGCACCCCATATCATGGCATCAGGGATTTTGCTCAAACAACGCCGCGCCCGATGGATAAATTGTCCACAAGCCAGCGCGGTGTTTGACAGAATTTGCGTCGAGTCCTTTGTTTACCACGCATCATTGATGATGCTTTTTGATCCATCCCTTGATTCGCTTTCACAGCCGGATCTACGCATCGAATTGTCAAACTACTTTTCAGATCCGGCACATGGTGCCCAACAAGACCGGGGGTATGCGGTTGGGAGTCAGCCAATTCTTCATACCTCGTATGAATTCTTTTTATTGATTGCCGATGTTACGAAGCTTGCTCGCCTCTCGCGACCGTTAACAGAAGAGGAAATTCATATATGGAAGCACCTGGAACACCAAAATTTGCAATGGACTCAAGTGATGCAGAAGAATGACGATATCTCAGCTGATTTATATATCCTTGTCCTTTGGGTTTTGCTCTTCAAGTCACATCCATATTTACCACCAGATGAGATCGATTGGGAAATCGGTGCCTGTGTCTCCAAAAGTATCGCATTGCTACCTCTGGTCAATCGAAGCAATTACTTTACGAGCTTTCTTGTTTGGCCATTGGCTATCTTAGGCTCGGTTGCTATCCTGCCGTGTGAGAGAATAGCTGTGCAAAAATTCATGTCGCTTCTAAATGCATCGTCATTGGGAGGACAAGTAGCATGGATCCTTAGGAGGTCAGAAGACATTTGGTCTTTCCATCCCGAATCTAGTTTTGTTCCTTCCCCTCAAAGGAGGTCTCTCGGGCTCCAAGCACTTCTTGATGGTCACAATGAAATCGCCGGACAGGACTAGAGCGAAAAGAATTTTCAACGCGCCATGTTTTAAAATGTACCATAATGAGTCACGACGGAGCTGATATGGGCCACTTCTGAGAGGAAATAAATCCAGATGTCCCAAGATAATAGCAAAAAGCGAGAACATACAAACTAGCTTAGCAAGTATCTAGCATGCTAGCAAGAACTGATTTCTCATCATCGGTAATAGCCAGATTATAGACCGACTTAACCTTAACCCACATTTCCGCGTACGTGCAATAGTAAGAAGCTAGTAAAATGTTAGATCGCATCTCATCGCAAGAACGTGCAGTAACTTACTAAGAGGGGGCTTCCACTCCTCCGGCCCTTTATCGCCCTTAGCGGAGTTAACATCATCTGTAACAGCCAGCAGCTGCGGATGGGTAAGATCATTAGCAAAGGCCTGCCGGTCAGCAGTCGACCACTCAGATGCACCAGACTACAAGACCAACAATTAGCGAAGGTATCGAGCATATGCAGAAGTAAAGGTACACTCACCTTCCACGCATTAGACAGCGGAACAAGGTGATCGATATCAACATCGCTCGCCTGGGTCCATGTCGCTCCGTCATATGGTGAGTACCATGTTCCACTAGTGGCAGCACAGCTGGAACTCTGTACTACGTTCGATCCATCTCGCTTTAAGACTACCTCACGGGTATCACAGGTTCTGTAGCATGTCAGATGAAATCACTACCTCTTGAAATAATCAGATCGTACCCGCTTTGGGTTATCCAGTGGGGGAATTTGGTCCTAGAATAGCCATCCTGGGAACCCTGTGCCGCAACTGTCAACGCGGATAGTTCATTCTGAGCTGTGGATGCTGTTGGAATACCCGGGGGCGTTGGAGCAGGAAGCGCTGCGATAAGCGCAGGATTTAGGAGTAGAGTCCCCCAGTAACCAGCCAGAAGCCAATTGCGTGCCATTCTCGAGTCTGTTTGTGATCGGGTCAATCTTGACTGACTACTGGACGCGGGGGTAGAGATACGATAGCCACAGAAAGGAATGCAGGAAGAACGCTACTTGGTGGTGGGGATTTGGCAATCTTATCAAGGGAAATGCTACTTTATTGTTTATTCACAGAGGTCCTAGTTTGTACTGGTAGATGATGTTTGGGTTTACATGCACTGTAACATTAACTCTGCCCAAGTCTTGGCTATGCCCTTGGCGTTGCACGTTGAGCACATCTCGTCTCACCATTGGGCAAATCAACTGTTCTTGATAACTGCAACCGAGTCGGTGAAATTGCAAGGGCTGCGTGAGCTGACTGAGCATTCCCAGTGGGCCAAGGGGTTGCGCAAAGCGCGCTCAATAACGAAATTGCAGAGGGTAGAGCGCAACACAGCCCATGAGTGCTTTTCAGGGTCTTGCACGTGAGAAAGGGGTTTGTGATCTAAAAAGCCAAAAATTGAAGACATCAACATCTAATGGATTCATATGTATATCATTCTAAGCATAATGTATTTACAGCAGTCCTCGAGCGAATTGGTGCGGGACCGACACCGGAACACCCAGTTTCTTTGCTGCCGTCAACACCCACTCGGGCTCCCGAAGGAACTGGCGAGCCATGAGGACTGCATCAGCCTTAGGCTCTGGCCCCGACAGCATTCCCTCAGTAGCCACCGCTTCGTCAGCGCCTTGCACGATCTGACGAGCTGCCTCGGCCTCCGTGATAAAACCGACTGCTCCAACCAGGGTCTTCTGGCCCGCCTTGTGGATCACTTTGCGCAACTGACCCGCAAGATCAATTTGATAATTGGTGTGGGGCTGGATTCTTTGATCCACGTGGTTACCACCCGAACTGACATCCAGAAGGTCAACGCCGAATTCCGGCAACAGTGTCGCCAATTGACTGGATGCAGACATGTCCCAGCTGCCGGTCTCTGCTGCGACTGATTGCTCTTCCAGCCATTCGGTAGCACTGATGCGAAGGAAGAGGGGCATTCCAGCAGGGATGGCAGCACGGACTGCAGTGCAGACCTCCCGCACAACTCGGATGCGGTTCTCAAAGCCTCCGCCGTATTTATCAGTGCGACGGTTGGTGACCGGACTCATAAATTGGTTCAGTAGGTATCCATGAGCACCGTGGATCTCAATCATATCCACACCGGCTTGAATGGCCAATTTGGCACTGCGAACGAAGGCCTGCACAACCTCTTCAACCTCGGATGTGCTAAGCTCTCGGGGGGTCCAATACTTGACATCTCCTGGGGCCCAGATGTGCTCCTCGCCTCCACAGGGGCCGACCACATTTGTCGGCCAGCCTCCGACGGATTCATCAGCTTTGATGCTGCTTCTCTTGCCCTCGGCTGACAACCAGGGTGCAACGGTGCTAGCCTTTCGACCGGCATGATTCAACTGAATCCCAACCTTGGCTCCTTGGCTATGAGCGAAATTCACAACGCGTTGTAATCCTTTGAATTGCTCGGACTCGGTTCCCTCTTGCCAGAGACCGAGATCATTGGGAGAGATTCTGCCATTCGGCTGAACAGCGGTTGCTTCGATGATCACAAGGCCGGCTCCTTTAGCGGCTAGATGACCAAGATGTGCGATGTGATAATCAGTAGGGGCGCCAACTGCCGGGGAAGAAGGATCTGGGTTGGCCGAGTACATGCACATGGGCGCAACGATCACTCTGTTCTTAAACGTGACATCTCGAATTTGCAGCGGCCGGAACAAAGTTGGGGTGCTAGGGTCCTGAGGGTTCAAAGCGGCACCGCCATTGTTCGCCGGGGTGTAATAAGGAAGACCCGGAGCATTCAGTACCCGAGGCGATTTGAACGCGATAGATCCCATGGTTGGCGAAAGTCAATTGAGAGAAAGAAAGGTAGTTGAGGGTATTCTAATGTTGACAGGATTTCACGCTAACAACTTATACTCCAGGAACTTTGAAAGAATTGGGGTTTTGGGGAATGGAATTGGGGTATTTCCAGGGGGGATTCCCTTGGGCTGACAAATCCAAATATACACATCGGTTCGGCACTTCGCAACATCAGATGTGGCAAATGGAGTGTTAGTGGGGCAATCCGAGGAGATCGATTAATAATCAATCAGCGCCAAATTGTTACACACGATCACGTCAAAACACCATCAACTAAAGGAATCAGCCTCAACATTCCAGAGGCCAAGGAGCTTGTCAGCAAGTCGCCGCATTGTGCCATTGTTTGTGGCGACCCAGAAAGCGTGTACCTGGCTCATGAGCAAGTCCCGGTCGGGTTGGTGTTCTAAATGCATTCCAATTATAAGCAGTGGCCAACAGTAATATTCTGCAAAGTAATCCTGCGTAGGTTGTAGCTGTCGTACTGCTGCAATCCCCTCTTGCAAGAGTTGTCCCAGGTCGGGCTCCGAGCCAGCACACACGGAGGACATGCGATGGAGTAAAATCCGGCAACCAAGTATATATAGCGCTGGGCCTAGAGGCGTAGGGTGGCATGGGCTCTTAAACTTTGAGCCAGTGAGGACAATGGAACCGTGTGGGATCACCGCGTCAGTTTGATGGTCTAGTAGATTGTCATATGTAGATGCGGTTATGTGATGACTCCACTGGATGAGATCTTGACCAAGATCCCGGCACGTCTGTAAATGCACAGAGCTCCATTGCGATGTTTGGTATAAGCGCCACACCATGTAAATACAGCGGAACAGCTTTGGCGGAAACCCGAGCACTGGAGAATCTGAGTGACAGGAGTCGTCGGACAGGAAGTGTGGATGGATGGCCTCCTCGGCCTGCCGAAAAGCTGTCTCGATTTCCATTTGGTGCATATGATCATCCTGAAAAGGAAGGCTAGTTGCAACATGGAATATGAAGGACTCCCGAACGAGACGATGCATCGACTGCTGTATGCCAGATGGTTCCGAGTCCCTTGCATAATCTTGGGAGCAAACTCGGATCAATCTTGCAGCCCCTGCAAGGTGGACCTCTACACCGGAGGATCTATGCACCTGAGATCGCTAAATTTGAAACGTTAGAGCTCTCCTCGAAATTCAATCCATAAAGACATACCTCATAGATGCATAGCACCATTACAGTGAGCATCGTGACCATCCACTGTGTTTGAATATTTCCGTTATTGAGGCTTCTTCGAAGTGCGGCAACCGCGTGAGTGTAGTGAAATCGCGCTAATTCGCGAATTTTTGGATCATGGGTGGGCATCTCAGCTCCACAGCAGGCTAGCAATGCATGCATGCAAAATGGTTGTTGCAGTGCTAAAGACAAAGTGTGTCTGCTCAATACGTCTCTCACCCGACTGTCCGCGGCTGGTCGATTCAGTTCAGGGATAAACTTCCATTTCAAAAACTGAAAGAGATGGCGGCTTTCTGGGGTGATAGCCGATGAGTATGTGCATGGAGGGACAGATTTCCAAATACAATATTCCTTTTTTGAAGGTCCAATTGGAGAAATTGAGGCCTTTTTATGACGCAAATCCTCTGGATAGGTCTGGAGTGATCCAGGGGCTTTCGTAACATGCTTCGGTGAGCTCGCTGGTGTCGAAGAGAATGACACTTGGTCCAGCGCCCCCTTGGTTATTTCATTAACCGATACAATATGTTGATTTTTAGCAAATGAGACCTTTGGCTGCGATTCAGATATTTTCCAGACACAATTCATATTTTGCTTTTTGCAATTCAAGCACTGCAAGCGGGTTTCGTCGCATTTCTTCTTCCGTCTTCGACCTATCAAACCGTAAGCATCCACGAATTGATAATTGGAAGGAGTTATTGAGTCAGTTTTATTGCTACACTGGTTCATTCGTCCAAGGCTGACTTACATGTTAAGCATCCCGTCTTGGTGCGCAAGTGAGCCGGCCGACGCCGAGGTCGGCGGTAAGTCTTGGACGGTGTTGGAACCAGCGGTAGGGCTTCAGAAGCCCCCATGATAAGCTAAATCTAAGTGTCTTGAGATCAGCTTTATACCATGGCTAGGTCCATAGTGGGGTTTGCCTGATGCCCTGAAGTGCCAGATAATCGGGGATTTGAAAGGGGGAGAATGGTGGACCGACGGGATTCCCCGGGACCCACACTATGTATATTGACATGTAGTAAAGGAAGGTCTACAGTCAAATAGCGCGGAAGTTTCATATTTTGGGCAGTGAAAGTCGACTGTCTTTTACCTACGGAGCTTACATAAGATACAGAGATGCGTTACGCGATTCACCACCTGTACGTCAAGTTTAATTTTGTTTTTGCACATACGCGACCGGTTGTACCCGCTAATGGTGTCTGCTCTCGGCTCGAACCACAGTATTCCGAGCCAAGGACTAGTCTCATCACTCCTGCCACTTAACCAGAATATAATACAAAATGTGCATTGTGATTCGCTGACTGGTCATGATCCGCAGGAGATTATGTAAATGTTTTCTCGAGGTTGGACTTGGCTTTAAGTTGGATTATTTTATCTTAAACCTGTCCTGCGTCTTCGATTCAAAGAAAGTTTTGACGTGGGCACCGAATGCTATGTTTGGGGACACTTTATTCTAGGTTCTACGGTTACTGCGTAGATTGAATCATGATAGTAGCCCTCGGTTAAGATGGATTCAGCTCGGTGGGGTCACTGTTTTAGTGCCCAACTTTTGCAGCAACGTACATAACATTGGAATCTCGTAGCTCCCATTCCTCACTTGCATGAGATCTCATTTGTTGAGGCTCTGGACCTTTTACCCGAAACGTATCAGCTCGCAGCATTCTGTCTGATTGTTGCAAAAAGAGCAAGGCCATGCCGTTCAAGGACCGCGTTTCAAGATGGAAAAGCCGTATACGCGGTACGGAGAAGCCCACCAGTCAGCTAGAACAGAACCCCGCAAGCAACAGCAACTTAATTTCATCACCAACTTCTTCGAATGGCGCCCAGACCACCTCAAATGAGTCTCATACCAACTTTAAGCCGCCAGTAATAGGACAAGGCCAGCGCAACCTGTGGTATGAGGCTTTTAACAGATTACCACAGATCTCCAAAGAAGAACTTGAAAGCCGAGGAATAAACCAGGAAATCCAGAATTCAATTGAAGAATTTCGAAAGGAAGCAGAAAAAGTGCGAGACAAGAGCCAAGAAAGGGAATGGAAGGTTCAGATAGGAAACGATGAGCTCCCAATTAGACAAACGGCTGTGCAGATCCTGAATTGGGCAAACAAGATCGGAGATATTGCCATCCAATTTGCGCCGTGGCCTGGTGCTGGGGTGTGGGCTGTTGCAAGGTTTCTCCTCAGTGTTAGTAAGGTCTCATAGGGACAAAGGATCATGCTGAAATGGTGATGTTACAGACACTCGATACCTTCGATACCGAAAAGTCCGCTCTTCTTTCTGTTGTTGAGAAGGTGACCGAGGCCATCTTCTGCGGCGAGGTTTACTACGGAATATACACACTCGAGCGGACTGGAAGAGCGGACGTTGTAACCAAGCTTCACGACACGCTGGTGGACCTATACAGCTGTGTATTGGAACTTTTGGTCAAATCGTTGGATCTTTCGTCCAACACTACGGTGCAATTTTGCCGAGCTATTTTCGATCCCAGCAAACCGTCTGAATTGCTGACGAGTTTGGAAACGAAAGAAAAAGCTCTCCAAGTGGCCGCGGAAAGGTGCGAGATCACGGCCCACGCTCTCTCAGATAAAACTTTAAAGGTATATCTTCAGGTAGCTCAGAGCTCACTAGATCAGGTCATCCAATGGGTCAATGAGGAGGAACGACGAGAACTTCTCGAATGGGTCTCTAAAGTCCCGTATGGTCTACATCATGAGGAGATCGAAGACCGCCGAAGCCTCGAGACAGGCGACTGGCTTTTTCAGCATAAAACGTTTCGGACCTGGATGGATTCACCTTCATCTACTTTCTTATGGCTTCAAGGATCTCGTGGGTTTCTTTCACTTCAACCTATCATGAAAGGGTCCAAGAATCGCTGATCAATTCATAGCTGGCACAGGGAAGACTTTTTTGACGTCAGGCGTGGTGAGAAATGCTGTACAGAAGATAGATTCTCAAATGCACGGGCTGGCATTTTTTTTCTGCAACCACGCCGAAAAGGATCGGCGTGAAGCCCTCCCAGTGCTTCGAAGTTTGGTTCGTCAGCTTGCTGCACCGAGGAGCAACACCCATGTCGCCAGAAGAGGCCTTCGAGAAGCACGAAAAAGAGCTACCGACAAAGGCTCAGGCCTGGGTCTCTCAGAGTGCCGTCATCAGCTCTTGGACTCGTTTAATTCGTACTCAGAAACTATCGTTATTCTTGATGCCCTGGATGAAATGGCGACCGAAGAACTTGTTATATTGATCAAGGAACTCAACGACGTCATATCGAACACTCGAGATAGAACCAAAGTTAAGATGTTTGTCTCCAGCCGGCCTGATGAAGAGGTTGAAGTGGCTTTTAGCTCGGGCCCAACTGTCACCATCCAAGCCACTGATAACAGAAACGACATTGAGAAGTTTGTGATCAATGAGTTGGACGAATTTGGAAGAACCCATCCAAAATCTGTCATCAATTTGAGGAAGGAGAAGATCACTGAGGATATCCTTGATAAATGTGACAATATGTGAGCGAGTTTAAGCCTAGCGAAAAAGAGTCTAGCACTAATGTGGGATTAGGTTCTTGTGGGCTGCTCTCCAAGTCAAGGAAATATTAAGATGTAAAATGCTTGAATCGCTTGATCGTGCACTGGAAGAACTTCCGAAAGATTTGAGCGAATCGTACAATCGCATCAACCGAAAAATTCACAGTCGTCCTGCCCCCGAGATGGAGATGGCTCACCGCACGATTCAGTGGGTCATGTCTGCACCTGACCCGCTCACCAGCGAAGAGCTCCTCTCTGCTGTTCGTATAGGAATTGAAAATGACGCCATCAAGTTGAAGGATCCTATTGAGCAAGATACCTTGTTATCCATCTGTGAAAACTTTCTGATCGTTGATACCAATGGTCAATGGAGATTCTTCCACCTTTCTGTCCTCGAGTATCTCCTGAAGCTTCCTGAGTTCAGCCGACAAGAGCGTCTCCATTGTGCCCAAGTCTGTTTTCTGTCTCTCATGAGGACATTTGCAAATACGGAATCCAATTCCTTGCCAGACAAAATCGATTCAGAATTGTCTTCCGGACAATTCATGGATCCATTCAATGTCACCAATGCATTTTCTCGTCATATTCAGACAGGCTGGCCATTCTACGCTTCCAAATTGACTACGAATGATGTGCCATTCTTACTCCTGGAAAGCTTTCTTGGATCAGCCGAAAAAAGCAGTCCTTTTTTTATTCGATGGTCCGATTGCGTCTTTGGGGAAAGATACTACGTTTCATTCCGATCCTTGGAAACTCTGCATTTGAGCAGACCTCAGATCGCACCCTGTGAGACACCGATTTTTGCTATAATAAAATTTTCGTTATGTGAAGTTTTCTTTCACTTTTGGGCAAATGGTGCTCTCGACCCGTTCAGACTTAACAAGGCTGGACAAAATCTACTTGAGCTCGCTGCCGAATCTGACTGCGTGCCTATTTTGAGATCACTCGATTCCGAATCTGCTTCTATTGACAGTATTGCAGTCAGAAAGTCTCATGCTGCCGCAATTCGTACCGCTGCCGCATCAAAAAGCTTCAATGCACTCAGATATTTCGTGGATGAAGCTGCCGCGGACGTGATACTGCCGGTCCAAGCTGGGGACTACGCAAGTGCGCTTGCTGCTGCTTCCTGGGTATCAGACAACCTGGGTGTAACCAGATATTCTATGGAGCAAGGAGCAGATGTTAATCTTCCGCTTCAAGTTGAGTACTACGGTAGTCCACTTGCTGCTACTTCCTCCGTAACCGACAACCTGGATACAGTGAGATATCTTGTGGAACAAGGGGCAGATGTGAATCTTCCGCTTCAAGTTGGGCGCTATGGCAGTGCACTTGCTGCTGCTTCCTCCGTGGCCGACAACCTGGATACAGTGAGATATCTTGTGGAACAAGGGGCAGATGTGAATCTTCCGCTTCAGGTTGGGCGCTATGGCAGTGCACTTGCTGCTGCTTCCTCCGTGACCGACAACCTGGATACAGTGAGATATCTTGTGGAAAAAGGGGCAGATGTGAATCTTCCGCTTCGAGTTGGGCGCTATGGCGGTGCACTTGCTGCTGCTTCCATGACCGACAACCTGGATACAGTGAAATATCTTGTGGAGCAAGGAGCGTATGTGAATCTTCCGCTTCAAGTTGGCTACTACGGCAGTGCGCTTGCTATTGCTGCTGCTTCCGAAGAATCAGACAACCTGGGTATAGCCAGATATCTTGTGGAGCAGGGAGCAGATGTTAATCTTCCGCTTCAAGTTGGGCACTATGGCAGTGCACTTGCTGCTGCTTCTTGCATAACCGGCAACCTGGATACAGTCAGATATCTTGTGGAGCAAGGAGCAGATGTGAATGTTCCGCTTCAAGTTGGGCGCTATGGCAGTGCACTTGCTGCTGCTTCCTCCGTGACCGACAACCTGGATACAGTGATATATCTTGTGGAACAAGGGGCAAATTTGAATCTTCCGCTTCGAGTTGGATACTACGGTAGTCCACTTGCTGCTGCTTCCTCCGTAACCGATAACCTGGATACAGTAAGGTATCTTGTGGAACAAGGAGCAGATGTGAATCTTCAGCTTCGAGTTGGTGAGTTTGGCAGCGCAATCAATGCCGCTCTATCTGAGGGCAACAGCGAGGTGGCAAAATACCTGCACGGTATACAAACAACAGCTCTGACAGAGAATTGAACATGCAATGAAACTTCAATGTATAGCTTAGGTGGGAGGCGCTAATAGTCAGGAACCAGGTACTCCAGTGAGTCGCCACTATACCTAGCCATCGTCTCCTAATCCGACAGCCCTGGAGGCTTTTTTTAATCTGTAAAGTAACCGTGCAAAGATATTCCAGGTGGAAGACTCACAGCATGCTTCTGTCAATTGCGCATAGGTGTACGTAAGCGAAAAGGCGTTAGTTAAAACACGGTCGAGAATTATACGCACTTATAAGATTCCTTCATATGGACGTGTGAGAACATGTAGTACTTCAGGTATTGCAATATTTTGATATTGACTAGCACTTTCGGCATCATCGAAAAGAAGCATACTTGAGGTTATCATAGATCGGGGCATTACAATGGCTTAGTAACTTGGAAATAATAAGTGTCTATATATAGTTTATATTCAGGTCATGGCATTCCACGGTAAAAGCCTAGTGGGCAACATCTATAAAGGCATCTAAATCAATATGAATATTTGTTTCAACCTCGTATAAATCCACAACTAGGCGCGGTGCCATGCTTAGCGTCCTTACTATGTTTGAGAGAAATATTCAGAGACAAAACAAGCAGACTAGTCGACCAATCAGGAGGCCGAATCTCGTTCAAAATTCCAAGCAGCCGTATAGCTCGAATGGGGATGTATTCGCGGTCTCGTAGTATACAGAAACGAGGATAAATACAATTCCAGGAGTGACCAGCGGAATAATAGCGAGCCCACTCTGTCAAAGTTTGCCTTTCCAACCGGTCGTGGTTGTAGTAGAGGCCTGTACCACTCCGTCCGCCTAAGCTCTATATGAAAAGCGCCCTCCATGCCTTTGAGATATGACGGTACGGGAAGCGAACTATTTTCTATCCTGGGTACCGAGCCTGCCAAAACCTCGACATTGCATCGGAAATTTCGAGCTGACGACTTGGAAAGATGCTGAGTAACTCGGTGAACGGGGAATCACAGCCTCAGAACAGCCAGCTCACCTCAATTCTCGATCCATTATTTCAGCTTGCTGAGGATATTATTACAGATGAGTTCTCGCCTATAGTGAGGTTTTAAACGGTGGTGCCATGTTACTCTTTCAAACAGATGCGACGGACTACAAAGCACTTGCCGCTTTTAAATACCCGTGACCTTGAATTGGAAACATTGTTAACATTTATTATGCTCTCCCGCTGGCTACAGCCATTTCTGCGCCTACATCCCAAGCCATCTTTGCATGTTTTGCGCACCTGGCATTACCTTACCCTATCAGCTGCCATCAGGCGGACTATGTTCTAGTGGATATGATATGGAGTCCGCAGAGGCTACTGGAAGCTAGAGTATGGCAAACATGGTATAAAGGTATAATGCCATTTTTTGATAACAAGAGTAAAAACATATAATGCAAGATTTAAGTGCGTGAGTTATGCATTGATTTCTCATGACTTGTTATGCAACCCGTGAGGTTTGATACTCATCCAGGCTTTCTCAATACATACACGGTGCGCAGTTCCACCAGTACCTATTGCTGTTGCAGCATGTGTTTGGGTAAACAAGTCTCAGAATCTTCTAGTTTTGTCCAATCCCAGCATTCTGACCACAGCGCCTCCGGTATTTCCGTCTCCGTTACAATCGCCGCGGGCGCCATCGCCCTTTGTCCATCAAAGTACCCTCGAACGGATTGATACTGCGGATCCATGACCAGAGCCGTAAGGTCTCTTGCCGACTCTACGGTCGTTCGGAATCGATAGGTGAATAGCGCTAGTACAGGATGTAAAAGCTTCATCATGGCGAACACCAGCTTGTTGATAAAACGGCGGTGAATTTTATGTGCTCGGGAATCGACAACGGCACCCGGATCCATAGCGACGGCGGTTATTTCACCAAATAGTGTGTCCTGAATCTTGTAAACAAATGGGTCCTCACTGGAAGGGAGAGTCTCACTTCTTACCTTTGTCAATCGCTTATTCAAGCTGTGCATAAACATCACATTGGCCAATTTGCTGTTCGCGTATCGCCGCCAGCCCATATCATGCTCTGTTCCCGGTGAGTCCGGGCCAGGTTTGATCAACTCTTCAAGGTTTCCATTAGTGGGGAGAATCGCCCCCATTCCTGATAGAGGATTTTGATGTTGTGGATCATGAATCTCCGAGCCGAGCATAATGATCCTACCAGACTTCCGGTTCATGCTGGGCAGAAGCTTCAGCACCAGTAGGTAATGCGCAAGATGATTGACTTGGAATGTCGATTCATAGTGATCTGAGGAAAACTGCTGACCACGTTCCAATGACCAGGTAAATGCGTTACAGATGATGGCGGAGATTGCAGGGAGCTCACCCGCGGTCACTTGGCCGAGAATCCGATCCGCGAAGGATCGTACATCTTTGAGCGAGTTAAGGTCAACATTCTCGAGGATAAGCCTTCTCTCCGGGTACTGCTGCCTGATTGATTCCAAGCGGAGCAATTGGGGATCTCTGGGGTACTTGGTTCCATTTCGAACGGTGCCGACGACGATTAAGTGCGGATGGGAGGAGAGAAGCTGCTGCAGGGCTTCAATAGCCACGGAACCTGATGCGCCGGTGATAATGACGGTGCCCTCCATTCTACTTTCAATGTGTAGATGAGAAACAAATAAAGAATTCAACAGGGATTTAAATGAGAAGGGGGTCTATAGGTTTGCCGAGAGAGTATTGTAGAGGAACAAGCCGAGATACAAGGTCGTTTGCCGAAATCGCCGTCAACGCGAGAATACCATTGACACGCTTAGATATCTTCGGAAAGCGTTCTACAATAAAGTCATCCTTGAAGTCAGTCCGACTACAGTTACTGGCTAATCATGTAGACAATACACCCATTGAAAGTGGAAGGATTGGCTTTGTGGGGAGGTTCGAGACCAGCTATCAGTACGGAATAGGGTACACCATTGAGCCGAGTCTTATGGTCGACTGCCGAGACTGCGGCAGTCTCGGCAGTCGGGAGTGGTAAATTGCGAATGTCATTCCCCATCATTCAGCGTACGCGAGGGACGTGTGTTCTTTCCCAAATAGATGGCTAGAGCTGCTGATAAGAGACTGGGTTGAAGTAATTACGGATGACAGAAAATAGTCCCCAACAACCATCTAAATCCCAGCTTGATACCGCAACCGATTTCCAATCAATGTTTTCAATGGTTATTTTTAAATGCGAACAACCTGCCCAACTGAATCTTCAACCGACTATGTGGACCGTGAGGAGCTGGTTTTAGAGATATTGCCAACGACCGTCACTTTCACTTTCTAGAGCTTCTTGGTTCTCCAGTTCGGTAGGCATGTACGAATCGCTGCACAGATTTTGCCAGTCGGTAGATCTGACTGCAATGTAAGGTTGATCATTGATGGTTGATAATCCCATCAAGGCTTTATAATCGTCATTATAAACAATTGATTTAACCTTGGAAGAACTTAGGTACCGCCCGGGCGACCATATCCCGTCATTCCCGCTTTCAACATATATATCCTGTCACTTATGCAAGAAGTCACACACTACTCAAGATAGTTCCTTCAACAGCGCCGACCTCTTCGTCCACCTCCGGGGCCAAAACCAGATCGGCGACCCCCAAATCCTGGACCATGGCCGTAACCACCGCCAGGAGGTCCGCCCCATCCACCACCATATCCGTATCCGCCTCCCATTCCCATTCCTCCATTGTGATAATGCCGCCGGGGTGGTGGGCCGAATCCACCCATTCCCATTCCCATAGGTTGGAAGCGACGGTGGCGCGGGAAAGACATGCAAAGGCCCATGATGTAGGCTTCGGGTAGTATGGGTGGGTCTTAAACGGGTGACTTGCAGTCGCAGGCTTTGTGGTTCTGGAAGATGCTCTGGATTTGTAGTAAAGAGATGGGAATCTTTTTATTATTGAGATTTGTTAGTGAGATCGTTTTAATGAAACTGGGACTTGAACAGGTACATATATACTTTATCGGGTCATCTGCGTCATTGATCGGGCTGGTCCCGCCGGATCCAGAGATGTGGAAGGAGAGGCATGCTTTCTCCGATTCCCTCACCACATTCATCATTCAGGTTCAGGCAACCGACATATTAAGGCACCTGGGGATTTTAAATTCGTCTAATTCAAAGATCTGGAAATGTGACTTTTTTGCAGTCGTTATGCAGGATTTGTGGTAAAATTGATCCTGCTTCTCCCTCGCAACATCCCAACCAGGCAAACTAACTTTAAAGTACGTCAAAGAAAGGGAAAGGTCAGAAGGATAACTAACCAACTAATAAGATCCTTGCTACTTTTGATGTATGGCTTCCCTCATGCCGCGGATTTAATAAGTCTTCGGATGGGACGAATACCAAGTGTTTGGATTTGGCACTTACGCTAGCAACCGCGAGACAGCTGACAATGCTGAGTACGAACCTGACAAAAATCTCCTACAATTTCGTGCTAGACGAGTGCTAATGGCCATGAAACAATTTTTGATCTTTGAGATGTGTTCCCGAAACCTTTGAAACTTGTCGTATTCATAGGAAATGTCAAAGCTCATTTTGCAAACAAGTCGAAAATTGAAAATTGCAGAAAATCCAGTAATATTAGCATACATTCCTAAAAACTCAATAATGATATTTAAAATCCACGGCACCATCACCCGTATGGATACGTCGATTATCTTCCTTCTCCCCACTTTCGATCTGTGCCTTCAATTTGTTCTGGCGTCGAAGATACAGTCCATGACAAACGACAACAATCTGTGAAACGGCTATAGACCCCAAGGAGAATGAGTTTCCGAGAACGTACGGAGAAGTCCGATAGACTTGACCAGCAACAATACCCGCGCAGTTACCTATAGTCTGTTGTAGTCCAATTGCCAGAGCACGTCTGTACTGAGGAGCGACGTTGACATTGAGCCACGCGAGGTTGAGGCCGACAGCGGTATACGTCGGGATTCCGATCAAGAAACATGCGAAGTATTTGACAGCGGTGTTACTGACTGTCAAGAGTAATATATACCCGACTATCCCGAAAATATTCACTGCAAATATAAACTATAATCAAGTCAGTATGAGCGATCTTCAGATATGCCACGGTAGAAGATGAACTTACAGATGCAAACTTGGAGTATCGATCGGCACACACAGCTATCGCAATGAAGATAGCGGCGGCCCAAATATAGACTGGTACAGTCAAAATATTGCTCATGAGAGAATCATAGCCCATGCCCTCCAGAATTGTTGGCAGGAAAGTACTGAATCCGTAGAGAAGAATATCCTGGCAGAACTGGACGATCGCAGAGAAGAGCAGCTTTGGATCGGTCACGGCAATGCGCATCTCCTCCCAGCTGAACTCTTCGCTTCCCATGTACTTTCTGCGTTGCTCATTGCGCACGCGCATCATCCAACGCTCTTCTTCGGTGAGAAAATATGCCTCTGCGGGGTTGTTTGGTAGGCCAAACCAGATGAGAATGGCGATGATGAAACTGAAGAGACCTTCAATGATGTATACCCATCTAAAAATTAGAAGCAGACATGTTAGTCAAATTATCTTCGTCAGTGGGGCAGCCCAAAAGTCCATACCTCCATCCAGCCTTCCCACCGATCCCATCCATCTGGAGCAGCCCATATGCCAAAAGACCACCCACAGCACCAGAAATGGCGGCGCAGCTCATCAAATAGGAGACCCGCTTTGCCTGCTCCTCACGTCGATATACCATCGTCAAGTAAAGGTTCAAACAAGGGAACAAACCAGCCTCGCAGGCACCCAAAATGAGTCTGGTAGCATATAACGAGCCGACACTTTCAATAAAGCCGGTGAAAGTCGTGGTAAGGGACCACACAATACACAAGCCAGTCAAAATATTTCGCGGTGTAAGTTTCTTCATGAGTACCGCCCATGGAGACTCGAATAGTACATAAGTCGCATAGAAGATTGACACGGCCGTTGAAAACTCGGCATCAGACGCGTGAATGTCTGCAGGCATACCAGCAACCTTGACATTTCCTAAAATGATAGTCAGGATGGAACCAAGATAAAGCCGGGATTTTGAATGTACCAATATTGGATCGATCCAGGAAGCAGGATAGATACGTGAGCATGATAATTGGCACAAAGAAGAGATCCAATTTGAAAAGTAACTTCTTTTCCATGCTTGGATCCAGCTCCACGTCGAGTGACTCTCCATTCGAAGCTTCATCAGCCACCATCATCTTCTCGTCAGCCTTCTTCACCACAGACTGGCTCTGTTCCAAGGCAGGGCCCGGGTCATTATGGTCGTGGGAGGACATGAGAGCTCAATGCTCGGAGTCAAGCTCCAGGTATGAAATGACAAGGTGAATTAGAAGGTAATAAAAGTAGGTGGAATCGGAGATAAATGAAGAGGTCAAGTCGGAGATATATCCCACAGATCCATAAGACCAAGTGTGAAAGGAGGTTATGCGGAGTCAAGGCCATGCAAGATAGTAGTGGATATCAGGCTTATCTCCCCTCTCTCCATTCGTTACATCGGTCTGCTCCACCGAGGGTGTACATCTCGGGCCGGCGAAAGCCTGATAAGAGGGGCAGGGGGAAACCTGAGCGCGAGCTTTGCCACTTACCCTGTGTATTTTTCACCCTGCACATCCTTGCCCGAAAAGGCAGGCAGCAGCCTCTGGGTTGTTGATTGGTGCCACTGAACCTTGCTGGTGCGGAGTAAGGCCGAGCTTCCCCAGATCGGCTTGTGGATCCCGATGATAAGGAAACCCACCTGCGGCCATTGACCGAAGGAAATAGATAAAGGTATATTGCAACACTCACGTCGTTGTTTTTGTTCGTGTTTAAGCTTCTTTCGGTTTGAGTTCCCGTTATCAATATGGGCAGCATCGCGACGACATCTCTGGAGGCACGCTTACTATGTCGACAGAACCGTTTAACAAACACCTCTGGTGTAGCCCCAGGCTATCTGCAGGCAAACTTACTAGTCTTACCCGCGAAGCATGCATCTGACTTCCACAATCTATGCTTACGCAACCCAGTCGCATGTCCACTTCTAGGGATGAGCTCCAAGCCAGGCGATCCACATACAATCAAACCATCGGCCTGCATCCAGTCCACCGATTTTGACGTTCGAACGGATTTTCCAAAATACAGGGTTTACAAGGATGGGAGATACATAAGCGGCCACTGCGATATCCTCGATCTATGGAAGGAAGAGCATGTCGCCTTTCTAATCGGGTGTTCATTCTCATTCGAAGATGCTTTGACCGCTGCAGGCCTTCAGCCTCGCCATCAACGAACAGGTTCCATTGTGGCTATGTATAAGTCTAACATCCCGTTGCTACCAGCGGGCATCTTCACTGGTGGCCGCTGTATTGTTTCTATGCGCCCATATCAGCCTGGGCAGATTGAACGCGTTCGAGAAGTCACGCGTCCCTATCTTTCGACTCATGGCGAGCCTGTTGCTTGGGGTTGGGATGGTGCTAAGGAACTTGGTATTCTTGATGTTGATAGTCCGGACTTTGGCGATGCCCAGATATTTGAGGAGGGCGACGTGCCTGTCTTTTGGGTAAGTCTAAATTTAAATCTCCATGCGTTCCCAATGTGCTTCGCTCATTCATCTTAGGCCTGCGGTGTGACTCCTCAGATGGCAGTGGAAGCTGCTGGAGATCGTATTGATGGGCTTGTTTTTGCCCATGAGCCTGGTCACATGCTAGTGACTGATTGGACGGCTGCTGATTTGCAAAAGCTTCAGTCGAACAGTCTGTAGCATAGATTAGTGTCCACAGCTGATACAGAGTGATAAATAAATTAGGTCCAAGGTGATAGTTGTCGCACAGTATCCGCGTCTAGCTCTGGGGGTTCGGATATAATATACAAGTCTAGAAACAATCCTTCATCACACTAGACAGCTCTCCCCCATAGTCAAACATAAAAGCCCCATTCGGCATTTGCTGCCAAGGTCCTTCCTCTGGTATCGGCCCAGTGCCTACTCCCATAATTTGATCCTCGAGGTTTCCGACCGCTTCAAACCACTCCATAAGTTCTTGTGTCATCTGTGCTCCATCCAAGGGTGTCTGACTGTTAATGCTCGAGCCTGGTGGTGGAACTGGCGATTTGTCGGCATCCAGTATCCCAGGGACATATTCTTTGTCATCGGTAGTATGATCTGGGCGGGTTCTATGCCCTCCCAACCCTAATTGAGGGCCGAGCTTGCGCAGGCTGCGAATGGACTTCCACAATCTTCGTGAGATGTAGGATTGAGTAGAGAATCCCTTGACCAGCTCCAATGCAAAATAAAACTCCTCCTTGCACGATCCGCTGAATTGTGTTGGTGCTTGGGAAACGGCAAGGAATAGGACAGCCAGGGCAGAGACCAGAAACCAGTTGAATGTCACCTGCTGTAGCTGATATATATCCGACGTTTCATTAAGACGAGTGATGAAGCGGATGGTGTCCTTGGCGATTTTGACTACTGTCTCCGACTCGCTGGGATATCGTACAATATGGCCCGCCGTATGTAGTACAGGGCGATGAATGAGCATTCGGAGTTGATTAGCACGGAGGTATAACAACGCGCGGAGTCGTCGCAGACTTCGTGGGCCTTCGACAGCGAGTCCTGACTCTGGAGTGCTGGAATGAACCAGTTGTAACGAATCTGGAATATTCTGAGCCCAACTTAGGACTTGCCAATCCAGATAGTTCATTTCCTCCTTCTTGATCTCATTTGTATTATTGAAAGCGGATATGAATTTCCACACCTTTGCGGCGATGCGGCTGTAGCGAATCATGACACGCAGATATGGTGTTTTCTCTTCAGGCTCTGGAAGCCAGGGGTCAATATCGGTATCTTCAAGGGCGAAGGGCATGCCTGTTCCAAAGCTCCATCGCATATCAAGAACGTAGATAGACCAAAACAGCCGAAGCACCCGGTCCCTCCCCTCCGCCTCAATAGCTGGTTGATTCAGTGTCTCGCGGCGATGAAGTCCTTTCTCTAGACACATGCGCTCAACGATTCCAATGGTACGCCAAGCAAGAGTCTCTTCGTCTCCTTGGAAGTAAAAAATGGACTATGAACGTGTTGGTCAGAGGAAAGTACTTCTGGGGGTTTTGAATGTACGTACCACCAGTGTCAAAAATATGATGTTCTTAATTTCGGGGGGAGCCCAGACACAGTTGTCCTGCACCTCACGCACACTATCGAAAAGCGCAGTAGCCTGTTCACTACGACCACTAGCTTCAGCAGTTAAAGCACACGCAAATACCAGTCGAAGGATGGAGACATCCTCCCGGTCTAGCGTGCCAGTAAAGTTTGTCGGGTTCGTGGAGCGACTCATCAAACCATACAGTCGATGCACTTGATCCAACAGCTCCGATAGTTCCAAGACTGGGTACATCATGCCCATTTCCTCTTCATAAACCCGACAAAGTCGCAATGCTTCGTCCTTGGAAATACTCCAGAGGGGGTCCACCGCTTGTCGGACCTCCAATTCACGATTTGGGGCAGACGGTGACGCCAACGGTGATGGTTCCTGGGTGACATCGCCCTCGTCGCCCGCCTCGTTGCGCTCGACAATTCCACGCTGCTGCAGACTGGACTTGGCAAGGTCGAAACTAAATGCCGAGGTAGTCGGGCCCTGAAATGGTGTCTCGCGAGCAGTCGATACCCGTCGTATAGATCTCTGAGCGGGAATGGGCCCGTACGACCCCGATGAGTGTCCAACCACGCTGGGTCGAGCTCCAGTAAGAGGAGACGCCTCGCTATGCGTCACTGAGCGAACGGCTGCAGATAGCGAGATAATCTGGTCCTGCATGGATTGCATTTGTTCAAACAGTCGGTCAAAATTTCTAGGTTTTAAACATCAGCTCCGGGTCGAATTTCAAGCAATTAATAGGTTTCGCAATTTGACTTGGGCAATTTGCGTACTCTTGGTCGCCAACACTTTCTTGGGGTGCGTTCTCCACGTAAACACATTCAATGCGCTGTCGCCCACAGCGATGACATGGCGTCTCGCCATTGCATTTGATCTTGCGACGCTTGCATTCATTACTTTAAAGCGGATGTTAGAGATTGATTCACTAGCAAGGTAACAAAAGGATGACATACCAAGCACGTGCAATGTACTTGCGGCGTTTCTTCCGCGGTCGGTCATCTTGTCCCTCGTCTATTGACGCAGGTTTCTCCCAGTCATGCATAGAACCCTGCAGGTGGTCCATCTCGGCAATTTCAGTAGACTGAAGTACTTTTACCTATAGAGTCCGGGGTCGGGAGAGTGTGAAGAGAAAGAGAAGGTGCGGGGGTTGGTTCCGCGACGAAAGGAGGCGCCCCCAGATTGGTGGGGAAGGATCCACACATCCGCCGAATGGCAGCCACGAGTTTGGTCATAGGATCGACTTATGTAACTGGGCATTCCAGATCTCGTTAATTGATCTATGGGTCCATGAAGGCAACACTACCAACAGTGGACTTCGAAGGCTGATTACATCCCACAGTGGATCACAAGTATTGGGTTGTTTCTCATCACGTGATGGCTAACGCGTGCTTTGTCAAACCACGCATCCGACACAATTCTATCTCCGTTATCACACTCCCACTACGAATAACATTACCGACTGGCTATGGATAACTACGCGATAGCTTTGGCTAACTATGAGGTAGGTTGGGTAAGTATGAGATAATTATGCGAGATTTGAAACGTGGCATCCGGCAAATTGGATGAAAATATATATGGCAGAAATAGGCAAATACGAGGTCCATGGCATTTCCAAATTTACTTCTGACCATAATATCATTCAGACCACTCATATTCTGAACAGCCATGGACATCAGCCTGGGATTTGAATGTTCTGCAAATGATTGATTCGTGGATGTTAAGAGTATATATTTCTAACACTTGGACATTTGATTGCACGGGTATTTGAGACCTCAGGATAATTCAGCACCGAATATATTTAGTAATGAAAACAAACACTCCAATTTTCCAAGTGCCTCTACAAGCCACCTTCTGTGCAAAACTATATACATAGAATCATGTCCAATCACACATCTATAATGCAGCCTGGAATGCTCGTGCAATCATCATAAGAAAAAGATACAAGTAACCAATCACAGATCCTTAGTCCGCTCCTCACTCTCCGCAATCCACTTCTCCAATAGCTTGGGGTCACGAGCAACGAATCCGACCTTGAACGGCTTAGGCTCTGTGGTCAAGGCAGTAGGAATAGCGTTGCAATCAATGCAATCAAGAACAGGTCGGTCACTGATCTCCTTTGAAGGCTTCATCTCAAAGGCAGTGATCAGGCGGATAAAAGCAGTGAAGAGTTCGCGGTTCGCCAGGTGCGAGCCAGCACACATCCGGGAACCGGCTCCGTAGCCGTAGTGGGGGGTACCGGATCCCTCACCTATTTCGAGGTAGCGCTCGGGAATGAATTTAGTGGCATCCTTGAAGTGGTCTTCGTCGTAATCGGCAGCATAGGCGTTCTAGATTGCAGTGAGTAAAAGAGCGAAGGTAGGATGCCAAGGAAGTACTCACCATGAAGAATGTTGTGCCGGCGGGGATCGTGGCGCCTTGCCAAATGATATCCTTGGTTGATTCACGGGGCAGGCAAATAGGGATGACGGTCCAGAATCGCAAGATCTCCTTGACTAGGGCTGTGACGTAAGGAACCTTCTCTTCGATTAGGCATTTCTCCCAGGCATCGCCATCGGGATACACGGCCATGATTTCATCGTATGCCTTCTTCTGGATCCGCTGTCCGTCTTCCGATGCCAAGTAGGCGATACCCATGATCAGATTGCCAGGAACGGTGTCAAGTCCCGCAGAAACCATAGTCAGACAGATCGATTTCACCTCAGCTGGAATGCATGTCAGTTCACAATTCAGGTTCGGAGTAATCTTCTCTGGGAAATCTTACCCTCGTTAAGCTTGGCCTCGGGGTCCTTGAGGATATTTCCAGTAATGCAAGGCTTATCAGTGCCCTTGGCAATGCGGTCCTTCAGCATATCCAAGAGATGGGTCAGGTACTTGTCGCGACGAGCACGGAATTCTACAGCCTCATGGTTCATCTTAGGGAAGATGCGCAGCAAAGGAATATAGTCTTGCCAGTTGTTGGATGTACTGCGGAAATTGGAAACACCACGCTCGACATCCACGATCTCGTGAAGAAGTTGATCGTCGACATTGCCCTCGATGCGGAGTCCGTAGTTGAGTGTCAAACTAGTGTTGAGTGCAAATCGCTGGAAGTATGCCGTAGGGTTGATGTCGCAAGTGCCATTCTTGCTATCCCGGTAGAGCTCCTTGATACTGGTGTTGGACTCAAGGTCGATGATAGGCATGTAGGATTGTGTCGCGGGTCGGTTCAGGGCAGTGGCTGCGGCCTTGCGACGGCGCTTGCAGGACTCATCCCAGGGTGATGTACCGATTGTGAAACCTTGCGAACTAGAGACCACGCTGTGGAAAGTGTGGAAGGTGGGTCGGGAGATGAGAGCGGACTGGTCCTTAATCCAGAGCTGGCGCACGGAGTCGAAGCTATTCGCGAAGACAATGCGCTGGAACAAAGATTTAAGTTAGCTGGGAAGTTTTTTTTTTTTTTTGGTTAGGACAAGAAGCTGAATCGCACCTTATTTCCCATGCGAACCTGGAAGACGGGGCCAAATTTCTTTGCCCACTTGGCTGCTACTGTTGCATGCTGGTCGCCTAACTGTAGCAGGTTACCGAAGAGGGGTACACCTGGAATCTCGGGGAGACCCTTGATCTTGGGAGTATCGGTGCGGTTCAAATAGCGGATGATAAAGTATACGACCGCTACAACGGCGAGAGCGACTGTTTGAAGCGTCATGGTGACTTTTGATCCTCGCAAACACGAAGTTAATTTGAGGGAGAGTCAGACGGGTCGTGCATCTCTTATAGCCCTGTGCTCTTGGGGGCGGTACATTTCCGACTACTGACGCACGAATGGCTACCATCGGTGAACATTGACGTTCGGTTGTACGGTAGCAGAGCCAGTTAGAGCGATTGGAATTCTCATTAGTACCCACCAGCGGGGTTGGGACCGACTCGGGATTGGGGAATGTTCATTCCGCGATGCCTGACTACCTATCAGAATTTTAGACTGGTAGCTCTTCCCCGCAATCCCGCATTTCGGCATAAAATTACATCAACGCCACACCCTTTATGTAGACAAACATGTGAATTGAAGCAATCCTGATAATATACCACTATACAGACTATATTTGGATTAATCTAATTAAATCCACGTCACCGACAAGCTATAACGCCGTAACAGTTCAGGTTCAAAAAGTGATGACGCGCTTTCCATACTCCGTGGATTCCCTCGGTCTTGAACAAAACGTCCCCACTTTAGTGCGGGATCGACTCTGTGAGTGGCCGACGCGCTGATCATTCCGCAACTCCCGCGGTGGAGACACGTTAAGCTGCACAATATCTGCGATGCCGGTTCCGAGTTTCAAACATATTAATTCATTATCTTCCGAAATGTGCCCAGAATATGTCTAAACAATTGAATCGCCATTGGGGTATATACAGGTGACCTCGGCCCATAAATGCCAACCATCTATGGATCACACCGGAGAGGGCGGAGCGTAAAGTATGCCCGAATATGTGATCCAAGGTCGTATAGACACCGAAACGAACTCCTATTAACCCTGGTCAACGCCAAAACCTTGAAAACAAATTTAAGCATCCTGAACTAGGATGTTCTTCCACCGGTTCCTCATCCGCACATATCATCCCCACAGATTGATTAATTTCCTTCGCATCGACTACCACAACCTCCTCAATACCCCTTCGACGCTTCCAGTTGCGCTCTGTATTTGTCACATGCCCATCCCGCCAAAAACAACCATAGAACTCCCGTGCCTCTGCCCGAGTGCGCACGCGTAGAATATCATAGGTACTAATACTAGTCATTATCGCGTCCCGCTCGCGACTCATATGACCATCCACAACCCGAACATTGACTCCAGATTCGCGGAACCGAGCACCCCACATCCCGTCTTCGGCGGGGGTCACACATATGGTAATGCGAGTAGGTGACACGGGGTATGCAAGGAGATAAGATAGAGCATCTGCGTCGACTCCTGTTGGGATGGGGCCGAGGACAAAGTTGTCGCCACGAGAGATTGCCTGGTTGATGAGTGGGATGTAGTGAGTGAAGTACGATTCTTGTGGTCCAGTATCGATGGGACCGGAGATGAATGCGATTTCTTGATTTTGCATGGTGAGCTTGGGAGAATGTCGTTTTAACCATATCGAGGAAGTCGATAAACATCAGCCTCGTGGTTCTGGGCGCTATCCCTTTTTAGGGAGAAGGCTTGAGCTTATGGCACGCTATTGGCGTAGTTCATTGAACTCATACTCTGCGCAGCTGCAAGCTTTTTCCTAAAGGATTACTACAATACCTTATCCAACATAAACATATTGCTATCATGAAGGCCAGTTCGGGGCCAAGAAATATAACTCATGCCTGATAGATAAGGCATCCAGGGGCCGAACGGTGCCGTCACCAAGGTTAGCTTTCCCCACGAAACCTCCACCAAGCTCCAAAGAAAGACGCGACGGGGATAAGAGTACCTCATTTGATTCAGAATGAGCTCACACTCTTCCTTCCTTCCATTGTCTTCTCCACCCGATTCACCCAGTCTCCTACTACCCCGGCGCCCCAGTCTAGAGCCCGACCGCGAGATCCTTACGACCCGCGGTCAACGCATCTGGACATTCCTACCCAGTCGCACATCCAGCCCAGCTCTACAAGACCTCGGCGAAGAGTCCGAACCACCAAATTCGGTTCGCCGAGGCCCCTTGCTTATTGGACATAAAAATGCCCGATATGAATGGTACGTCGTACAAGCCAAGCTCATGCAACATTGGCCCTTGCCTAACCGTTTCCATGCGCATAGGCAACGCTACTACCGATCGCCCGAGTCATTAAAGGGTCTGCGAAAACCACTGTAAGTTTAATCACCCTGACATATCCTGTAAATTCTTGATATAATGCTTATTCTTTTACAGACGAGAATACTATGAAAATAACAATACCTTAATCTCCCAATATCTCTACATCGATCGCCTACTAGATTCTTCCCTACCCCACAACCTGATCGAAGACTACAATGGATGCACACCACCATGCGCCAGCAGAGCAGGATTCTCTCGAGCCAGATGCCAATCCGATAGATCAACGACCTGGTAAATCCACCAAGGAGTCCAGAATCAAGCGCACGCCTCACAATCTATACCGGATCCCTGATGAAACTGCACCGTTACTCTCACCACCAGAGGAGGAGCCATGTACTCACAACTCCATACCAGATATCGAGTCACACGGCGGCATGTCACCAGAAAAAGAAGAGAAGCTAATCAACCTAGCTATCCGCATCAACTTCGTAGCGAATGTCGTCCTCCTCGGTTCCAAGATCGGTATCATGGCCTTGACTAGCTCCATGTCCGTTCTAGCAGGTCTTGTGGATGGAATACTGGATTTTCTCAGTACGGTGATCATCTGGATTACTATGACCCTTATTCAGACGCAGGATCGCAATCGGTACCCGATTAATCGACGCAGATTGGAGCCGTTGAGTGTATTGGTGTTCTCGGTTATTATGGTCACGTCCTTCTTCCAGGTTGCACTCTCGTCTGTCAATAGGCTAATAGGGGAGGATCATGCTATTGTTGAGCTTTCGATGCCATCCATTGCGCTCATGGCTGCGACCGTTATCATCAAGTTGCTTTGTTGGATATGGTGTCGTTTGATTCCTAGTCCGAGTGTGCAGGTGCTTGCGCAAGATGCCATGACGGATGTCATCTTCAATACTTTTAGTATTATCTTCCCATTAAGTACGTCCATTCCGTTCCTGTTTGTTTGTCATCATGGAATATACTAATGCGTGCATGAATATAGTTGGCGCATTCGCACGCCTTTGGTACCTGGATTCTCTAGGAGGTGTTTTCCTCTCCATCTATATCATGTGGAACTGGGGCGAGACGGCCGGCGAGTATATTCGTCGTTTGACGGGTGCAGCCGCCTCCGCCACCGATCACAGTATCCTGCTGTACATGACTATGCGTTTCTCGCGAGTTATTCAAAAGGTGCAAGATCTCAAGGCTTACTACGCTGGCGACAAGCTCAATGTCGAGGTAGACTTAGTTGTCGATGAGCGGACTAGCCTTCGGGATAGCCATGATGTAGGAGAGAGCCTGCAATACATTTTGGAGAGTGTGCCGACTGTGGATCGAGCCTTTGTTCATCTGGATTATGACGAGTGGAACCTTCCAAGCCATATGAACCAGCTTGATCGTTGACCTCAGGATTCTTTACATAGGAGACACAACTATTGTTACTGCTACTGTATGACTAGGAGAAAATAATAATAAAAGTTGTGATATTTCATACATCAAGTCATTCATTTAACTGTACATTTAGAAAGAAAAACAAATGAGAATTCACCTCCGCTATGACCGTGGTCATGGCCAAACCGTGATAAAACATAGAAATGACGCCCCTAATGTACAAACCAGATTCCTATGCGTTTCACGTATTCAAATACATAGCAAGAAGTTCCTCGTGTCGACTTCAAAATCAAGAAATGTAGGAGATTGTGAGTGGTCCGGCATAGAACGCGGAAATTAATGAAGCAAGTGGTAAGAGTGGTGGGTGCAATGGTGGCATTCCACCTTGGATCGAACCCTGACTGTAACGATGATGGTTTGGTATGAATAAAGGTAGCGAATCGCGAGTGGCTCATAGAGCAAGGGAGTAATTAGCGAGGTGGTTGCGATGGCGGATGCAATGGTGGTATTCCGCCTTGCATTGAACCCTGACTGTAAACGCGATGATGGGTTGGTGTAGATGTCGGTTCACCCAGCGAACCTGGTTCTGCAGGCCGTTGGTGAAGAGGCTGCATCGTTCCCGCAGCCGACGCTTGAGGTGGCGCATAGCCCATACTACTGCCGCTCATCGAAGGATGCATTCCTGATGGCGGAGTGTATGATCGTGCAAGACCCGAGAGTGATGGCATCGATCGGCCATTTTGACTTTGCGGAGGAGGAGTGCTATGTCCATACGCTGAAGAACCGCCAGTTAAGCTAACAGGGGTGGAGCGGTGTGCTCCATTCACAAAGGTCTGGACGTGTTGCTGGTAGCTTTGACCGAGTGATTGTGCGGAGGCCGGTGTAGACGGGGTGGCAGGGGAATACGCGCCAGACGGACGGGGCGGAATACCATACAAGCTTGCCGATGGCTGACCCGGGGTAGGAGGATCCTGTCGAGAGCCAAAAGCGACACTGCTTGCTCTTGAAGATGGAGATACAGGTCGATAGGATTGAGGCTGGGAAGTCAAGTCCCTGGAATTCGATGACGCATGTCCCTGGCCAGCGGATGGTTGAGAAAACACACTCGGGTAAGCAGGCCGTTGAGAACCTGGTGGTGGCGTTGGCGCGGGGGATGGAACCGTAAGGCCACTCAATTGACCGGCCGACTGGGACGGGGCAGTAGCATAGTGCGGGTATGCATTCTGGGAGGCCAGCGATCCGGCTGGGCGACTACTCTGCTGCGAAGGGGGTGGCGGTTGTGATTGCGAGCCTGCTTGCTGTGCCCGAGGATCGAAACGCGCCATCCAGTCACTGGTTGCTGATGTTCCAGAGCTACCAGGAGGAGGTCCATAGCTAGAGTATTCCTGATAGCCACGGGATGAGGTTTGATACTGGCCCGGCTGCCCGTAGCCAGAGTTCGTCGTTGCACCAGACATGGCAGTCTCATCTACCCGAGTCGCTCCCATGCCTTGGTAAACAGAACGCGGACCCGATGCCACAGAAGTTGGGGCAGATGGAGCTTCACTTGCAAACCGCTTCCGAGGCTGAGGCTCCTCTGGCTCATTATTGAGAATGCTCATGATATTGGAACGTTTAGCGGGCACCTTGGAGTCAGGGGCCGGGGTACCGCTCAGCCGTGGGACATCTTTAGTGGGAGACAGAACAGGGCGCGGCGACTGAAGTCCCCCGGGTTGACCTGAAAGCGAGTAGTACTGTCGTTGTCCAAAAGGATCACGATGAACAGAAGAAATGTCAAGCTCAGGTCTAGGTAATTGCGTTGGCGAGCCAGGGGCTTGGGTGAGGCTGGTATGGCGTGAATGGGTAGGAGGGAGAAGAGAAGGCGGGGCCTGGGCAGCCATGTAGGCCTGCCCGGACAAAGGATCCATCCGTGCCATTTCCGAGGGGATAGAGGATGAAGGAGTATGCCGTGACGGTATTTGCATGTCTTGGCCGCGCGAGCTCGAGTGAGGTAGCATTGAAGAATCCCGACGATCCTCAGTGAAATATCCTAACCGTGGGCCCGACATCCGATTTGGATGTCCCCGCATGGCACGGTTCTCATCACCAAGACTCGTGGAACCCGTGGGCCCCGAAGCCGCAGTAGATGCCTGTGCCAATGTCGGATAACGATTAGGACCTCGCTCGTTCTCGGACAGGGGGCGACCGTGGAGTGGCATCGGCTGAGGAGACATGGCAAGGGGTTTGCCCTTGGAGGAAAACCGCATCTCATCTGCCTCCGCCATCAAATCCCCATGAGGAGCAAGAGGGCGAGGAACAATGGTGGACGGGGTTGCCTCATAACGTCGCTTAGGAGCAACGCTAGGCACGGGAAGAGGTCCAGTTGGCTCGCCGCGAGTTTTCTTATCCTCCGCAATCAACAAAAGCTCCTCAAAGTCTTTCTGTCCTGAATCAAGTCGGCGCTGATAGTAGTTTTTTACCTGTATCGATCACATTAGCTGGAAGTCATGTTTCAATTATGAATCAAGCCTTACCATCACAGTCGTCTTGGTCTTCATGAAGTTCGAAATGCCTTCAAAATCACGACCAAAGTGCGCAAGCAAGCGAGGGAAATCACGTTGCTCGGGAACAGACCAGTAACTTGTCGGTTGTAACGATCCATATCCAGTCTCCAGTTGTTTAGGAGTCATAGCTGGATCAGTTTCCGTAGATTCAAAGACATACACACCCTCCTTTGCTCTTCCACGTCCAGCCCTGGGTCGTGAAGCGGGCATTTGGGCCTCTCTGTCGCTCATTTCTCGATCTGGAGGCATAACAGCTTCCATCGTGCCATCCATACCAAATTCCATTTTCGGAATAGCAGCGAGGGGAGGATTGCTTTGCGGCGGCGGCGGCGGAGGCGGCGGTGGTGGAAGTGCTGGTCCTTGAGTTCGCTGTTCCTTCTCGGTCGTTTTGTTGCGCTTTGGGGCACGAGCGCCGCCAAGTCGGCCACCACGTCGAGAGGCAGGCTTTTCAATCGGCTCAGTCTCCTTCGCACTTTGACCATCATTTGAATCTCCGAAAGTTGGAGCAGCAGCGCGCCGAGGACGTCCGGTGTCAGTGACAGCTGGAACCTCCTCCTCCCCGTCGAAGTCAGGCTTGACCACACCCAAATCAGCAATGAGAGCATTGGATTTAGGCCGAGCGGACCTGGTCTTGTTCTTGCCCCGCTTGCTCCACCGCTTGTTAAGTTTTGCCTTGTACTTGATTTCCTCTTTGGTGAGATAGTAATGAACAATGCACTGCTGGAAATCTCGGCCAGGCAAGGCCTCGGCGATCTTGCCCCATTTTTTGGGGTAGGCCATGAAAGCATCGGTGAACATCGTGTGCTCTTCCTTAGTAAAATCGTTGGGTGGTGGCAGGAAGCCGAATACATCCATGGCATTATCAGTTTCCACGGCATTATTGACATCCTTGTAAATCCGGGCCTTCGCCTCTCTTGGCTCCAGCATTTCTGGGATGATGGCTTCACGGGACAAGTCAGGACGAGCGGTGACCATTTTTGTTTTCCGTCGCTCCAACTCCTCCTGTGCAGAGATTTCGGATGCCTTCAAAGCATTGAGGAAATCCAACTCGCTATTGCCCTTGTATCGTCGACCTTCGCGACCTTCCGGCATCACAGTTGGGGTAACAGGCACTGTGGATGGTGGTGGAGAGGCCGGGCCAGGAGTCATAGGCTTCTTATTTTTGAGACGATCTAGCTCCCAGACATGCAATCGCCAAGGCTTATAATGAGCCATGTATTCTGCTCTGAGTGCAGCATTCTTCTTCGCAATCTCCTTTTGTTGCTTGGAGAGCTCGTTGAGAAACGCCTCCTTGAGCTGTGCTTTCATGGAGTCGTTGTCCTGGCATATTTCCATATCAGAGAGTGGAGTTGGGGGTCCATCACTTAAGAAAGGCAGCCCATCGACAGTGATTTCGGGATGCGCCACAGCGAGTGGGATGGCAGCTTGAGATACCGGCTCGACTATGCCTTCAGCTGTGGTTGGAGCAAATGTAACAACTCGCTCCACATTGGACACGGCAAGCGCCGCATTCTCTTCAAGAGAGGGCAAAGGCTCCGCTGGGGCTGGATCCGCTGTTTCTTCTTGGGCAATCTTACCCAGTAATTGTATTCTCAGAAGGAGAGAGACAATATGGGGATCTTCCAAAGGAGAAGGGGGTATCTCGGCTCGAAGGAGTTCCATGTCCCTTTCAAAACTGCGCTTCCGTTCTTCCAAGTATTCGTGACTGAAGACCTCGTTTTCCTCGTCATCTTCATCACTGGACTGTCCAAACCCAGGAATAAGGGCAGATGCGTCTTTGTCTGCTGGTTCCGACTCATGGTGCTGTTGTTCCGCCTGTTTCAGCTTTGGCTGCTCTTGTAGCACGGGCTGATTGTCTTCATGCGCCGGAACTGGTTGCGATTGCTTGCGTGGTTGCGGTTGCTTTCTTGGTTCCTGATCTGGGATCTGCTCTAGCTGATTCTGTTGATTCGGCTTGACATCTGGACCCAATGCCGGCTCGGGCTTCTTCTCTGGCTTCTGCTCCGGCTTCTGATCAGGCCTCTCTGGCCTGTGCTCTAGCTTCCGCGCCTGCTCATCCCCCTTAGGCGGGGATTGAATCATTGATACCGGTGGCGGGCTGCTGCGGATGGTAAGTTTCATAGACGGGGAGCTTGGAGATGTGGCATGAATAGGTTCAGCAGTAATAGTCGCTTCTTTCTGAGAATCATCCCTCGAGCCTGACGATGTCTGCCGATTCTCCTCTGTGGATTTTTCGATGGGCGGACGCATGGACTCTTGCTCGTCGGGTTCTTTCTTTGGTGGACCGGTAGGTACATATGGTGCACGATTGTATCCGGAACGACCCCAGGGCTTGTTTCCTTTGCCCCCTCCTCGCGGTGATGAACCTGATCGTGGATATCCTCGTGGGCCGGTAGGAATGTTGGATGCCTGCATTCGAGGGGAAATTGAGCGATCGCGTGAAAGTGACCGTGGCGGTGGAGGCAAGCGAGAGATAGTGGGAGATGTGGATACGTTGTGCGGTTTTTGGAGTCCCTGTGACTCTATTTGACCATTCAATGAATCCCGCTTCGCCATTGCAGCCGGTGCGGTCGGCGGAGATCGGTCTGATATCTGCGCAAATGTCCTCTGAGCTTCCTGAGGTGGGCGGTGGTCGGAAAGCTGGCTTGAGATATCTGAAGGTTGTGCTGTTGAGTCATTGCGCTCTGCTTTGGGGCCTGTCGGGGCCTGGGGTAACGTCTTAGTTTTTTCGTTTTGAGACTTCTCCGCTTGGATCGATGCGTCGCTTAAAGTACGGCCTTCGAAGGGCCCTTTCACTGGTGGTACTGAAGGTATTGGAGCAGCCATAGAGCCAAATGCGGGGACCTGTGGTGCTGACGGGGGAGGCGAGTGCTGGTTGATTGGTCCTAAATCCTTAGGGAGCTCAGAGCGTAGAGGAGGGATTTCAGATCGGTCACTGTCGCGTCTAGCTTCATGTCCGCCGGCACTAGAAATGATGGATGCCTTGCGAGCCTGGTCTAAAGGACCTAGATCAGGCATACGCTCCGGAATAGGCGCGCCCATGGATGAAGGCACCCCATGAGCAATTGAGCCGGCACGGTTGTCTGCACGGTTTGGGGGGTGTTCTCTTTTCCATGGCTCGGCAGAACGGTCCCGGTACTCTCGGTCCGATCCACGCATCTGCCAATCTTCACGCCGCTCAAAGCGTTCGCGTCGATCAATATTACGATCACGTTCGCGGTCTCGCATAATATCACGCTCTCGGTCTAATCCACGATCGCGGTCCAAAGGAGGGCGGTCCGAGAGGGCGCGGTCCAACATAGGGTGGTCCATAATAGGGCGATCCATAGGCGGACGATCAAGTGGGGGTCGATCAAGAGGAGGTCTATCAAGTGGGGGTCGATCAAGAGGAGGTCTATCAAGTGGGGGTCGATCAAGAGGAGGTCGATCAAGAGGAGGTCGATCAAGAGGGGGTCGATCAAGAGGAGGTCGGTCCATAGGAGGGCGGTCTAGAGGAGGGCGATCTCGGTCCATGTTCATGTCTCTATCACGATCACGGTCCCGATCCATCATACGGTCTCTGCCGCGGTCTCGCCATGTATCACGAGATCGACTTCGTCGGCGGAATTGCTCACGGTCATCGAAGAAAGATGGGCGACCCCGTCCACGACCACCTTCCCAGTCTCCTCTTCCTCGGCCACGCATAGAGCCACCTCGGGGATGACCACCATTAGATGGTGGGCCATCAGGGCCACCAGAAGATGCGGACAAGATGCTGTCTCTGGAGTTGCGGCGCATGCGAACCACGTCAAAATCGCGGCTGGGTGGTTCTCTCACGTCACGAAAGTCACGTGTTGGAGATCTGGAGCGGCCACGTCCGAAGCCCATGCGGTTGTCTCGGGGGTCAAAGTCGCGATCGCGGCGACCCCAATCGCGGTCCATGTCACGACGGAATGGCGGCGCATCGCGAGAGTCTCGAAATTCGCGATCGCGGTCCCGGTGGTCTCGATCTCGATCTCGGAATTCGCCTCGGCCATATCCACGACCTCGTCCACCAAAATGACCTCGAGGGGAATCAACCAGGCCACGTAGAGCGCGCGGGGCACTTGGGGGCTCCCTGCCGAATGGAACGTTGCCGTCGTCAGGGCCACGGGGACCGGCAGCCGTACGACGGTCCCCGAAGCGGGGGGAACGGTCGCGGGAATTAAACCCGGACGATGGGGGGAATCTGGACGACATTACCAGGTCATGCTACCATGAGATGACCTGGAAAGCAGTCGAGCAAAGGGTTGTATTGAAGACGAAACAGGGTCCGGGAATGCAGAATCCAGAACCCGCACTGGACCCGACTTTGGGGGGCTTGAGTCACGTGCATATGCACGGACCACCACGAGGGAACCATTCGATCTGATCGTGGAGACATTTCATGATCTTCACAACGACGATGAGAAGCACCACCTTGTTTAATACTAGGAGCAGATAAAACCTCTGCAGACCAGAATGCTGCATACAAGTTGTTTCGTGCAATATACTCATCGCCATTGATACAGGATTTGAGAATCGCGAAGGAATCAAGAGTGCCCGTGCACATTGTGGAGCCGCCATCAATAAACTAGCCAGACAGCTCAAGCGAACTCAATTTCGATTCATGATTACCCTTGTAATAAGTTACCCAATTTTATTTGAAGCATTAACTCAATGCTTGGTATCGGGTTATACTTGTCACTACATAGACCTGTACTTTGTTAGTCAGATATACTACATACCACTGGACGGTCATCTGCATATCCCACAGGAACATGGTGCCTAGCTAGTGCTGGGCCCGAAACGCCGCAGATCGACATGAAACGACAGGGGTTCATCCTGAACCAGGCGATCACCTTTACAGTATGTCTAGATTTCCAGTTTAGATTTGGAATTTTTTGCACTTCAAATGGTCAAGGAATTTGTCATCTATGCTTGTGGAGTATTTTGAGTGATGCCCAGGTGCGTGAATTTCCTTTTGTCACCTGGTGCCTGAAATATGGGGCTATTGGTGCCTCAGGTGTTTACTCGGGACGATAATGATTCCCCGCCAAAAAAAAAAATTATATCGTGCCGCAGATACCATAGCACCCCACTACATACACACTTACGCATAACTTTACCCAGGGTGCTGAATCAATATATCTACATTTCTTAGGCCCCAATTTAGCCATTTCCGTCACTTTTCCTCTCCAAAAAACTTCGGACAGTTCTTTAGCAACCATCATGAGCCAGCCAACTGCCGCACCCCCCACCTCCGCAAGCAATGCGGTCCTGGTGGAATCTGAACCGGTTCCCGAAGGAACCCAGCAAGTGAGCGGAATCGACTTCGACAAGTTTCAGGGTCGGGATATCACTGTGGCCGAAATGGTCGACAATATGACCAACATGGGCTTCCAGGGCAGCGCGGTTGCCGAGGCTGCCCGCATCATCAATGAGATGGTAGGTGATTCCAACTCCACAGCCATGTCCTCCGCTGACATATTTACCTTCTCCTTAGCGTGCCTTCCGGGACCCCGAATCCGGTGCAAAGACTACCATTTTCCTCGGATATACCTCGAATTTAATTTCCTCCGGTCTGCGTGACACCCTCCGCTATCTCGTCAAGCATAATCATGTATCGGCCATCGTCACTACCGCCGGTGGTGTGGAGGAGGATTTAATTAAGTGCTTGGCTCCTACTTACATGGGCGCTTTTGCTACTCCCGGTGCCGGACTACGTGCCAAGGGCCTGAACCGCATTGGCAACTTGGTGGTGCCCAATAACAACTACTGTGCTTTTGAGGATTGGCTGGTCCCCATCTTGGATCGTATGCTGGAGGAGCAAGAGGCATCCAAGCGGAAGGCCCAGGAGACTGGGGATGTAGAAGACGAGCTCCACTGGACTCCGAGCCGCATTACCGAGCGACTGGGCCTGGAGATCAACAATGAGGACTCAGTGCTGTACTGGGCCGCGCGCAATAAGATCCCCATCTTCTGCCCTGCCCTGACTGACGGATCGCTCGGAGACATGCTCTACTTCCACACTTTCAAGTCCTCACCCCAGCAAATCCGGGTTGACATTGTGGAGGATGTGCGCCGCATCAACACTATGGCCGTTCGGGCCGCGCGGGCGGGTATGATTATTTTGGGTGGCGGTGTGGTTAAACACCACATTGCTAACGCGTGTCTGATGCGGAACGGTGCCGAGCACGCCGTGTACGTCAATACTGCCCAGGAATTCGATGGCAGTGATGCGGGTGCCCGGCCTGACGAGGCCGTAAGCTGGGGAAAAATTAAAAGCGATGCCCACGCCGTTAAAGTCTACGCCGAGGCCACTGTGGCATTCCCTCTGATCGTTGCAGCCTCGTTTGCACGGGCGGCCCCAGCACAAAACTGAGGGCACCTGCTGCGTACCGATAGTTTGCCGCACACTGCAGGGTCCCGTGTCCGCGGACGAGGATCACCAATCAGAGAGAACCCTGGTCCACTCGCCTCCCAGCAGGGATAACCTGCTGATGAATTTCCCTGGTTTGAGCCCTTTTTATATTAGTAATTTGGGTGTCTCTGAGTGCACCAGACATGGTCAACCCCCAACTGAGTTGATTCTGATCAAGTCTGGCGACCCCACGACCACCGGGATGCAGCCTGTCAGCATGTCTCCGGTTCCTTCTCCATGTCCAGTCCCACAAATTTCCACAAGGGTTGGGGGAAACATGTTTCATAACCAGAAAGATTCACAGTGGCAACATGCATCAAAATGGGAGCCGACCGGAGTGGCAAAGAACAGAAAATTCGCTACAGAAAGAATACCCGCAGTATTTAAGGTTGGGATCCGTTGGCTGCCCTGAAGTGGATCCTTTGGGTCGGATCCACTGCCGATCAGGAGGGGGGCCTCACCGCGACTTGTGTCAGATAACTCTGTATAAGATAGGATTCATGAAATAAATCCCTTAAAAAGAACGGAATGATCTCTTAGATCAATATTGAGTGGGGGCGAATGACCATGAACGAGGAACTATCAGTAATAGATTTCTTGGAACCAAAGATAAAAATCACCGCGTGGCTTATCCACCCGAGTTTGACTCTCCCCACTTGATTTTGGCCGAATCCCGCGAGTCCCCCGGACTTCTTATCGCTTTCTTAGTTCTTTTTTTTCTTCTTTCCTTTTCATTCCTTTTCATTAATCTCTTCGCTCTTTCTGCATCTTTTCTCTTTTCACATTCTCTACTCGCACATACACGGTCTTTCTACATCGTTCCAATTCCCATTGCCACCGATAAGGCTTATCTTTCTCTCCATTCGCTACAGCCAGAGAGAAATTGAGAAACAGAAAGAGTGCCACAAAGCAGTGTTCTTCAACTTCAATTGGGAATCCGGATGATTTGCCTGCTTTGATCTGTCCTATTCCCTCTTGTTGGTTTTTAGAAAATTTCCTGCAGAATGGATTCCTCTCAGAACTCCCCGGATTTACGGCCCAATGAGTCAGGGACTGGCAGCGATGTCGGATCTCTTTCCCCGTCAAACGTCTCGGAACCCAATCTCGTGCCGAGTCCTACATCCGAGCACTCTGTGCCACCCCAAACCGAATCAGAGCCGAGTCCCCGGGCTCCGACGCCACCGCCTACAAGAGAGACCGAGGAGACCGAACATGCCTACTGGGCCGAACTCCAAGAGGATACATCCACACCGGATGAGGAGGAAATGAAGGAGATTGATGGTGCCGAAGCGGACTACAGTGCTTGTGACCGTAGGTGTCAATTTCGAATTCTAGGGAGAAGAGAAACCCCGAGGAAGGTTCAGGTTTACTAACACTGGTCGTTAGACACATACTGGGAAAGCAATTTTTTTCGGGACTTGGATGACCCCGAGTACAAGCCTAGAGAGAAGGCCCGCCTGACATGGAAGTTCAAAGGCGTTCGAGGCACACCCGAGGCCCCTAACCGTGCAAAGGTTATGCGCTCTCCGCCAGCTTTCATTGGTGGATATTGGTGGCGAATCAAGTTCTTCCCCCGCGGCAACAATGTGGGTTCGCTGAGTATCTACCTCGAGTGCTCACCTACAATGCCCGGCCCAGACGACGAGCTTCCGGCAACTGAATTTACTATTCGTCGAGGCGAACCCGGCACCAACCTCAATGAGACTCCACCCGATGCATATGTGCAGACACCCGCCACAACCGACTCTGCGGCATGGCTAGATAATTATAAGTCGCGGTATCCTGCTGCGGCATCTGCTCACCAGGGAAGTCTGGAACCATCGTCCGATCCATGGCGGGTATCGGCACAGATCGGTGTCATCGTCTACAACCCTGATGAGCCACGAACTGGATGGATGCAGTCCTCGTGCCACCAATTCAACCCAAACAACCTGGATTGGGGTTGGACATACTTTCATGGCCCTTGGGATCAGATTCACAGCCGTCGACGCGGCCAGCATCGCGCTCTGCTCAACAACGATACGCTGGCGTTTGATGCTTATATCCGCGTGATTGATGACCCGACCAAGTCCTTGTGGTGGCATCCCAGTGACTCCGAGCCAACCTGGGACAGTCTTGCATTGACTGGCTACCGGCCACTTGGAGACTCGGTCATTAACCACAGCGCTGAGGTCGCGGGACTTGCCTCCTGGTTGCATATTGCGCCCTTCTGTAAGATCATCCAGAGTGTTGATGTCCTGGAGCATCTCACGAACTGCGATGCGAAGCCGAAGCCCTTGTGCGATGCTATGCAGAAGTTGCTGTGGCAGCTACGGTGTCGCACCAAGTCCGTTCAATACGTGGACACTGACGGCATTACCTCCACCTTGCGCAATTTGCGTGAGTTCTCGGGTGATGTGTCGGAGTTCTGGGAGCGGTTGCGCCGTACTTTGGAGCTAGAACTCGCAGGCACAGATGCTGGCAAGGAATTTGCCAAGTTGTTTGATAGCCCATCGCCCAAGTCTCTGCCAGCCATGGATGATGCAGAGAACATCAACACTTTGCCGACTGATTTCAATTCTCGCATCTGTGTGCAGTCCGACCAAGTCAAGTCGACAGGAGAAGCTATGAAAGGCTACCTGGGTGCCAAGCCTGGTCGCTGGTCACTCCCTCCGATCTTGCACGTGGAACTTGGCCGCCAAACCCTCGATAAGACCATGCGCTGGCAATTGAATTTCAGCAGAGTGGATCTGGATGATGAGCTGGATCTCACACCGTGGGTTGTTGATGGTCAAGGCAGCAAGTATATCCTCTATGGATATGTGGTTCACCGCGGCCGTCGCACTTCCAGCAAGTTCTTCAGTATCCTTCGCCCTGCTGGTCCAGGGACCAAGTGGCTGGCATTCGATGATGGCAGTGACAACCGCGTTGAATGTTTGACCCAGAAGACTGCCATGGGCGCTCATCTTGGTCTTGATCCATCCCAGACCGTAGACCACAAAAAGGGCCATGATATTCCGGTTGTTGCGATGTACGTCCGCAGCGACATGGTTTCTGAGCTCTTGCCCGGTCCTCAGGGACCGTGGGAAGTGCCAAACAGTCTAAAGGAGTACTACGAGACGGGCGTTTACAGCCCTAGCTCTGATGCCAATGACAAGTCATTGAACGGGGAAGTCCAGGTTGAAGTGTACTCTCTGCCCGAGTATGATCACCTAGACAGCCTCTTCGATACATACGACCTCATGTCGAATGCCAAATCGAACAACGGGGTCATGTATATGACTCTGCCTCGTTCATCTCGCTTGGCCGAGCTGCGCAAGAAAATTGCTCAATGGAAATCAGCCGGCGAGGAGGTTATTGGAGCCGAACGGGTTCGTCTGTGGCACATTGGCCATACTCGTGCTCAGTGTGGACCTACTCTAGCCTTTGAACACATCACCGATTTGAACACTACATTGGATGCTTCAGCAGCTGCGGGCACTATGCGATTCTGGATGGAGGCAATTTCAGAGGGTGAGTAACCAGAAATCGCGCTTATTGCAGAATTTTTCTTACTAACACTATTTTAGACGATGCGAAATTATTTGCTATCCCCGATCCTCCTTCGGCTACTACTACTGAGGACAAGCTTGAAGAGTCCATCGTTGAGCAACTCAGTTCTGAAAGCAGTAGTTCACTGCCTTTAGTCAACACTGGAGACGCGGTTGCCAGCTCTTCCCGAGGCGACACGAGCCCTACTGAGAGCTCCCTACCACCCTTGGCAACCTCATCACCAGAAGCCGATGCGATGGCTGATGAGCGAGCTGAGCACGATGCCATCCTGGCTATTGCGGCAGCTAACGATGTCAACTTACCTACCCCTCAGCCCGCTGCTCCTATACTTGCTCCTGCAGAGTCCTCGCCGGCGGCACCGACAGAGCCTGAAGTTACCCTACCCGTCGGCCACGCCTATTACTTCATCCAGATCTTCGACGAGGACAACCAGGTCCTCCGCACAGTGGGCTCGTTCTTCTCCAAGCTCGAGGCAAACGTCAAGGCATCGATCCGGAAGCACCTCAAGCGGACCATCCGACAAGATTTCCTCATGTGGAAGCGCGTGGATGGAACAACCGTTACCACCGTATCCCCAGCCGAGAACTTCATGGACGTCGTCGTCCCCCACGGATCCTGCATCATCGTCGGGGACAAGCTGACCAAGGACAAACGTTCCAAACTCGGACTATCAGGTCTATTCTCCAGCCCAGACCGCCTAGTCCAGTACCTCTGGGCCGAATCCCGAAACCACCCTGTCCAAGGATTCACCGGTACCAAGACAATCGAAGCCACATTTACAAGTGACTTCTACAGTGGCGAGTTTCTCAAGGGCTACTACCACGGACGAGGCAAACACCTTTCCGGTAGCGGAACAGTCTACGAAGGCGACTTCATCTTCGGTCGACGTCACGGTCAAGGAAAGATGGAGTACCCGACCGGCGATACCTACGACGGTGACTGGGTTGAAGATGTCCGCCATGGACAGGGAACATATATTGAGAAAAAGACCGGCAACTCGTATGTTGGCGGGTACAAGGATGGCAAGAAGTACGGCAAGGGTATCAGCTATTGGGAAGTTGCCGATGAGGAAGCGGATCTGTGTCAGATCTGTTACTCAGAAGAGCAGGATGCTGTCTTCATCGACTGTGGCCATGTCTGCTCTTGCGTGACTTGTGCTAAGCAGGTGGATCTTTGCCCGATCTGTCGGAAGAGTATTAAGAGTGTTATCAAGATTTATAGGACATAATTTGTCCAGCACGGTGGAGTTTACATCTTTTGCATCTTTGATTTGGTGTGATTTATTCATGTTCATACATTGGGCCCTTACGGGATTGTCATTCTTTCGTTTCTAGCGGGGGGTTGGATGGAGGTTACCTATACACGGCTTGGCGATATTTACATTCTTGTTCTTTATACTTTTCAAATCTTGCATGTCATGCACTCAGGCAGATAGAAACTACAATTTGAATTTCATTTTAACGCTGAATCATTTTTTGACATTGAGATTGAGATAACATTAAAAACAAGGTATATGTCCAGTGCGCCGTCCACCCACAAATGAAGATGCTTTTCAAACTTGGCAATGCCAGAGCTATAGATACACAATAGATGCTCGGGTGTCAAACAGATCATTTAAATGCCTTCTTGGGCTTCTTCTCCTTCAGCTTTCCCTGCACAACTGATTGCTTGTTCTCGCCCTTGGGAGACTTGGGAGACTTGTCGGCCTTCTTAGACTCGGCCTTCTTGGCCTCAGTCTTCTTGGATTCAGACTTCTTAGCGGCCTCGGGCTTCTTCTCAGACTCGGTCTCAGCCTTCTTGGGAGACTTGGCCTTCTTGGCCTCAGGCTTCTGCTCCTCCTTGGGCTCCTCGGTCGACTCAGTCGACTCAGCGGCCTTGGGCTTGTACTCTCCCTTGACACGCTTGGGCTTGTTGAGAACACCCTTGGGGTTGAGACCCTTGCGACGGAGACGGTTACGCTCGGCACGCTCAATGCGCTCCGAATCATCATCAGCCTCGAAGGGACCGAAAGCACCACCCTCAAGATCGGCATATTCACCATCCTCGTCCCGGATGGGTGTCTTGTCGATGACCTCATCATCGTCAGTGGAAGCACCCTGGGAGGTGGCACGCTTGTGCGAGTGACGGTCCTTGGAGGTGGTGCCGTCAGCCTTGGCGACAGGAGTGGGTCCGGTCTTCTTCAGCTTGCAGACGTAGAAACCATCGACGTTCTCACGGTGAGGGAAGTAACGGCGGGTAAGGGCCATCTTGGCATCGAACTTCTTGCCCATGTAGCTGGTGAAACCGGGACTACCGAAGCCACCCAGGCCGGTGTCGACAATCTTGACGTTGGGGCACTTGCGCAGGACGTACTGCACGACAGCCTCGTTTTCTTCCACGGTGACACTGCAAGTGGAGTAGACGATGTATCCACCGGTCTTGGAGGCGTGGTCGACAGACTCGATGGCGGCGAGGAGCAGCTGGCGTTGCATGTGAGGAATGGCCAGGAAATCACGCTCGTTCTTGGAGGTCTTAACACCAGCATCCTTGGAAATAACACCGGTACCGGTGCAAGGGGCGTCGAGCAGGACACGGTCAAAGCCACCCATGGCCTTGGGGAAACCGGTACGACCATCCAGGTTGGTGACAATGGTGTTCTTGCAGCCGAGACGGTGGATGTTACCAATCAAACCCTTAGCACGAGGCTTGCTGGCATCGTTTGCGATGACACAGCCAGTGTTGCGCATCAAAGCAGACATGTAGGTAGTCTTACCACCGGGGGCGGCGGCCATATCGAGAACACGCTCGTTAGGCTGGGGTGCGAGCGCCATGACGGGGAGGAAAGAAGATGCGGCCTGGAGAATGTAGTGACCAGCGAGGTACTCGGGGGTGGCACCAAGGGGAACGGGAGACTCGAAGACCTGCAAGCCAACCTTGGACCACTTGCCGACGGGCTCAAGAACAACACCACGGTTGATCAGGGCCTGGGCGAGAGAACGACGGTTGGTGCGGAGGGTGTTGGTACGGATGACGACAGGGCGAGGGGTTTCGTTAGCCTCGAAGAAAGCAAAGGCCTCCATGGGGGTGAACAGGTTCCAAAGCTTCTCAGCGAGGTACCGGGTGTAGCCGTAGTATGTGCAGATGTCGTTAAGCACGAGGTCGACGTAGTCGGCACGGGACTTGTCAGCCTGGCCGAGAGTCTTGAGATCACCCAGAATGCGGATAGTATCAGTGATACGCTGGCGGAGGAGCTGCAGATCCGGTGCGAGTCCGGCCTGGGCCTGGTCGTTGAAGACATCGGGGCGGTCGCCAGCGATGTTGGTCTGCATGGCAGCATCCTGCAACTCCTGCTCGGCCTCCTCATCCTCCAATTGTTTCTGGGCATCGAGTTTCCGAGAAAGGCCTTCGATGTTGGCAGCGGTCAGTCTCTCCTCGGCGTCGGACATGTCCTCGTCGTCGGAGAACATGGCTTTGCGGGTGTAATTCTCTTCGTCGGAGTCCATAACAGAGTCATCTTCGGCACCGTCGTCGTCCTCAAGGTCGGAAAGTCCCACAACATCGTCCTGGCTATCCAATGATCCATCGCTGACTCCATCGAGATCGTCGAATTCGTCGTCCTCCATACCCTCCATATCTTCATCTTCCGAGTCCGACATAGGAACAGGGACAGCCTTCTTCTTGCTGGAAGCCTCCTTCTTGGGCTCAGCCTTTGCGGCATCCTTAGCAGCAGCGCCATTGACCTTGGCCTTCTTGGGAGCAGCTTTCTTGGCGACAGCCTCTTCTTCGTCGGCACCTCTGCGGCGCTTCTTAGGATCAGCGGTTTTGGCTGTCGGTTCTGCCGCAGCGGCCTTGCGCTTCTTCAGCATTGTGATTCTCGATTCATCGAGCGGGGGCGGGGGCCCCTGCTTCTTCATGCGACGTCCTACACCCATTGTGATTGATGTGTTTGATTGAGTGGATAGTTGCGTCCGAAACTTTTTTTTCGGGCTTTTTTCCTGGGCAGCGGTCAGGTATGGCAGTAAATAAAAATCAGAAGGCGGTCGAAAATAACTTTTTCCTCACTGCAATTTGGCTATCTAATCACCAACATAACATTACTCTTGTTGATTATCTAGAAGATTATTATTGAATTTTCAAATGCTTCTTGGGGGGGATTTTTTTTTCTTTTTGGTTTTAAGTGTCATGCAGAAATATCTTCTTCGACCATTTCGATCCAGTCATTTATCTCTAAATGTTGAATATCCACAGTAGCTATACTCTTTAAAAACGAGTTTAAAGACGAGTTTAAAGACGAGTTTAAAGACGAGTTTAAAGACGAGTTTAAAGACGAGTTTAAAGACGAGTTTCTCCATTTACTATTGTATAGGTATGACTGGGAAATTTGCATGCTACATGGTACAATTTCAAAGTTCTTAAAGACCTGGTCACTTGAGCGACCTGGGGAAGTGGTATGGTTTCCGATGCTCTGTAGGATGGAGCGCCTAAGGCGGGCTCAGCCACCTAGGGCGTCTCACGGCCATTCATGCTACAATCTTTCTTCTTCCAAAGTTTCGTTTCTCAAAGAGTCTACTTGATGATACCACATGGCCTCTAGGTGGGTAATATACGATGTCTCACCTAGACTCCGTTCAGAACTATGGATATGGATTTCAATGTTATACACACAAGAGCTGTCCATGGGAAAAACCAAAAGAGAGCTCGGAAAAGAAGGCTCAGTCCGAAGGTTCCTAGGATATCAAACCAGAAGATACGTAACGCCGGAGTGCGATGTCCAGGGAAAGCCAATCAAACAGAGATCAAGGGCAATGTAGTTTGAAGGAAGAGGGCCATTCACATGGACACCAGGGTATGCACCGAAGCAAAGGGAAGCTAAAATATGGAAAGAAACAAGAGAAATGGAAAGGAACACATGATCAAAAATGTACGCCAGGGAATCATCGCGAACAAGGCTTATTATCAGTTTCCGGATCAAAAGTACACATGTAGAAGAAAAAAAAACCACATAGAAGAGTACCATATGCCAGGCAGCTGCACGGGACACCTTTGAAAATGCTCAAAAAGAACTGGTCCGGCCAATCGCTCATCCGGTTCATGGGATCATAACACGGTGAGAACCGAAGAAAGTTACCCGACAGTAGAAAACAGGAGAAGAAGAAAAGAGTTCATACAAGGCTGTCATCTCGTCGTCCAGGTCATCTTGAGAAGACTTTAACCACGCCATCTCCACCGCCGCTGACGACCCAGCGTCCGTCGCGGCTCCAGACAACGGCGCAGACACCTTCACCACGCATTAAGCGGTGGCTGGTCAGTTCTTGGGTGCAACTGCGTTTCTCAAGGTTCCAAAACCGCAGGCTCGCGTCGTGTCCAGCTGAAACTAGTTCACGCCCATCCGGAGACAAGGAAAGAGAAGCAATTGCAGCTGGGTGAGCTAGCATAGTGTACGTGCATTGACCTAGAGATGAAATTGTTAGAACATGATTAGGATTATGAGGGGAAGGGCAGTTATTTACCGCTGTTCGCGTCAAAGAAGCGAATGTACCGATCCTCGTAACCGCTAATAATGACACCTTCAACGCTGCTTGAGCCAGTGGCCCCGTGGACAACTTCCTCATCCTCCATGGTACGGTTGGGCTCCAGACTGGCAGACCCGTCGAATCCTATGGTGGTAGCGACGACGGAGTTCACACCAGTCGAAGGCGTCCCGTCATATGTTTCAAGGCTGGCCATGCCCACGATTTCCTCGCCAGTCCGTGTATCGTAGACGAGAATAGAGGCATCGGTGTAGGAAACCACGAAGTTGACGCCCGCTAGAGATAAGGGGCTGATGCATGTTGGAGATGGAGAATCAGTGCGCACGATGTGATGAACAAGGGTGTGATAGAATGGCGTTGATGAAGCAACACTAGGCTGTGGAGAGGATGGGAAATTGGATCCAGACGAGATCGAGTTGGCGCGTCGGCTTCCACCTTGGCGTCGTGATGCTGCCTGGGGTGCGATGGGAGGGGCACTGACAGCCCAGATCAGAATGCGGCCATCTGCCGCACCGGATGCCAGTAGAATACGATCCGCCCCGCCATAGTGAGTGCATGAGTCTCCGAAGACAGAACCTGCCGTCCCAGGAAGCACACACAGTCCCCACACGGCGTCTGTGTGACCGTCCAAGGTCGCCTTGGGATCTACCCGACCACGCTCCCATACCCGAACGCTAGCATCTTGTCCACCTGAGAAGACCCATCCATCACCCAGAGCACGACCCCCATTAGAGATATTTTGGCCGGGTGAACAGGCAGCCAAAGAGGTGACTGCACCCACATGACCACGGTGTGTAAAGTAGCTGGTGATGTCTAAGTCATTGCTGGAGCTGGGTCCATGAGCTCCAAATGTACCGTAGGTTGCTGGGATAATCCATCGCTTGATCGTTCCATCATCACTGCATGTACAAATTTCCGGCTCTGATGGACTGCCACCGCCGGTGAATATCACAGAGCGGATCACATCCAGGTGTCCGCGAAGAGCAAATCGAACCTTGAAGTTCGTATCCTGTTGGCCGAATCCAGCGGCAAAATCCCGAGCATCCGATGCACCCTCACTCTTTCGCCGAGAGCCAGAGCTCTTTCGTCGATGTGAGAGCGACCCACCCCGAGAGGGTGATTTGGCGCCAACGACAAAGTTGGCATTGGGGAAAGCATCGGTATCCGGACGGTGGGGAGGCATGGGCTCGCTAACTTGTTCGTTCTCTGTTGGTTCATCAAAGTTCCATCCATCCATATCCTCTCCTCTCTCGTCATTCGCCCGTTGCGACGGTAGCTCCTCCTTAACCACCACCTGAGGCCCTTGAGTCTCGTATGCCGATTGAGAATCCACAGCACGTTCATCAACCAATCCCTGCTCATATGCCGGCTTTCGATTATCAGTAGCAGTCACAGGATGTTGTTGAGCATCGACCGGTCGTCGGTCCATGACATCTCGAGGCGCTGAACCCTGACCGTACTGGTGATGCGCTCGGGGTTGAGGGGCATTCTCTGCATACTGGTTACCCGCAGATTGGTGGTTTTGGAGCATCTCCTCCCGTCCCATAATATGGTTAGCCTTCTGTCGTTGCTGTTGAATGTATGCCTCCTCCAAGTTCTGCTGGGATAGCTGTTGGTTCGCGTAGAGGTGGCTTGAGAGATCGGGGTCGCTGAGATCCGGAGGTGGATGAGATGTTGGAATGACATGGTATGCGATCTCTTGTGCACATTTGGCTAGATAGACTCGCGATTTCTCTCGTTCGTCTTCTTGGCGGAATTCACTTGAGTTGGAGTCCTCTGGGTTTGCATTGGGGTCGGGGTTCGATCGTTGCTCTGTACACAATCAGGATCAGCAAAAAGAAATATACACGGCCAAATCCTATGATGGAAAATCACATACCTTTCAAGAACTCCACGTTCTCACGCGCGATCTCCTTAGGGTCTTTCATATCCTCGATGCTCTCGTTGTTGGCGAGTTTCTTTGACTTCTCTCGTTCTTTCTTCAGCGCTGTCTCCATCAACCGAACATGCTTGCCCAGTGACTCTTGAAGACGCCTGCTAGTCCGCAGCTCTCCCTCTAGCTGACCAATGCGAGACTTCATCTCCGCGCGCTCAATCTCCCAGGCATTTCGGTCGCGCTCGTGTCGGTGCCATTCCGTCTGCAAGAATCGCATCACACCTGATAAATCATGTTAGATCATGGCCACTTCACAATAGTTTCAGAGCATTCTTACCCTGTAACGTGTATTCAGTCCCTTGTGGGTGACCGCCATTGGATGGGCCGTCGCCCATTGCTGCGGGCATTCCAATACCAGCCACGGGCGATTGGGATTGCCAGGCCATGTACATGTAATGGTATCAGCGCGCGACAAGGCCGGGCTGAATAGCTGGTTTACTGGGGGGTGAAGCCGGCGGGTGACCGAGGGCGTCAAAGCGTCAGGCGTGGAGCTTCTGGTGTTCTCCTGACCCCCGTAGTCTCCACCAATAAGCGAAATTCAATCCTCCAGGGGACGACGACGGCAGGGGAACCGCGTTCCACACCGTGTCAGATGGGAATAGACAGGGAATAAACCCAAACAAGACTGAGAGGGAAGTAGCCCAATTACCGTGCGCAGAAGGTTCGAGGATTCGTTTGTTATGGACGGGTTGAGAGTGGCTTTTCGGGGGAACCCTCACAAGAGGTTCACCGCTTTCTGTCACGGGAAATCCGACACGGAGTCCAGACCGGTGTTTAGTTATGCACTACTCAATTGCAGTGGTGTAACAGATCAGAATAGAAGGGGCTTTCATTCAAAATAAGAGGTGATTGATGAAGGTAGTTATGAAAGGATTGTAGCAAAGGGCAAGGCTTCCAGAACATACAGATTATAGAAGGTCAGCTATAAATCAAGTTTATTCGTCAATATTAACTACGTCTACGAAACTTTGATTGGGAAGGCGGTCAGGAGATCTGATAATCTATTTCTGCCGCAACCCCAAGGCCACTATTTGCTCCCGCAGGCGGAACGAATAGAGACAACAGCACCTTCAACATTGCAAGCCCATCCTTTTTACCTGAAACATACTTGTGCTTCTTCCTCTTCTGATCCATCATTTTGAGACTTGTTCTCCTTGGACTTCATAATGTCGGAACTCACTTTTGCCAAGGCCTTCCTTTCCACGCTGGACTCCCGTCCCATCAAGCTGCGTGCTGATCATGTCGTGGATCCGCAGCAAGCTGGACTGCAAGGACCAGTAAGCTCATTTTCCTCATACTTCTATATCTCAAGCATTTCATTATGCATGTCCTAACGAGATGGGTCTAATTTTATTGCCAATAGTACACTCTTCCCCGCCTCCGCGCCCCGCACCCGGAGATGCCCAAGAAAGTCAAGCAGACACAAGCACCAGGCTCGTCCAAATCAATTACCATCCACGTGAAGTCTGCTCGCAATCCCGTTCTCGAATTCTCTCTGCCCAACTCTCCTCTTTCCACCACCACGGTGCAGGATCTGAGGGATGCTGTCCAACAGCGTGTTACCGATGTGCAAGGAAACCCCGTGGCGCTTGACAAGATTAAGATTCTCTGCAACAAGAAGCCTGTCGCTGGAACTAGTAAGACCGTCGCTGAGATTTTGGCAGACGAGCCGGGGATGCTGGTTGGGGGCAAAGAGGTCGAATTCAAGGTGATGATCATGGGAGGTGCCAAGACCATTGATGTATCGGAGGCTCAACCAGCGACAGAGGCACGGGATGTGTCTCCGCCCAAGGCAGCAGTTGGACCGAGTGGTCAGGAGGTGGTGCGGACGGAGGCTTTCTGGAATGATCTACAGGGCTTCCTGGAACAACGATTGAAGGACGAGGAGGAAGCAAAGCGGTTAAGAGCACTATTCAAAGATGCATGGGCCTCAAGCCAGTGAAGCCAGGATACCCCTTGCCTATTGAAAATAACAAAATGAGTTATCGGTCATCTCATTACATTACTCATATACCCCGATCTTTAAGTCTTCCCTTATGTTGGCTTGGAGCTCGTAGGTGCCGTCTGACCGTCCTCTTTAGGACTTCACTCTGGATCGGAACATTGTAATACCAATAAATATTAACTTCAAGGGCAAACGCTCGTGCATTATGCTAACCTATAGCTACAGGAAAAGTGGACCAAAAGATGCATGTTTTCAATTCGCGGGCTAGTTGAAGACAAGGATCATTTGATTCATTTGATTATCTACATTCGTATTTAGCATCATACTCCCGTCCAGTTCCAGTGCTACAAATTTTGCCCTAGGATTCCATTTCGAAACCTATTGAATGGTTGCACTTCAACCTTACCTTGGGCCCCGGGGTCCGACCTCGGCAGCTTAGGTATATATAAAACCACCCGCACCCGGTGTATACCCACCACAACGCACCACATCACCTTGGCAAGGCACAACCTAGGTGCCCTGTGTAACTCGACTCTTGCAACATGACATAATCGAAGTCAGTCTTTCAAAGGACGCGCATACGTTAGCTGGTGGCTAAATTATCCAAACTACCTCAAGGGCTTGATAAAGGTTTGGACACCTGGGTGTACAGTAAATCTTCGTGTTCGTCGCGTTCGGGCGGTTCAGGGGTTCGCGTCTTGGCCCGTCCCGGCATTTTTGTTCTCGCGTCGCTCACGATAAGGGCTACGATACATAGGATGGACCCTTAGCCAGTCGAAAGCGTGTGTAGTTCCTTTTCACTACCGCGGCTTGGTACCAATCTAGGTCACATTCAGAGAACCTTCCATGTCCTCTCCGCTAGAGCTATTCGAAAATCCCGCCGAAGAACCTAAAGCTTTATGATTTCTTGTCGTATTTTGAACCCATAGAAGAGCCTCGGGGATCCCCTGCCAGTCGAAAAAGCTCATAAGAGACAGTAAATCAGCCGCAAACTGCCTTATTCGTCGGATATGGTCGAACGATATTTGCCATGTCACTAACCACCCATCTTCCCTCATCTTCCCATCTTCCCATCTTCCCATCTTCCCATCTTCCCAAGGCTAGCTAAATAAGCTAGTAGCCATCTGCTTGTCTAATGCCCAACAATTTACATGTGTAAGTACACAGCCTATGAGAAGAACTTCAAAGGAGTGAAAATGTGGCGAATTCAAAATTTCGCCATGGACATTGAACACCTAGGCACTAATACAGAGACTGATCAAAAGTGGTGACTACTTGTCCTTGGCGGCAACTTTCTGAGTCTCAACTACCTCTTGGCCGATAATAGCCTCACCAGCATTCTTTTCAAGGAAGGCCAGATCACGAACAGCATTACGCTTCGCACCATCCAACAACTCATCAATCTCCTCCAACGTTTTCCCTTTCGTCTCAACCCAGAAGAAAATCACGAAAAGCAGTTCCAATACGTCCCAAGCACCATTGATCATATAGATCTTCCAGCCAATCTTCTCAAGCCCAATGGGGAAAGCGAAGGTAGCCAGGAGCCTTTGATTGTATCAAAATCTTATCTCAACGTTAGGGGACAGAGAAGAAAACATACCCGAATCCAGAAGCAAAGAACGTGTACACACCCATCCCGTTGGCTCGAATTGAAAAATGCAATACTTCCGGTGGGTATATCACAGTCAGAGGCGTCCAGCCAAAGCTATAGCTTCCCTGAAAGAGGAAGATAGATGCCACTGTCGCGTATATGCCTGGCATGTTTGACGTGGTACCGTAGAGCTTGGTCAATCCGCCCATGATGAAAATGAAGAGCGTGAGCAGCGCAGTGCTACTGATCGCCAGAGCACGACGACCCAGACGATCGGCGCACGCGGTGCCAATGATGCTGATGACAAGACAGAAGCAGTTGAGAATAATATTGATTTCCAGTTGGGTGGTGGTGTTTGTTATTCCCGAATTATCGAGCATATCACCTAAATAATACGAAATGATATTGTTCCCTGGTTGTCGCGCCTGTGAGCATTTGCTATCATCAAGTAGTTCTGATTAATGTGGCTTCTTACCTGAAATCATTGAAAAGATCGCAACTGAGATAGACAGCATCATCCGTTTGCGATTAGAAGGGGTCTTGACCGTCTCTAAAAGTGTCAATTTCTCTCCTTGATTTTTCTCCCACTGGAGAGCAGCTGTGATCTCGCTGAGTTGAAGCAGAACTTCTTCATGAGAAGTGTCCCCATCAGAATTTGCGGCTGCAAGGGCCTCAAGAGCTTCTTGGCTACGACCTTGGTAGACCAACCAACGTGGAGACTCAGGAACAAAAGGCAAGACAATGATGCAAATTACACTAAACAAGCCCTGCAGAATGGATGGAGCTCTCCATGCCCATGTTGAATCCAATTTTGCGGTGCCATAAGTAACCCCTGCTGCAATGAGAGCCCCTAGAGAGATTTGAATAAGCCCAGATTCAATGTGGAATCTATACAATGTCAATCCACTACCTACCAACGTACCAGCAGTCATAGTAGAGGCCAAGGGTGAATGCACGCCATTTGGTGGGTACCACTTCAGATAGGTAAGTGGGTGATGCTGCAGAAGATACCCCAACGCCGAAGCCGATAATTACACGGCCAGCAATGAACATCCCAGTATTCTGAGCTGCAGATTGTATGATAATACCCACTAATGCTATGCAAGAGGCGTAGAACAGTGTGAGACGCCGGCCAAAATAGTCGCACATCATGCCATTGAAAAAGCCAGCGACGCAGTTTCCAATGCCAACGGCGGAAGTGTTCAGTGCCGTGTTCACAGTGTTGAGATTAAAATAATCTGTATAGGAAGGCAGGATGTTCAGCCCGTTCCTGAGGAAATGGATTAGGATTTTAGTTAGAAAAGATAAAGGACGTCCTGGCCCTACATCATGGAACCGTCGTAACCGTATGTCTGTTGGTTTCTCAGCCTTTATTGCTCACTCAGGTAGATACTCGAACTTGGAGTAAAGAAGACGTACGGCTGATTGTACCATGCATACTAGTATGAGAAGAGCCGTGAGAAATCTTGATGAATAAAAGAAATTTACCGAGACATGCGGGTCATTCTCAGATGTCGGCATATTGCTTATTTGATACAATACCAAAAGAGAATAAGAATATAGAAACAACGAATCTGTTTCACACTATAAGTAATGTTCCCCCGGGAGACGTACAAATCAAACAAAAGAAAACATACGTAGCCCGCTCAGCAGTCTAGACTAGTCGTATCTAGACTATCTCGAGTGTCTATACAGATAGGTATAGTCAACCCCTAATTATAGGTCGGCGAGTCCGATAGAAATACCTATATCAACAATTATAAATCTTAAAAGGTGGTTATCTACTAGAGTATAGCCAAACGTCTTAAAGTTAGAATCCACGCTATGACGCGGCGAAGTTTCCCCTTACGTCGTTAGAGCCAAAAGATAACTAGCTCATCAAAGATAGATACTCATATTCCATAGACTAATCCGATAGTCTTCGGGCGACCCGACCTATCTTGAGTGGCTAGATTCTTAAGCTATCGCTTTTCAGTCGTGCGGGGAACGGTTCAGGTCCCTTATCAAACGAAAGCGCGGCGAGTAAATGGTTTTCAACAAACTCAACACCGGCAGAAAACAATCTTGCTACTAAATAAGCCTACAAAGACACCCTGTGCTGAATTAAACTGAGCAAGCTCTTTCACCTGCTCAACCTTATCTATCCGATATTGTTCAGTAATATGCCCGTCCTGAATAAGTGGCCTCAATGGCCTGAGTTTACATTGTCAGATGTACCAGATCAGTCCGAGGAACGAATGAAAAGTTACAAAAAAGCGATAGTTGCAGAGCATGGCGAGCAAAGTCTCCGTAACGCATGGATTAAAACATGTGAACGACTTGAGCAAATTACTCAACAGCTTATCACCGAAGGTTCGTCGATCATTCCAGTCCTTGAGTATGAGAACTTGGAAAATCTCGACGACAATGAGAAACAGCGCATGAAAGAGCTCGGTTGTTTTGTTATCAGGGGAGTGATCCCCCAAGATGAAGTCTCTTCGCAATACAAGAGCCTCAAAGGGTATATTGCTTCAAATAAGGAGTCTATCTCTGGTGCGTGCAGCCATCTATCCGTCATCATTTTCCAGGCCTCTAACTTTAGACACTACAGCATGGCCGGAGGCCAATCCAGCAGTCTACAGAATCTTTTGGACACCTACCCAGCAGGCATTCCGTGGCCACGTGCGTCATCTTCGTGTCCAAAAGTTCTTGAATGAATTCTGGCATGATAGCTCACAAGTCACCTCATCTGATCCCTTAACATACGCAGATGCTTTGCGCATTCGCCCACCAGGCAAGGAATTTTACGGCCTCGGACCTCATATCGATGCTGGCAGCCTCTGTCGATGGACAGATCCCTTCTACCGCAAGGTCTACGAGAACATATTCTCTGGCTCACCCGAAAATCACGATTCCTATGATCTTAATCTGAGGAAAGATGCCAACCAAGCAGCATTCAAAGGCAGCGCGCACTCCACTGTCTTTCGAGCTTTTCAAGGATGGACAGCCATGACAGCCGCAAAACCACGCGAAGGCAGCCTTCTGCTTTACCCATACGTCAGCGTAGCAATGGCCTACCTATTACTCCGACCATTCTTTACCCCTCCAGCTCAAGGGGATATCATGGACGCGTCTCGATGGGTCTTCAGTGCAGACGACGGGTGGTTTCCTGGCACACACGAGGAGGATAGTCAATATGTTAGCCGAGAGTCGCATCCCCATCTACGATTGGAACAATGTTTGGTTTACATTCCGGATATGCGACCCGGAGATACAATCTGGTGGCACTGCGATGTAAGGAGTATTCTGCTTTCTCATTAAGTACCATACTGATTTGTTATTTTGTCGAAGATGATCCATGCAGTTGAAACTGAACATACTGGCAAGGATGATGCTAGTGTGGTTTATATCGCGGCAACGCCAACAACGCCAACCAATGTCCATTATATCAAGTCGCAGCTCCTGAACTTCTTGGCAGGAAACCCTCCTGGGGATTTCTCGGAAGGGACAGACGAATCAAAACTAACTGGATATCTCGGCGAGGAAGGTATACCTAGTGCAGATGCACGGCAAGCAATGGGTTATGGTCTTTACTAGCCATCTTGGAAAGTTGGGCCGGCATGCTTTCAGTGGAGATTCCAGCGCCCGGGCTCGAACGGAGTGCTTGTGACAGTCCATTAGGTTTTGTCGAAATAAGTTGTACTGTTTGGAAGACACTTTTTAATTCTCTATGTATCTTTTCAAGGCCAGTTCACTTAATACTCCGAGATATACACATACTATCTCTCTGCAACCTCATATTCCCAGTAGTGCACAGTGCACGCGGCATAGCAATGTGTTGTTTGACCATTCCACCTCCACCCTGCTCAGCTGGCAGACAGTGTGGACTCCTCAGAGCCACGGTTATAATTATAATTTCCTTTCGTGTTCTTTGAATTGCCATCTAGCTCCTTCAACACCTCCTCGAGCATCTTCTTGACCTCCGCATCTCGTCTCGCTCCTCTTAGTATAACGGGCACTTAAGTAGGATATATGCCACTATCCAGTTGCGTAAGTTATAGTCGCACGGGGCCGTGCTGACTCTCATCGGTTAATATAAGCTAGATAGGCACCTAGGCCGATTCGCCCTGTTCGCATCTACATTAGGATCGATGTATTTACCTTACGTAATCCCGACTAGTAACGTGATTCCCGGTCGAGTCGGCCACCCGGTCTGCCCGGCCACCCCGGAATACATAGTAAAAATGATTCTATATTTCAGCAACAACGCATGTAGACTATATCTAATTTTCGTTCTTGTTCCTTTAAGATGACAATAGTCTGCCTTTGCAGCTTGGTGTAATTTGATGCAAAATTTTATGACGTTACTATAAAATACACTATTATTTGGCCATTTTGAGGTCTCAAAATATATCTTTGGCTCAACCACTTGTAGAAATTAGTCAAACCCCCGGGATATACTATGAAGAACCCTGGAGTGGTTCATATAAAAGAAGAATGTAGTAAAAACCATGGTTGTTGAAATATTAAGTTGTATTTTATTGCTTTCACTATGTGTTTGGAGGTGGCCGGGCAGACCGGGTGGCCGATTCGACCGGGAATCACGTTATAGTTGACTACTAACTATACAAATCACTTATTATACACAATTTTCCTTGGATGGTAGGTAGGGTGTACTATAAGCGGGCCTTGACTGTATAAAGATTTCTGGGTTTCGATAAGGTTCGAGGTTCTGCTTAAAATGCTCATGGTCTCATGAATTATGCTAATAAGATAAGCTTGGAAGGCAAGCTTAAATGCTATGGTACACTATTGCCCAGGTGGAATTCAAAACTCCAATTCTTCGACCTCCATGCCGCAGCCAACACACGTCTTAACCGGCATGCCTGTCTCGGGATTATCTACCGGTCGACCCCATTCGTGCACATGTTTCCGGTTACTGCTGAGATCATCTCCAAACTCTCCACCAGAAGCCCCTTGTCGATTACGACGGTAGGCTTCAACCCGGGTGCGTTTCTTGAGGTCTTGCAGCTTGGTCTTGAACTTGGCTTCACGTCGTTTCTTTTTATCAATTTCGCGCCGTTCAAATTCGGCATCCAGCGCCTCAGCGGAGCCCCATTTCTTATCCGATAGCGCGTATTCCTCGACTTGGTACCGAAGATACAGCATCATGTTATTCCAAGTTGACTTGTGCGGATTGGGTTTTTCGAGATGGGGAAGGAGCTCTTCATCTCGCAATTCAGCTGTTGAAATTGATCAGCAATGCCATGGAGATAGGATGAGATGAATTAGTAGAGATGACTCACGATCAGTCAGAAGGTAGTCTTCTTTCGCCTCAGTTTTGGTGAGGAGGCTGTACTTCTCCGGGTATTTGTCTTTGCATGCATGACAGATACGGCATCGGAGCTCCTCTTCCCATTTCCAGTCGATTTCCAGACTACCACATTCGCGACAGACCTTTTGCTTGGTCTTGTCATCCAGAACACTCAAGCCGGGCTCAAAAGGCCCTTCATGGTTTCGCTTTAATGCCGATAGTAACAGGTGACGCTCCCACTCTTTCTGTGTCATATGCGCTGGCTTTTGTTCCTTTCCATCGGGGACATGCAGCGCCTTATTGAATGGATCATCCTCATGGCTCAGGAATCCACCTTTTGTATCAGTCATCTTACTGAAATCAAAGTCAACGTATGAGGAAGTGAAATTGCGGGCAGGTTTAATCGTATCCAGTGGACGATTAGCCGATGGGACATTTGAGCGCGCATTACGCATCGATGCAGGATTGGATGCAGTCATCGAGTTGAACGAGCGTTTAACTCCTTGGGTGGCTTGTAAGGTTCGGGGTCCTGTAGTGGTGGGTGACGAGCGCCCGGCTTCCCGCAGCTCCCGCAGTGCTTTGGCTTTCATGCGATTCTCTTCCTAGTGGTGAAATTCGTAAGATTCGAAGACTCTCAGATTCGAGGCGCTTCTCAGAATGAAGCACTTACAATCTTCCGCTGCTGCTCGGGAGTGATGGGACCTCGAGGGAGTCGCCCGGGCCCAGCAGCGTTCTGCCGCGGAGGTGTTGAAGGCCGCTCTGCTGACATTTTGCCCAAAATCAGGTCGTCACAGAATATGGTAAGATACAGATATGAAATGATGAAATCCGCGGAGTTAGAACCTTGATAAGACTGCCAGGCGGCAAGACACGTCTACACGTGACCGCGCGTAAAGTGGGTCACACGTCATTGGTTAATGCATTGATCGATTGATCGCTACGAGTCGAAACCATCCTCGTCGCGATCCTGTCCATATAACACCTCACATACACCACCAACCGGAATATCCATAACCGCATCTGTGCCCTCACTCCAGATCTCCCACCAATTGACCTTGCGGTTTTGCGGACCCATAATCTGGAAAGATGTGGCGCCTGGCTTCATCTTTGTCGCTCCACCTGGTCGTCGTCGCGCCTTTCCATCAATGACCGCGACATTGGCAACTTCATCGACGATGTTTTCAATGCTGTTCATTGGCAAGGTGAGATACCCAGTGTTGTATGAGGCGAGCGCGACGTAGATATAAACGATTGAAATTACCAACCAAGACGGGATGGCCAGAGCCCACCAGCGATTAGGGTAGTAATAGATTCCAAGCTGGTGGAGGAATGGTGACGGGAGATATGACCATAGTAAGTAGAACACTGCGAGCACCAGATGTTAGCAATTGCACAGCAAAAACCAATGGACGTTGGAAACAGCGCCACCATAGTAGCTTTACTTCAGGAATACTCACAGAAGGCAAGTGACGAGGCTAAATAGAGCACGAACCCATAGTACTCATATGTAGGGACCTTGGGGCTAGCGCGGGGGACGGTAGTTGCACGACGGGCAGACTTGGCCACAGCAGCCTCCGTATCGTTCGGAGTCTCCACATCAGAGCTGTCCGGTGTCGTAGGACGTGAAGTGGTAGTTGAAAAAGGTGGTCGTAGCAAAGATGTGAGGGAAGGAGACGGTGGCAGAGGCGTTGGCGGCCGATTGTAAAAGGGGGGTGCAAAGGCATTGGGCCCGTGGAGGGAGCTGGAGGATTGTCGGAATGGGTGATCGCGCCCAACTTCTTCTTCTGATTCTTCTGATTCTGAATCGGATAAAGATTGGGGATCGAGGGAATAGTGAGACTGGAAATCGGCATCGTCCTCTACCTCGATCTCGTCGTAGCCGGGGGAGGTGATGCTTTCATCTTCAGGAAAAGCTCCTTGTGCATCCGTGGGCGAAACAAGCTCGTCCATTAAGGGCGGGAAAGGTTGTTTAGACTCGAAGGAGGGCTCAAAGCCTGTACCTTCCGAAGCCCGGTTTTCCTCCATTTGAATGCCAAGAAAAGAAGGTGTTGACCCGATTAGCTGTTTAGTTGACTGCGACGCGGGACCCTTTTCTGCCCGCAATGAACTCCACCGCTCTCTCCGTCTAGGAGGAAGTTCAGCCATTTTCAACGGTCATTGTTTTAACGAATTTTTTCATGAATTTTATTGTGAAAGATCTGGCATAGTACTAACTCTCCGCCTTAATCTTCAATTTAGCAGCTTTTGGGGTGAAAACCGTCACGACTCGGGATGGAATATCACTTCTATCATAGAAGTTCTATGTGCTGCCAAGACGTTGAAGGTGGGGAGGCTTCGGTGGATCAAGTTCATACAATTGAGGACCCTGATTTGACTACAACCAACTACATTGCCATCTTTTGATCAAAGACCTTTTCTCCCAAGGCCCATGTCTGCTGAACAATAGCGTTAAGCAATGTTTCGGACGTCCACTCTGTCTCTAGCACCACAAAATCGGCCCGATGACCTTTAGCTATGCTCCCAGTCCACCCTTCAGCAAACCGGGAATATGCCGCTCCTGAGGTTGCTGCAATCGCAGCCTGAATCAGCGAAATAGCACCGTCAGGGTTGGTCGCTTGAGATAAGCCCGGATCCAAAGCTGACTTTCGTGTTGTAGCATTATAAAGGTTTGGCAATGGAAGGTGTTTCGCAGTTGGCGCGTCCGTTCCGATCGCAACACAGGCATGTCCGTCAAGATATTCGCGATATGGGAACACTCGATCCCACAAGCGAGGTTGAAGAATCTTGGGATAAGCCTTCGTCAGTACCGGATCGGAATGGACTGGCTGAATCGATGCGGTAATGCCGAGTTCGCCAAGTCGTTTCGCATCATCCACCGAGGCAAGCTCCAGGTGCTCAATGCGATGTCGTCCCCGAGGGCTGGAAGCAGCGTCGATGCTGTCGATTGCGTTTTTGATTGTGATGTCACCAATGGCATGGATTGCGACCTGCAGACCAGCATCTGCGGCTCGCTTTACCACCCACTTCATACTTTCCAGGGGCCAAATTAGATCAACTGTTCCAGGGTTGACGCCGGGATATGGGTGACTGAGAGCAGCTGTGCAGCCATCCACTACCCCGTCAGCGATTATCTTGATGCCAACTACACAGAACTCCGGAGAAGTAGATGGGTGGAATTCGGAATTCTTGGCGATCGCTTCTTCAATGTACTCTGATAGCTCATCTTTGTCGTCGGTGAAGGGAATGTACCAATGAGCAGCGACATGTATAGGAACATGCTGCTTTTCTCGTAAGAGCCTTAACGCCTCCCACGCAGTGCTATCCATGGCCATATCAACCAAGCCAGTGTAACCGGACTCCAGATACATCACTAAAGCATCCTTCAAAGCCGCCAACCTTTCTTCCACAGTGCTGATATTCATCAGATGTGGCCAGACAATTCCAGTCTGAGCGCTCTCTTCCATAAGTCCCGAGGGTAATCCATTCTCAGTTCGATGGATCTTTCCTCCAGGAGGATCTGGAGTCGTTTCAACGCCCATCTCTTTCAACGCACGGGTGTTACACCACGTTGAATGAAGGTCCAATGCTTCGATAAAAATAGGTCGAGCATCAATATGATCTATCATACTGGCAAGCGCTTCGCCGTTTGTTGAGGGTTGATGCCAACCACGACAAAGGATTCGAGGAAGCTCTGGGTGTTCCTTAGCATAGCCACTGATGGCTCTCTCGATGTCCTGGAAGCATTTGCAACCGCTCAGGTCTAGCTTTTGTAGGGCCAGTCCAAAGAGCAGAAAGTGTGTGTGACTGTCAATGAACCCGGGAACGACCACTTGTTTTTTGAGATCAATAACTTGAGCACCTTGAAGCTTTGCAGCTTGGACTTCCTCATCCGTGTCGTATCCGACATGGGTGAATTTGTTGCCTGTAACCACAAAGCAGCCTAAGAACTCATCATCAGAAAAGCCATTTTCTGGGCAAAAAGCTCGACAGTTCTTGAAAATAGTGACGCGCGACATCGTTGGATGCATGGAACTGACGATGCTCATTCAGAGACATCTTGGCTTGACGCTGGATTTGGCATACCATTGATGAACTCAATGCTTCGGTAGACCCGCAGCTGTTCTCCAAGCGGGTCGGCCGATCCGATTATTACCTTGGGACAAACCTACACATACGTATTCAGCAGAAGTTCATTGGACCAACTAGAAATTCATACATGCCAAATGGAAGATTCAGTACAATCTTTCCTACTAAGGGGTTATCTTCGGCAGCTAGCACCCAATAACGAGCAGTTTGCATCACAATCATGATAACACAACCTGGTTCACGACTGGCCATGACGACCGGACCAATGTTTAAAATGACCTGCTGTGGACGCTTTGTATTGAAGTCCTCGCCAGATCTCATTCTTACAGTAAATTTTATCTTGCTTTGCGAGTCTGGAACCATCCATCTCGGCTCACATCCCGATGCCTCCTGATATGAACTCCCGAGAACCATCGCAACCTCCTGGAACTGTTCCACTAGAAGGTAATGAAGTGTTGCACTGCCAAGAATGGATTTCTCTGACGATATTTGCATTAGACCTCCAGCGAAGTTATTCAGGGGATGCCATTATTCTTCAACCTACGCCATCACGGAACCCAAATGATCCTTTGGTAAGAATGATGAATTATATTAATTTGTTAATACTGACATTTGACTAGAACTGGAAACAATGGGAGAAGAATCTTAACTTTGGCCTGGTCCTACTTTACTCCTTACTGATGTTTGCTGTGTAAGGGCTATTCCAGAACACCTCGCTGAAAACAGTGAATACTAACGTCCCGTCATGACAGTATCGGGGCTGCAACACCGACATGGGCACCAATGAATGAGCAGCTAGGGTTTAGCTATGAAATACTAAACGATAGCTATGCAACCGGCTCAGCGACTCTATGTATCGGAGCCTTGATTTTCATCCCAGTTGCTCTCAAATTTGGCCGACGCCCTATTTATCTACTCAGCGCGCTTTTGCAGGTTGCTATATGCATTTGGTTTGCAAAAGTACAAACGATTGCGGACCTCATGCTCGTGAATGGCCTTTCATGCCTTCTTGGGGCACTGGCTGAAGTGATTGTTCAAATGACAGTGGCTGATATGTTTTTCGTTCACCAAAGAGGCCAAATGAATTCCCTCTATATCTGGGTTATGATTATCGGTTCTGCCCTCGCGCCTTTGGTAGCAGGGTACATCACTGACTCACAAGGGTGGCGGTGGGTATGGTGGTGGATGGCGATTCTTTTCGGAGTTTGCTTGGTGTTATTTCTCTTTTTGTACGAAGAGACCAAATTTGTCGCGTGCATTGATGGGTTACCCCCGAGCAACATAACCGAGGAACTGGACTTTGCTGCCCAACAGAGACAAGAAAAGGGAAATGAAGACTACAAGGATGATCAAGATATTGAACTGGCCAAAGGACAACCCACAACAAATCATACATGCAGGCCTGAGATTGACCTTTCTATTCCTCGGATACCATACGTGCGGCGCCTCGCTCTGTGGTCTATTACTCCAGGTTCGCTGGGCTTCTTCATTCGGCATATATACCAACCCTTGGTTGTTACCGTTGCGTTTCCTGCGGTTTTCTACGTTGCAGTTCTTTATGGCGTTATAACTGCTACATGGCAGGTGATGATCACCGTAATCGCTTCTATCATGCCAGAAGCGCCATATAATTTCAATGCGTCACAGATCGGTCTTATGTCCTTGGCTCCATTCATCGGAACAACACTGGGAAGCTTGATTACAGGGCCGCTGAGTGACCGACTGATTCTCTGGCTGGCTAAGAGGAACGGTGGATTATTTGAGCCCGAGATGCGTCTCTGGATTGTGTTGGCATTCGCGCCACTCGTCCCAGCTGGCATCCTTCTCTTCGGGTACAGCCTTGGAAATGGTGATAGCTGGATAGTTGTTGCAGCTGGGTACGCTATCTTTGGGCTCGCCATGGCGCCTGTGAGCAGCGCGTCATTGACGTATCTGACAGATGCATACACGAATGTAAGTTCTGACACAGACAAGTCTCTGAGGAATGACTGGAAAGTTCAAGGAAAGTGAAATTTGTGAGCTGACTCTGTTGCTTGTTACCTTTCTCAGATTGTGGCGGATTCTCTTGTCGGAGTGACGTTTATTAGAAACCTCCTTGCGACAATATTTGTTTTTGCGATCACACCTTGGGAAGCAGCTGTCGGCTTGCAGAGTGTGTTCTTGACACTTGGAGTGTTCATGATCGCAATATTAGGCCCTGGTACACTGGCTTTCATGTATTTTGGTAAGCAGCTGAGAGCGAAGACTGCAGAGAGATATCGCAACTATTCATGATTGCAGGGTTAAGGCGTGGGGTACAACCTGGTCGTTCAAGTAGACTCAATCTTCAGTCATTAGCAAGCAAACAACTTCAATGTGCCTTCACCTATACTGAGTTAGGAGAAGTCTCAGGTGATCGAACTTTTTTCCTTTGGTTCTATAATGACAAACTAGTGTTATATACTGCTGGCTATAATGGACGCTAGCCACTATCTTGCTCCGTTTTGACTTAAGAGTCGTTGATACGGATGAGAGCAACGTCACCATCGGGCATGACTGATATATGGGCAGGTCCATGCCGGACAGAATTAAAAAAGTGAGAGTTCTATATGTCTTTATCAGGGATTATATAGAGTTCAATTAGATACTCATATCAACTGATGGAGTCTGACGAGTTATTATTCTAGCTTCCTTTGACTATCATTTTTGGGCAAGGTTAAGAACTATTATTTGAAGGACTGCAAGAGATAATGTCACCTTGATATTTTTCGACTATCATTATGACTGAGATTAATCATCGGATGGATGGTTTGTTGTTTCAACGTCCTCCCCTTTCCTTCCTCCACTACCAAGGTTAATCAGTCATGAACAATGAGTACCTATTATACCTGCCTGTCTTTTAATTTCCTTCTCACATTTATGGTTGCATCACAACGATAAAGTCCGCTCCTACCGCGACTCTACGGATCGATGATGGACGCCATGGAAAAGTCACATCCAGCTCCAGTCGGAGCGTATCGCGCCTGTTACCACAACACTCGGGCAGAAAATGATGAAATGACTGCCACTCGTGATGCTCGCAATAGCCATTCTCGTGGTGAATTTGACTAGTTTTGACGACTGTGAGACTATCGTCGCCCCGGGCGCCTATCGTGACGGATCCTTATATCACGACCAAGAGTCAAACTTGGAAAGGCCTCTATTGTCGCGATCCACAATGGTCAAAATCATGTTTGTGCCCTGAAAGCGTAGGCTTTCTGCGATTTCGCTGCTGCTACCAATAACCACAGTAGTGCAATTACCCTTGATAAATGGACAGGAGGTTCTGTCAATATAATATCCCCAGAATGAAGGCGATTGTGTTTGAAAGGCTAAAGGGGAACATTAATTGTCAATGCGATTTTATCATTGATTTGGTCATTTACCCAGAGTTACGCACGATGAATATCCATTGTGAGAGGAGGCCCTTCTGATCAAAAACGGGTTCAATCAGATATTAGAAAAAGAAGCTAACTGCAATTGGGCTCCAACTACGGCTGCTAACTAACACACAGACACAGTGATACATGCAAGTTCTACCCTTGAAACCATTCTTGTTGGAGAAAAGAATTGGAATACAGTAAGCTTGGCGACCATAATAACAGGCTGTTTTCATGGACAGAATGGGGGAAATACGCCTTGCCGCAGCTTCTGCTTTCTGTTGGCGCTTCGCCATAAACCCTGCAACAACCACTCGTCGAATGGGGCGGGGGCGGCGCTGCCAAAGCCGCACCAATGGTATACAGCCAACAACTTTCTCTTACCTAGAATAGCCAGTTAGACACAATATTTTATGCAACTAAAATATCCCAACATGACGCGTCAGATGAAATTGTGGTCGCAAGTCAGCAGGAAGCTGGAATCTTCCACCACGAATGAAATAGAAATACCGAAGCTCTTCCCCTTTCTTCTTATTCTTTTCTCTGCTATGTCAAGCTTGAGTCTTGACTCGGTTGAAAATCGATTAATATGGCAGACTTGATCCAGTTGAAGAGAAGATATGAAACGGTGAGGGTGACTGAAGACAGCAAAGACAAGATTATCGAGGTATGCTCAGTATATATGGTTTCCGGCTGAAATTCACTAACTGACTCTTGTATGCAGGACCTCCTCTGCTGTGTTGAGCGCCTCCAAAATGATCTCCAACAGGAGAAAAATGAATACCTAGACCAGAAAAAGCTGGTTGAAATGTATAGAAAAGATGTCAAGAGAGTAGAGAGTGAGCTGAGAGAGAAGTCTGATAAGGAAGTATGCTCGGCGATTGATCCTATCTATCAATACAGATATGTTATTGACCGCATGATAACAGGCAAAGATGAGATTCGCATCAGTACTCGTTGATGGTGACCACATGAATGTGAGTACAATTATCGTCTATCGTTGATACTTAACTAACACTGTATAATCGTAGTTCTTGGACGAGTTCGTTCAAGACGGACGAAGAGGCGGTCGCTGCGCAGCAAAGGCTCTCATGGAAGCAGTACGGAATCATGTCCGAAAGATTGCACCCGATATCGACGCCAACATTCAGTACAAGATTCGGGTGTTTGCGAATGTGACTGGTTTAGCAAAGACGTATCGTAATATGGGCGTCATGAGCTCAGAACATGCCTTAGGAGTTTTCATCCAAGGTTTCAACATGGAAAATCCTCTGTGTGACTTCGTGGATGCTGGCAACGGGAAGGAATGCTCCGATGTGAAGATCCGAGGTGATTTTACGATGTTTCCTATCTCCAGGGTTGAGGGCAGTTGCTAATCTATCTTGTAGCTCTCTTTGAACACTGCTTTGTTGACGTGCATTGCCAGCACATCGTCTTCTGTGGATCTGCGGACAACGGATATGCACGTGTATTGGGGCCCCACCGTGAATCCAAGCGTATTTCAATGGTGGAGGGTCCACCATTCGGTCGCGAACTGAAAGAGCTGGTAGCTGACTTCGAGACGACATCGTTCCCGGCTGTCTTTCGATCAAGGGGGCTGTCTAGAAGGGGGTCATTTGGTGGTACAAATACCCCACCAGCAATCACACCACCGCGGACGCCTACCGCAAACTACGCCTCTGTAGCAAGAGCACCACTTGCAGTACCAGCAGTACCTGGGGATAGATTCACACCCGTAAGTTCACCTATGAGAGCCACCAGAGCTAGCAATCCAAGGCTGGTTGTCTGTAGGAATGCGAACGGAGAACGGGTTGATAGCCCTTTACACTATTCCACGAAGGGGAAACTTGAGGTTCTCAAGCAGCACAAATTCTGCAACCAGTTTCATATATTGGGAAGCTGTTCATACGGGGAAAGAGACTGCACCCATAAACATGAGCCAAGGCTTGTTGAGCAAGATGTAATTGATTTGATGTGTGTCGCTCGCTCTTCTGCTTGTCCAAGGGGCTTGCGATGTGATGATGAGAGTTGTGTACTGGGTCATCGGTGTCCAAAGAACTGCACACTCCAGAGTTGCAAGTTTCCCCACGGTGTTGACACCAGGATTGTGAGCCCAGTCTAATATAGCTATTGTTGTTTCAATTTGTCGTCTCAGTTTGTTGTCTCAGTTTGTTGTGTCTGTTTGTCACTTCTATTTTATTTTGGCGAATTTCCTTGACATTTCCGTCTAGTGTGTTAATTGACAATCAAGTAAGATTCTGCCTGATAGTAGCTAGCATGATAGCAGAATGGAATTTTACACATCCAACATCGTCATATCATAGGCCACCTTCGGCATGCCATAGCGATTGGTCCACCAGTTAACCGTACGTTAAGCTACAATGGCTCGAGATGCACTTTTTCAACCTTTTCACCAACATTTATTATAGCATTATTTTTGCTAGTTATTATTATTATCATTTAAAGCAAAAGTCCAGCATACTAGCAAGCGAGCCGTCCTTGGTAAAGAATGTGATCGACCATCCACCAGTCGGAATACACTAGTCAATATATGGAGAGACTATTGGAAGGCCTCTCCTCCGAGATTGCCATGTGTCATGGGCGAAGATAGAAGTACATGTACTTCTCTTACTGGACACAGACTGTGTTTCCGAAAACCTGTTTGGCTTTAGCACATTTTCCTCGCACACCAGAAGTAGAAAAAAAAACTTACGTCGACCTTGATTCCCTTGGTGCAGCAAATAGAACCGCCGGAGTGGCATTGACCATTGTTCGCTGAAATTGAAGTCAGCAGATGTACTATCGGATATGCGTATCAGAAAAACTCACCCCTCTGGCAGAAAACTCCAATATTATTGCCCAAGACAATGGAGCAGCACAAAGTATCGTCTGGAGGGCACCCAGATGGCCCGAGCGGGCTTCGCTCACCAACAGCGAAATCCTCAGCCGGAAGAGCGGCGGCCATGCCGGCGATGGTGAACAGAGCAAGGAAGTTCTTCACAAGCATGTTGAAGGCTGTTTGGGAAGCGAAGCTTTTCTTTGTATTGTTGTATTCAGTGAATTGTGAGTTGGAATGGGATTAAAACCGGCGGAATCTTGAGCCTTTAAGTAGTTTTTCCACACCTCACAAGCTACATGGTCGAATTTCTGTTCAGATTTAGCTGGTCACTAATGATTCATTGACCCTTCTGCTTGTCGGTCTAGATCGAATTTCGATAGATGACCCTATGTCCAGATGCAGAGGGTATTGTAGAGAATATCCGAAAGGATGCTTCGTTCCATTCGTATAGGGATACGAAGATCAACCCGCGGTACATGCAAGGATTGGATCTAGATCAGTGGTTGGAACATTGAAGTTGAAGAAAGCTTTCATTTGGTAGAGTCTCCCGCCGGGAGGTTAATTGTGGTACCAGTGTGTGTATTCCGTACTCAGGGATGTGAGATGTTGGCAGAAGCCCCCAGTCAATATTCTGTCTAGAACTCAAAGTCACCAGGAGGTCCAATTGTGGAGATAAAGAGGAGGGAGAGCCAATATAGATCCATGGAATGAGAGTTCAATTGAACAGCAAGATCGCGAGCCGGAGTGAATAACATTCAGCCAGAGAAAATACCCGACGGTAATTAACTTAAAAAGACAACTGAATGCTATCGACTACTCAATCTAGGTCTCTTCGACTTGTTGTCTCGGTGAGGCTCCAGGGATCGAGGCTTTTTAGGACCGTACCGAGCTTTTTGAGCTTGTAGGGAACAAAAAGTCATGTCTAGAAGACACCTGAGGTCTCTCTCTCTCTCTCTCTCTCTCTCTCTCTCTCTCTCTCTCTCTCTCTCTCTCTCTCTCTTTGCTTTACGCCATTGAGCCCATCAAAAGTGACTATTAAGGGCTGGAACTCTACAGTCTCGGAACCTTGGCATCATCAAATACCCTAATTCAGCCGCCACTTAGGATCCCGCATCTCGTATCCACGCCTAGGAACGGGCGTGCCAGACCAAACATAGAACCGACCAGATACGTCATGCAAGTCAAATCTACTCGAGATCGATGAGCTTGTGCCGATTACTTCAGCAGCCATGGGTTCAAGCTTCAGGTCCGTGTTTTGAGTATGCCCTAACGTATGTTTCCGACACGAATAAGATTATCTACTTCCGCCAACCACGGTACCAGGGTAAGTTGACCGCTCCCACGGAAAACGGTTCGTACCCCGGTTTTGGAACCTGTCATTGTATTAGAATACGACAGCCTAGACCAATCGACCGAGCGCCGGAGTTTTCTACCAGTATTTGACAAGCGGATATGTTACACTGCCAGTCATTGACAAGATCTGATGGTTCGCGGTGGGGGTCTTGGCGATCGAGTGTCCGGCCAGGCCGGGCCAGTTCTGCGGGTCTCACCCGGCCGGAAAGTGGTTCGTGCACTGCGTGAAGCCCCACCACGCCGTTTATGTCCTCAGGCAGGCTTTTCAGCCAGACTCCCAGAACAGAAAACCGGCTTGTTACAGTACCACAGATTGGACGCCGCATTTGTCTATTTTACACGAATCTAGATGGCCCATAAGGTTATTTTCCCTGAAGTTCCAAGTCACAAAGCCATGCTCTTTACTGCGGGGACAAAAATGGGTCATTCCCCACAGTGGCCATGGTGCTCTTCGGTGCCGAGTTATGCTATGTCGCCAAGAGTAAGGATATCTACGGAGTATGCAGAGATGCTTGAGAAAGAAAAAATTTTATTAGACATTTCATTGACAAGGTACAACGTCTGGGATGTCAGGCTTGGAAATTGTCAGTTCTTCTCTCCCTCATCAGAAAACAAGTGGTTCCTTATGGTGTATCTCACCAAGCCATTCTAGATGCTGAGTCTTCCTTACTCAATATATCTTCCAATATAACTTCCTCGCCTGGTATACCTAAAAGATTGCCCATGGCTGAGACCAGCCACAGCAGACAAACTTTGTGACAACCAGACATACAAAACTTGCTGCATAACTGGCGGCCGCAAAGGAGATCAAACCTTTATATTCGCCACCGCACGCAGTTAGGATCTGACCGGCTATTGGAATCCCAGTCAGAGTACTTATTACGTCAGTAATTCCGTTTACGCGAGGTGAAGTTTTCAAGGACAGAGGGATAGAAACATTATTTCTCTTCTTTACATACCTTATACTGACAATAACGTAGGCTGTAGCATAGTAGCGGCCATACTGTTCAAGCTTGCATAGTTGACCAATGCACACTGGGGCCAGACTTACATTACTGCCACTGGTGAACCCAAATAGCAATGCAAAAACCGTAATCACAGCTTTACTAGATCCCGCCGGGATCCACAGACAGGTAACACAGAGCAGACAACCAAAAATAGTGATGATCAAAGTATTGAACCGACCAATACGATCAGCACAATAACCCGGGATCCACCGACCAAAGACCGAGCCCGCATTGACCAAGGACAGCAATAAAAATGAAAATTGCGAAGATTGCCCATGGAGCAGGGCGTAAGACGTCAAATAAGTAAGAGGGACAAACAAGCCCCACTCCATAAAGAATATCCCCATACTCGCAAGCATGAGCGTACCATTACAGAACAAAGAGAGGTCAGGAAGCATCGCTCTAACACCCGTTGTTTTAGGCGGAAGCCTAGATCGAATAAGCAGTATAGCAATACTGAAAGCAACCAAGTCCACAAGTGCAATAACGCGTGTGGCCCATGCAAACCCGATCCGACTCGCAACGCTTTGGAAAAGCAATGGAAATACCACACCACCACACGACGCACCAGAAGATGCAACACCCGTTGCAAGACCTCGTCTTCGACGGAAGTAATGCGCGACAATAGAAATTGCTGGGTTAAAGGCAAGTGACACACTGACACCTCCCAGGACCCCGAATACCAGCATGAAATGCCAGTAATTGGTGCAGAATCCTATTAGGACCATTGATAGAACGGTCCCGATTCCACCGCAGGTGACGAGAATACGAGGGCCTTTCGCGTCGAATATTGGACCGACTTGGATCCCGCAGAAGAAAGCGAGAAATGAGAAAACGCCGAGGATCCAACCGATTTTGCCGGATGAATATTCTCGCAGTTGATGCTCTTCTAGGTAGGTTTGGAAGATTCCCAGACTATTCATCATTCCGATGGTGCTGAAGCTGGCCATCCAGCTTCCGAGTACAACGCTCCAGGCGTTCCATCCTCCCTCCGGGTAAAAGTCAGGATTGCTTTCGTGTAAATGTGGTGTAGATTGAACCTGAAGCGCGTCCTTCTCAAGATCCCTTTGATTTTCAAATTCATCCGAGAGTGAGGGATGTTGAGGCAAGTGTTGTTTGGTGTTGGACTTCTGTTCATTGCTGATTGAAGGGTCTGAAGACATAACGGAGCAACAGAGACTTGGGGAGGATGAGCTGATTGGTCTTCTTTTCTTTTTTTTTTTGCATAGATTATTTATGCAGTGACCCATCTAGTCATTCAATACCTTGAGTATCGATTCCCTCAAATTGCGAAGAACGTTGGGCACCATGAGCTCAACCAACCTGTTGTCGGCCGGACCGACGAGGGGCGGGGCAAGCTAAATGCCGATTCACACATCGACTCTACTCACATCTGGTGATAGGCCTATGGTACTGTATGTAGCGATAAAACAGCAGAAGCATATAAAATCCATCACTTCATGCCCTACGGTACTTGCTGATTTGCCATCTCCAAGCGGCGAGCACTGTTGAAGTACCGCGAAAAGCATCACCCGAAGCTTGGATATGGGGTTGCTGGGGAAGACAACAAGTCACCAGGTCCTTCGGATGTTGGAAGCTATGAGTTCACAACATCACCCATTGATGGGGTCTAGGAATGAGTTCTGGGTCTTGCGAGGGAGTGATGCCAAGCTAGGCAGCTTCTTCGATTTGTTTCTTTTACACTTATGTGATAGGGTCGTATCCGTCGTACTGAATAATTGGCGATCATATAAAGTGAGAAAAATGAGAGAAACGAAAATTTAAAAAGGACGAATAATGGTCGAAGAAAAAATATCCAATTGACGCATTTTGCGTTGGGCTAGAGGTTTCTTTGCAGTGGCAGCTCGTTTGGGAGGTATATCAATGCTTTTATGATGATTTGAAGATGAAAACTTCACTGGGTATTCATTATGTTCACAGCATATCCAAAAAAAAAAGGGATCTATCAAAATCCTACAGAAGGTACCGTATACACTTTGAGCTTGGCCGAGACAGTCCGAATCATCCCCTGTATCTTCTTCGCAGAAGAAAACTTCGTCGAAAAAGCTTCAAGCAGCTCAACAGCTAACTCCAGATCATCAACAGCCCTCGCATGATCCAAAATTAATGAGATATCGTCCGTCTGGGCAGTAGAAGTATACATAAGAGACAAAGCCGAATTGAAGATAGCCACAAGATTTAGCCAATTATATGCAAAACGACGTTGCCTATGCATATTTATAGCCTGTCGTATTGCCATCCCCGACGCCTCAGCCAAGATCTTCATCTTCGCAAGATCCAAGCTAGGGCTCAAAGGGGAGGGACGGTAGAGCATGATGACGTGGGTATAATAGTTCAGGTCGAACCAGCTTGTACACAAATGAGGCACCTTTGATTGAAGATCTGGCAGAGGGAATGGCATGCTGCGACGCCAGTCGAGTAAGCGTTTGTGGAGGGATTGGAGCGTTTCTTCCCGGGCTTCGGGACTTTGTTGTCGGCTGAATTTTGGGGAGTGGACCTGAGTGCCAATGTCGCTGGCGATTCTTCTGAGTGCTAGGATGTGGAGTGGAACGGCCATTGTGGATGGCTCGAGATTTATCGTAGAGGTTATCCCGTCCGGTTTGATATTTTCGTCGTCAACGTCGGAAAATGGCTGAATGGAATTAGTAAGGACTCTTCAATTTGGGAATATATGGCTCGGACCTCCACGGTAATATCATCATCCTGGATTGCGAAAGGGCGGCCCAGCGCTAGTGACACAACACTGGAAATAGTGTCATTAGTAAGGGTAAATCCGAATAAATAATCAGCGTGACATACCGGTCCATCATGTAAAGACAAAAGAATATTCGCTTCTGTTGCTCTGCTGCATCTACAGCCAGGGATTGATATACTTCTGCTGTATGAAGACCCATTCCGGTTGCCATTCGAGCCGCAACCCCTACTAAAAACCAAGTATCTATCGAGTGTTAGATATGAGATAACAAGAGTACTCGCGAGTCTTGAAACATACTGGGTCCAATTTTATTGAAGAATGAATATGAAACCTGTAGCATCAACACTTCAAGACCGGCCTATTTCATGATGCATTAGTACCATTATCTCAGCCCGATTCATAGGCATCAATTCTCACCAAATCCCCACATCCCATGGCTGACTCAAAGTAAGTCATCGCCTTGTTGAAAAATTGAACTGATTCAGTCTCATCCATCAAAGAGACAGAGCAGTAAGTTGTAGACCCAATTGCTAAAACCATCCAGATCCTAAATTGCCACAGAGGAGACTGAGCAAGTGGGTCCAAGGGATCGGCATATATCCCCCATAATACAGCCTCGAATTCGCCTTTCCTAATCATCGGGTATAGAGTGTGAGAATGAGCAAAATAAAATTCCAAAATATAGCTGATATGCGAAGGATCCAGTAATGAGAGAGCCATTGAGTCTTCAAAGTCCTCGGCAGTGTTTCCCAATAAGGAATTCAATGGTAACGGACTGGCTAATGAAGGATGCATTTCGAAAAATATTGGATTCAAAATTGAGGATGTATCTGGCTCGGACTCGTGACTCTGTTGATTGTCGTCGCTTTCTCCATCAAACACGAATCCATCTTGGTCTGGTGATAAACGCTGGAGAACTGTCTGAGTGAGTTTGGCCAATGACAACCCTGAGGAAGATCCTAGATATCGTTCGGCCGCGGCTTCTAGCGAGAGCAGCCTGAGCTCTTCGGCGAGGCTGTCTGTTCGTGGAGCGGAGACACGCGCCTTATCGGGTGAAACAGGTAAAGGGTCGAGATTTGGAACTGGATTCGCATCGCATGGTAGTGGAGGGGAATGATTAGTGACGCTGTCGGAATGCAAGAAGGCGGTACCCAGGTCACTCAAGTGAGCCTCTGCATCGTGATCCCAGGAATATGCCGATGGCTCATTCTGGGATGTTTGGGGTGTTAGAGCCGATGCAAGTCTCTGCTCGAGGTCCTTGACTCGTCGTTCTAACTGCCGTACATAGCTATTTAAATCAGTCTCGTTTTACTCTAAACCATCTGGGATTGAGTCATACGCAATAGGATATGATGCTACTTGAGCTTCGTCATCGAGGAAGCTACACGCGACTTTGGCATGTTGACACGCGTGGCACTGTGGCAGGGTCTTGTCACAACGTTTCTTTCTTCGGTGACACCGCTTGCATGAGTTTTCAGATCGTGCGGCTGGCTCCAGCATCATTTTTTGGCATGAGGCGAGACAGCGAGAGGCAGGAAGATAGTGGGGAAGTTGAAGATAAGGCCCAGATTCATTAGATTAGCAATTGCCGTTTTCGCCTTGGCGGTTTAGCGTCAGATCTGCGCTATCTGCACTAAAAAGATGGGGAATTTTTACAGGCAACTCTTCTCAGATTGTTTCTATTCTCTCGATACTCCTCATTTCCCACATAAAGCTTAACGTGATGCGTGACACCTCTCCAGTGCACATCTGGAAGACCTGCCCTTCCTGGTCTCGTGCGGGGGAAAGGGAACGGGTGTATAGTAGCCAATAGAATCATGGATATTTATCATGGCGGGGCGTGCCTTATCTGATGTGGGGAAAGATGGATGCAATGCATTTCCATTACATACTGCAAAACCTATCATCTTGACCTTAGCTACCTAAGTCCCCATATTGCCAAAACCAGGGTTTGACGGGGTTGTTAAATGCCGTTGGAGTAAGGTTGCCTGAATCCACAGGCTACACAGCTCACGAGTGGTGCATCGGTCCTGCCGCCATCACTCGCGTTCAATCGGACTATGCGCAACAAGTCCATGCCGCATCACTTTTATAAAGACCGCCCAGATTGAATGACCGCCATGACTTCCAGCCAACATTTTCCTAACTCAAAGTCCGTTTTGACCCCACCATGTCCTCCAACGGCCAATCCTTCCTCCTAGACCCCGAGAAAAAAGCCGGACCCACCCGATACTCCCACGCGCGGGTAGTCCAACCCTCCACCCACCACACCATTTATGTCTCGGGAATTGCCGCCGTCAAGCCAGACGGAACATACGAGGGAGTTGTCGAGAATCCCGACGGGAGCTTCACAGCCGATGTGAGGGAACAAACTGCTGCGGTCTTGCGTCGGATCGAAAGCATTATTCAAGGAGCATCCAACGGGAAAGCGAATCTCCATAACATTGTCGACGCGACTGTTTATATTTTGGATATGAAAACCCAGTATGCTGGAATGAACGAGGAGTGGAACAAGATCTGGGCGGATCGGGCCAGCGCGCCTAGCCGGGCAACGATCGGAGTTAAGGAGTTGCCGGATCCTCGTTTCATGGTTGAGATTAAGGCTACAGCTATTTTTGAGGCATGAATTCTATATACTATTCATACAAAGATGACGATTCAAATAATCTGTGCCACTGAGAGGTGTTCAAATGACTTCTCAATCTACAGCGTAAGCGGGATGAGTCATAATAAGGCCCGCAGTGTAATTAAAGGTCAACTAGCGGGCATTTTTCTCCTTATCGGGCTTTCCGATTCTTCTTATCCATGTCAATGGAATATTTTCCCATTTTGACTGAGTCTCAATAATCCACAAATCACAATGTCGTCTTCAATCGATTCAGATGGAATCCGATACTACGAATTGGAGAATTTCACCTTTCAGAACGGCACCACTCTGCCAAAAGTCCGAGTCGCTTATCGCGAGTTCAATCCAACGGGACAAAAGACTGCCCTGATTCCTACATGTTTTCGGGGAAGAATCAATCAAACTCTGAACTTCACCAATGGCGTGTTGAAACGTCATCGGGTCATTGTGGTCGCGCTATTGGGCAACGGAGAATCCTCAAGTCCATCCAACACCGCAAACTTCCCTGATACCCTCAATTATGGAGACTGCGTCAAAACCCAGCATGCCTTGGTCACAGAGCACCTGCAAATTCCGTCGCTAGATGTGATGCTCGGCTTTTCCATGGGAGGTCAATGTACCTATCACTGGACTGCGATGTACCCCGAGATGATCCGCAATGCGGTGATTATATGTTCATCGGCGAGAACCAGTCTTCACAACTACCAGTTCTTAGAAGGGCCCAAGGCTGCATTGCTACATTCAGTCGACTACAATGACAAGGATCTCCGCGCGAAGAATATCGCGCCAGTCCGAGGCCTGCATGCCTTTGGCAGAGCTTACTCTGCATGGTTGACGAGTGCTGAATGGTTTGAGGAACGGCTTTTCCGAAAATTTGGCTTCGAGACACTTGATGACTGGGCCGAGGCTGGTGCGAAGGGCTATGATGATTGGCATCCTGATGATCTTTTGGTCATGCTGGGGATGTGGCAGCGATCGGATATAAGTCTCATCGGGGATGGAAAGAGGACTCTTGAGGATGTTCTTGGTAGTTTGACAGCTAGGATCCTTTTGATGCCCTGTCGGACTGACCAGTATTTTAAGTGGGAGGCTAATGAGAGAGAGCTTCAGTCTCTTAGATACGGAGAGCTGGCGGTAATTCCGTCGATTTGGGGTCATATTGGGGGAGGGGGTGCCAATCCGATGGATACTGAGTGGATGGATCGAAAGATTACTGCATTTTTGAATCACCACAATCCCGATGAGCAAAACTGTGTTGGATAGTTTCCATGTGTTTATTTCTTAATTAGCCATAGCTACCAGCTGACATAAGACACCATCCGTGGATGTTTCCCTTATCAAAATATGTACCAGATCATATGCTTGGGACCATTCCGACAGGGAAATGTTTCATGGATATCAAAGTGTGCAGGAATCGATTGAATCAAGAAGAATACTCCAAATAATTCAAAGTAAATGAAGGCCAGTCGAACGAATCAAACAATTTGGAGTTCGTTGACGTAAGTAGAGCTGCCCGAATGCGATAGTGGGGTAAGCGGACATAGTAGATAGCATTGACTGTCGGACCGTCCGACACTCGACTATCAGTACATTTGGTTCAACATTTGAAGCCTATTATCGAGGGCTTATTAAAAGACTACAGTCCTGCAAACTGACCTCCAATATCAAATACAATTATCCTTTTGTGCTGGTACAAAATGATCGAATTAAAATTGGAGGATCATCTAAGCCTCCCGGCAGTCCTGCCCTGGAGCTACTCAATCGCGTTAATCCCACTAGTCATCTACTTGGTCTACAAAGTAAGTCCCATAAGTTCTCCTCCCTTAAGCTACACTAACAACCAAAAGTACACCCTGGCGACCGACATTCCTCACATCAAAGGCCTGCCAGAGATCCCCGGCTCAGTACCCGTCTTCGGTCACCTCCTCAAACTGGGAGATGACCACGCAAGTATCTGTGAAAAATGGTGGCGCCAATACGGCCACTCTGTCTTCCAAATCAAGCTAGGCAACACGCGTGCAGTGGTAGTCAACTCCTTTGAAGATTGCCGCAAGATGCTTCTCGGACACCAAAATGCCATCATCGACCGCCCAAAGCTCTACACATTCCACGGCGTCGTAAGCAGTACGCAAGGATTTACCATCGGCTCATCTCCTTGGGATGACTCTTGCAAAAAGAAGAGAAAAGCAGCCGGAACTGCGCTGGGAAGACCCGCCCTACGCAACTACCACCCCATGTTCGATTTGGAAAGCTACTGTATTCTCCGTGATCTCCACCTGGACAGCAAAAATGGTGCGATCGAGCTTAGTGTCCGGCCCTATATCCAGCGATATGCTCTCAACACAACTCTCACACTGTGCTATGGTATTCGCATGGATGCTGTGTACGACGATCTTTTGCGAGAAATTCTTCACGTCGGCTCCGCCATTTCTCTCCTCCGGAGCGCATCGGAGAATCTGCAAGATTACATCCCGATCCTACGCTATATGCCAAACAACGAGAAGACCGCACGGTCAAAGGAGCTGCGCGATCGTCGCGATGCGTACTTGAATCTGCTCCTGGATAAAGTGCGTGAGATGATCAAAAAGGGAACAGATAAGCCTTGTATTTCTGCGGCTATCCTCAAGGATGAGGAGACTAAACTCACGGGCGTGGAGGTATCCTCTATCTGTTTGTCACTGGTTTCTGGCGGGTTTGAGACTATCCCTGGTACCCTTACTTCAGCTATTGGTTCGCTATCTACTCCTGAGGGCCAGATCTGGCAGGATCGCGCTTATGAGGATATTAAGCGGTACTATCCCGATGTGAGGGAGGCTTGGACTAGCTGTATCTCTGAGGAGAAAGTGCCCTATGTCAATGCGATTATTAAGGAGGCTGGTCGTTACTATACAGTTAGTTCGATGAGTTTGCCTCGCAAGACTGTGACAGAGGTAAATTGGAATGGTGCAATTATTCCACCCAAGACGATGATTTTGATCAATGCGCAAGCTGGAAACCATGGTATGTCTCCCAAGTATCAACTTACTAGTGCAGATACTAAAGTTTCACATAGACGTGGACCACTTCGGAGCCGACGGAGGCAAGTTCGATCCGGAGAGATGGCTCAAGTCCGTGAACCCACCAGAAGAAAAAGAGGTCAGCGGTCTACCGCACTTGAGTTTTGGCTCAGGATCTCGTGCTTGCTCCGGTCAATTCATTGCATCCAGACTACTTTATTGTGCTCTTGTTCGTCTCCTTGCTTCATACAAGATCGTGGCAAGTGAGGATAATCCACCTAACACGGATTATGTGGAGTATAACCAATTTAAGACGGCTTTGGTTGCTATTCCCAAAGATTTCAAGGTTCGGCTGATCCCTAGGGATGACACAGTTACCTCGGAGTGTTTGAACCTGGCGGAACAGAGAACTAAGGAGCACTATAAGGAGTAAGCATCTAGTATGGTACGATTTATGTTCTCTTTGCATTACCAGGTAGTCTTTCATAGCAAGAAATTTGTTCATTTCCAAAATTGAAATAAATGTAAATCACATACATAACGCTTATATACTGGACTTTGCCAATGCATTTGCAACATTTTCACTCGTAAGGTAATTACAGGATTAAACCTGTACAACTAGGACTCCATAGAGTCTTGAGTATTGACCTGCACTTATGAAGCCCAACCGGTGGTAATCACCCAGCTCACATCATCGTTAAATGAGGTGGTAGAATCAAAGGTGTCAACACCGCCGTTGCTTGCAACATAGAGCACATCATCGTAGTGACGGAACCAACGGGTAGGATAACTCCATGATCGAATAGAGTTAGTACCATCCGAGTTAAGAGAAGCAAGAGGGCAGAAAGTGGCATCCTCATAGAACTGCTTCGTGCTGTCATCGGCGTCGAGATAGAGCTCGAAGTCATAGTGACGAATGTAGCTACCGGGTGTATCGACGGACTCGAAGGAATAGCAACCGCTGTTACCAAGGCCGGTGACGACCTTCCAGCTAGCCTGCTCTTTGAGGGTAGTGTTGCTGGATGAGGTGACAACCTGGGTGTTGACAATAGTGTCGGTGTGCGCGATATAGCGAGTGGTATACCCAGGTGTGGTAGCCCGGAGCGAGATAGTAGAGCCAACAGTGAGAGCCTTTCCACCAACGAGCGAGGTAACGGCATATTTAGCGGCGACGATATTAGCCTGGACAGAGTTCTCGACTGCATCGGTGGGGTATCCAGAGGTCATCACGCCCTCGTAGAAAGTACCCTGAGCGCCATTGCTGTTGTCGCCGCCAATTCCAAGAATGATGGCACCCTCTTTGCTCATCGGGTTATAGCCCGTTGCATTGGGACGTACGCCGCTGTAGAACGTTGATAGAGAGCCGGACGCAGCGTTTCCGCCACGGATGGCCCACTGATCAGGCTCACCCTTGACGATTGCGCTGACGAATCGGTAGGAGATCGACGGGTCAGCACTGTTCTCGGTGGTGCTGTAGCCAGAGAAAAGGCCGTTCTCCAGATCGGCCATGATCCAAGGACCGTCGCCAGCGCCGTAACCCCAGGAGGTACTGTCGCCATAGTAGATAGCCTCCATATGGCCGTTACCAGTATCAGTGCTGCTAGTCTCGGCATTTCCATAGTCAAAGCAGCAAGCAGCGTTGTAATGAGTACCATCAAGGACCGCATACATGCCCTCTGGCTCATCGCCTGTAGCTGTGTCGGTAGCCTCGTTGTTCCTGTAGCCTGTGCCGGGCGAAACAAAAACGCCATAAGCCTTGTTGCCATTCAGCGTAACCGGGGCACCAATTGCGCTGGCCAGGTTATCGTAGCCATTGGTGTCAGGGCCATCAAAGCCACCAGGGGGAGCTTGGGTGAGGTGGTTTCCATTACCAGACTGGTCATAAATGATCGTGATAAGGCAGGTTGTGTTGGCACAGAAAGTGTCTTGGGCAGCGGCATCTGCGACACCTCCAGCGGTGAGCGGTGCGATGGCAGTTGTGGCACTATCTGAGCCGCGTTTAACCTGGTAGAGGTTGCCAGAGTATGCGCTGTATAGGGCGCGAGTGGTGCTGTGTGCGGCAATGCAAGGCGTGTCGCCGGCGGCGTAGAGATCACAGGGTCCGGCTAACACGAGTGTGCCTCCAACGATAACTCCTAGGGCAAGTGCCCAGGCGCGCTGGACGATGCTCGGTTGTGAGAGCATGTTTTATTATGCTGGCTTGGGTGCTATGGAATGGGTACGCCTATGGACCTTTGAATTCCGCGACTGGAAGCTCGGTCACTGGAGAACAGCTACGTCGGACGAAATCTGATGCGAAGTATCTAGCTATTTATATTTTTGAATTTATATGCTAAGATACTCATTTTCTTGAATAATGTCACGCGTTGCTATAGTGGTCCCAAGGTTGGATTTCTCCTCCAATGATCACAGATCGGGTATACATCACTTGCTCACTGGTGTAAGCGAGCTTTAGCTTTTAACAGCTCGGTTAATACCTGCCATGTATCAAATTCCAGCCACACTACTTCGATAACTATATCATTTAATGAGTCTGCTACTCAACGAATTGAAACTGAACAATCACGGAGAAATTGCTCATCAGGGTTTTCGACCGATGTTTACTGGCTTGGACGGATCACGTTGTTCCACCCCTGATGCTCACGAGTTCAGAGTTAGCTAACCTTTTGGAACAAAGTGGTTTGTCCCACCGGGCTTTTTCCCATTTCTCCTCTGCGGGGGAGCAATTAACCGAAGCATCAAACGTATTTAAACTGGAAGTAGACAAGCTTAACCGGAGTAGGATGTGGCGCTCCAACTTAATGTTCCTGAAGATGCGGGGCCCCAGGCCCTACCATCCATCGGCACATTCGTCTTGCCCTGAGAAGAATATTGCCATCCCATTTGTGGACTAGTTTGAACCCCTGTAATCACGGCTCTTCCTTTTTGTTTGTGGCAAACGCCATTTATTTCTTCAGGAGTGTCGGGCTTGGCAGGGCACTTTGATCTCATGAATCGGTTTGGAGCGTGGTCACATTGCTAGTGGGGCCTAAGGCGGGGAAAAGATGACACCGATGGACATCCGGCTCGAAGTACTTCCAAGGTTTTGCTAATTAATTTAGTGATCCAAGTTCCTATCACTACTGTGATGGACTTCTCCCGAGGTCCAGTAGACATCCGGTCATGTGCTGTTCCTAATACTCCGATAGTCCCTCATGAATATTTTCCGAATTCTCTCTCTACCATGCGAAAGGTCATACAACTCTTGTTTCCCCGCGGGTCGGTCCGAAGCGTGTCCAGTCATCCTCACGGATATATCACGTGGGCGCTCAGTGAGAGCGCAATGAAACTAACTGACTGTATCTATTTCAGAGAATGTGTACCAGTGCTCTACCTGTGAGACTTAATGATTAAACTGTGACCATAAATTTACTTTCTTATCGGACTATCTACCCCATCACTCCTGCCCATTCGCTAGCAAGATTCGACCTCCGTCCACACAGAGTGAGACCCCATCAACATATGCCTGTTCCAATCTGTCAGTGGTAGCCGAGACCAAAGTGGATATTGACTTACCCCCGCCTTGCTCACTAAATATAATACCGTCCCTGCAATATCTTCAGAACAACCAGCCCTCTTCGCAGGAACCTTATCAAACAAGGAGCTGAAGACATTCCCTTCCGCGCCAACGGGATTCATGTTACTCGGAACAACTGAGCATATCCAGTCAGTCTGGAAAACTACCAAGGGACAGAAAGCAAACTTACATCCAGGGTTAATGCCGACAACACGCACGTAAAATCGATTATATTTCGCTGCCAGCAACTTTACCAGGTGGTCGGTAGCTGCCTTGCTTGTCGCATAGCTAGTCAAATCCACATTTGTCACATTGTGCATACTCGCACATGAACTTGTAACCACAATTACTCCTCGGCCTTCATCTCGGCCCTTACGTCCATCGCCTATCGGCTGATCGGCAGCTGCGGCAAGTAGTGGGAGAAGAGCAATACTGAGGAAATAATGGGCAGTAGTGTTGACACGGAAAGTGTTTTCCCAGTCTTCTTGTGGGAGAGACCACATTGAGGCTTGGAGTTCTTCCAGTGGCGCGGTAAGAACATTGCAGGATTGTGGGGGATCGCGGCGGATTCCAGCGTTGGAGATGAGCATATCTAGGGTTTTCTCTTTTTGGGAAATTTTCTCGCTCAGTTCCTTTATAGAGTCTTTTGATGAGATATCGCACGGTATTCTATACAGATATCAGTTTAAGGTAAGATGAAAAAGAAAATTCGAAAACCACTAACCCTTCGGCTTGTCCACCCGTTTCTTGTCCCAATATGTTGAGTTCCTCGACTACCTCGGTGATAGGGTCACTTGGTAGTGCGACCAGGTAAACCTTAGCTCCATTTTGCACCAGTCCCTATGAAATATTGTTTGTTAATATTGTTCGTTGGTCTTACACTCATTTCTCACCTTGGAGATCATCAATCCTATCCCACTGCTCCCACCGGTCACAACCGCAACGCGCCCCTTCACATTGAACAAATCCAAAACATTAAGTGAAGCCATTCTCCATATACGAAGTTGAAAACTAAAAATCGCGCAAGTAAGTGAGGCTCGGGTTTATATGCGACGCTCTTTTGCGTAAGGTGGGGAAGCAGATATGAGCGGCGGGCGCTGCGAACTAGCGGCGGCACGTCCGATTGGAGCTGTTGGAGTAACCGCTCTTTTAAGCATATGTGACTACACGCTAGGAAATCGATACAACTTTGAAAAGATCTTAAGTTTCATTAAGCCCGCGGCGCTTTTGAGTCTCAAAGCTGCTTTTCCACAATGTCCGTGGCCTTCTTAGCCGATAAGACGCAGTACGTACGAATCTCGGAGCCCTTCAAGACAAACTTCTAACGCCGATCAGATCCAAAATCTCTATAGAAGATTTACAGAATGCGGCCTCAAGTCTTGGTATCCAGATACAAGATGCCCAAGAAGCAGAAGATTATCTACATCTGCTACAGTCCGCAGAGGCAGTCATGAGACAAATTCAAACAGAGGATGATTACATCCACCCCGCTCTATCTCCTGTAGCAACAACTACGGCTCGAATATTCTCAGAGCCAAAAACGGAGAACAATCCTCTGAATGCATGGCGATATCTTTTTGAGCTCGTTGCTCAAAACCCGACCAGCACGACCCTCCACGGAAAGACCATCGTCATTAAAGACAACATCTCCGTCGGCGGTATCCCGACAACAGTCGGGACATTTACCGAGCTATTATGTGCAGATGGTCATCTGCCTGTTTCTCCAATTGATGCATCCGTGGTATCACGAGTTTTGTTAGCCGGCGCAACCATCAAAGGGTCCTCGACTTGCGAGAATTATTGCGCGTCGCCGCTATCTTATAGTGCCGCGACAGGTCCGGTGCATAATCCCCGGCTACGGGGATATACCACGGGCGGAAGTAGTAGTGGCTCTGCAGCGCTTGTTGCGGCCAGGCTATTGCATGGAGAGGATCAGGGTCCTTGTGGAGAAACGGTTGATATTGCGATTGGTGGCGATCAGGCTGGTTCTGTCCGGATACCTGCTTCCTATAGCGGGATTTATGGATTGAAACCCACGTACGGCTTGGTTCCGTACACAGGAGCTGTGCCTCTGGCGCCGATGATCGATCATTTGGGGCCGATGGCTGGGAATCTCGAAGACATTGCTATGTTACTTCAAGTGATGGCAGGGTATGACGGGATAGATCCGCGCATGACTCCTGAATCACCGCTGCGACACCAGGTGCCAGATTATCCTAGTATCTTGGGGGATTTCAAAACACGAATCCTTGAAGATGGGGAGGGATTCGGTTCTGAGTTGAAGATTGGTTTGCTCGTCCAATCCTTTGAGGTCATGGGATTGTCAGATCAGGTTCGCGACACGGTACTTGAGGCAGCCCGACGGTGCTTCACCGCAGCCGGAGCCGAAGTAATAGACATTTCGGTCCCCATGCATCATCAGGGAGCACTCATTTGGACAGCTTCGACCAGGATGTCAATGTCCGAATGGGCATGTCAAGGCAAGACATCGGGCTTCCTATCATTCCTCCCGCCACATATTCAAGCTCGCTGGCCTCCAGACCAGAAAATGTACGAGTTGATGACAGCGACGAACCCGGCAGCAATGAATATGATGCTTAGCGGCCAGTTTCTAAAGGATCATTTCGGTCCGAGCGTTGAGGCCAAGGCCCACCGTAAAGTGTTTGAGCTGCGGGCGGCTTATGATCGAGCTTTAACCGAGGTGGATATTCTCGTTACACCTTGTGCCCCGACTGTTGCTATGCCGCATCCAAAAATGCAGGCTGGTGCCGAGGGGCCTAGTTCCAGCGTGATGGATAAGGTGTCGGTCGCTGTTGGGGTGACTACCAATACAGCACCTTTTAATGTCACTGGACATCCGGCTCTGAATGTACCCTGTGGATTCGGCTGGGATTCAAATCATGTTGAGGTGAAATTGCCCATTGGCATGCAGCTCGTCGGAAGGAGATGGGAAGATGCGGTGGTTCTCAAGGCAGCAGCGGCATTTGAGGAAGGAAGGAAACTAGCCCCATAGTTTGAATGAGCTTGGCTCTTTGTTTTTCTTTGCCCCGCTTATGCTTAAACATACGTATCCTGAGATATCAATGGTTTTTGATACTATTGTCTGAGGTATTTACGAAATCATTAGCCTGAAACTAGGAGCTATTCAATGAATGACTGTCTAGAAAGAAACGATTCAAGTTCCAAGGTTGTACACATTACCAAGCCTCGTCATTCTGTGGGGTTCTCCCGAGGTCTATAGAGTTTAAGAGCTGCAGACATGACACTTAGCTGCATGAACCAGCCCGCGCATCCACCCCTTCAAACCGGATCTCCACCAGGATCGACCCGTGCGTATCTTGTCACACCGTAGCAGAATCAGGGGTGATCCCTCATAGTTACACGCTAGTGGAGAACCAAACCCTGGAAATCAAGACCCGAGGATTGGAACACGACTTCTCGCTGCAGCCCTAGGAGGCGTTTCTTGACGCGCACGTTCAGAGCCATGCAGCGCTCACCAAACATTCGTATGCACTGTAACCCAAGTCCCCCTTCCAGGCCATCACCGCCAAAACCTACATGTAATATACAGGTCCAGTGGCATCCCTTGCGTGGTCCGCTGAAAAAATTGACAGCCTGCCCAGAACGAGGGCCATGACGCTGTCAAGAAAGCTTCTCCCACACCACATCAGCCTTATTGGAGGATAAGGTAGGCTATTGTTGCACAAAAGAGGATTATCTGCTGAGGAATGACGCCCCGGCCCAAAGGCCCCTCCCATTAGCGCGTATCGCTAGCTCATGCAGCTGACATATTTTGTCCAGCCCGGCATGCCAATGTGCGTCACGTCAAATCATTGGTCTGCGAATGGCGTGGGAGCACAAATTTGGTCTATGCGCTCAGGGGGAGCGATCCGCGACCCACGATCAGCGATCAGCATCGCTCCACCCCTATCGATAGTTTGATTCCTCCAGGACCCACTTCGGTTTTTGCCCAGGTTTTCTCTTTTCTTTTTCGCCATTTTCGTTACTCAAAGATCAATGCACGGGCTTGTGGGACATGACATAGCAGGATTCGCTGGTCAGCAAGTTCTGGCCTTTGCTCCTGGAGATGCAGCATTGCGTACGCGAAATCGCGAACTGTGGGATCGACAGACTATCATGCTCCGAGGGCTTGGTACAATACGACCGACCTATCAGCGATCGTCCAGGTACATGCCAATCTGATTTCGGGTGACAGGTCAAAACCGAGACCCGCAGGCCCGGCCGACATGTTTTTTTTTCTTTAACGGAGAAATTATGGGTCGAAGTTATTTGCACTATTTTCCAAGTGCACTTTAAATAATCCCCGGCCCCTCTTAGCTGGGCATTGACAGGCATCCACGCTACAATGTCGAGTCTCACCGTAAGTACCTGGTCAGCCCTATAGGCCAATTGCTTAGCTAACGATGAACCCAGGACCCAAACGATGATCCAAATGTTGGTTCCTCGCGAGGGGATTCGTCGTCAGCCTCGGGCGATATCGCCAGCGGCCTCACTGGCAGTGGTAGTTCGTCGTCCTCGGCGCTCTTAATGACTTTCCTTCCTGCTTTAATATACGCGCTCTTCTGGGTTGGTCTATTTTTGATTTTTCGACGAACGCAACGACGATGGTACGCGCCAAGATCTCATCTACCCGATTTACATGACCACCAAAGGAGCCCTGAATTACCCTCGGGTTGGGTCAACTGGGTGGGCGAGTTTTTGAAAATCGAAGACAATCATGTTTTGCACCACTCATCCCTTGACGGCTATTTATTTTTACGATTTCTGCGAGTTTTATGTGCTCTATGTTTCATGGGCTGTGTGCTTACATGGCCCATTCTGTTTCCGATCCACGCTACCGGCGGAAATGGTAATACGCAGCTGGACATTCTCAGTTTCAGCAATATTAAAAATCCGAGTAAATACTACGCCAATGTTATTGTCGCATGTGTCTACTTCAGTTAGTGCTCGCGTCTTTCCTGTCCTAGCAACCTACTAACCGAATCAGCGTTTGTTTTCTACGTCGTTGTGCGGGAGAGTTTATATTACGCCAATCTGCGCCAGGTCTATCTGAACTCCCCGGCATATGCCTCCAGGATGTCATCACGAACTGTTCTCTTCATGAACGTGCCGCCAGATTACAGAAATGAAAAGAAGCTTCGAAGCGTCTTTGGTGACGCGATCCAACAAATTTGGATCACGTCCAATTGCAAGGAACTGGCTGATTTGGTCGATGAGCGTGACAAATACGCCTACAAATTGGAAGCTGCTGAAACAAAGCTTATTCGAAGCGCGAACAAGGCGCGGATGCAAGCTATCAAAAGGGGCGAGTTTTCTTCCGAGACTTGCTTGGATTGCGAGTCCAGTAACCCTGCATGGTCCCAGAAGGTCAAGCGGCCTACTCACAAGCTGAAGATACTTTTCGGCAAGAAGGTTGATTCTATCCACCATTACCGTGAGGAACTGGCTAGGATCACAGAGGAGGTCCTTGCTCTCCAGCTAAAGCATCAGGAAGGCGATGCTAAACAGCTTTCTGCCATTTTTATTGAATTTAACACGCAAAATGATGCCCAGGTTGCCTTGCAGACTCTATCTCACCACCAGCCATACCACATGACACCACGTTTTATTGGTGTTTCTCCCCATGAAGTCGTCTGGTCGGCATTGAACATCAGCTGGAAACAACGTGTAGTGCGCAGATTCGCCGTTCAGGGCTTCCTAGCAGTGATGGTCATCTTCTGGTCGTTCCCTGCTGCTATCGTGGGAACAATCTCCAACATCACATATCTTTGCCGAATTATCCCGTTCTTGGAATTCATCTTGAAACTGCCTAGTTTCGTCAAGGGTGCCATTGAAGGCTTGCTACCATCAGCAGCTCTTGCACTGCTGATGTCCTTGGTTCCAATTATCTGCAGAAGTATGTACTCTTCCCGAATCCTTTACGAGCTAATCCAGCTAACCTATTGTAAAGTCTGCGCCAGACGATCTGGTGTCCCATCTTTGTCACGGGTTGAATTATTCACTCAAAGTGCCGTCTTCGTGTTCCAGGTCGTACAAGTATTCCTAGTGACGACCTTGACATCGGCAGCTTCAGCAGCAACGGCACAGATCATCAAAAACCCCTTGTCAATCAAGGACCTCCTGGCAGAGAATTTGCCCAAGGCAACAAACTTCTACATCTCTTACTTCCTGCTTCAAGGACTAAGCATGAGCTCAATGGCTCTTGTGCAAATCGCCAGTGCCCTAATCTTCCGAATTGTAAACAAGTTCTTCGCCCATTCCCCTCGTCGACTGTACAACAAATGGGCCCAACTTGCCACTCTCAGCTGGGGGAGTGTCTTTCCCGTTTTCACCAATATGGGCGTAATCGGTACGCATGTTTCTTTCTACGTTGTTGTGCCAAGCTAACAATCTCTCAGCATTAACATACTCATGCATCGCCCCCTTAATTCTCGGTTTCTCTTTCATCGGCTTATACTTGGTCTACCAAGCCTACCGCTACAATTTCTTTTTCGTCTACGACATCGAAATCGACACAAAAGGCCTAGTCTACCCACGCGCACTCCAACACCTCCTAACAGGCCTCTACATAGCCGAAATATGCATGATAGGTCTCTGCGCAATCAAAGGCGCAATCGGTCCAGTCATCATAATGGCCATATTCCTCGTCGTCAACATCCTCGCACACATATCGCTAAACGAAGCCTTGACACCCCTGAACAGCTTCCTTCCCCGCTCTCTAGACGCAGAGGAGGAACTCATTCAAGAGAAAGAGATTATCCGGAACGAGATCAACGAACAGCGTCGCTCACGCAGTCTTGCGTTTTGGAGATGGTTCCATCCAAATATCTACAAGGATTATGCTGCGCTGAGACGCAAAGTGCGGAAGAATCTCGAGGAGGTTTCTTATTCGCCCGAGGAGCTGAGGACGGCGTATTGGGAGCCTTGTATTGCATCACCTTCGCCTACCCTGTGGATTCCGAGAGATAAGTTTGGGTTTAGTCGGCATGAGGTTATGGAGACGGATTCGATTATTAGTATTACGGATGAGGGGGCGCATCTTGATGGGAAGAATAGGATCATTTGGGATAAGTATGATCCTACTCTTCCGTTGAGGGAACGGAAGATTTTGTATTAGTACTGGAAGGATATTTTCGTTTTTATAGATACCACAAGAATAATGATATGATTTTGATGAATTGAGATGGTTTAATACCAAAGGTTTTCGTGATCTAGTGAAGTTGCTTATGAATCCGGGTAGCAGAAATTCCATGGTTCAAGTTAAGTAGGCAAGACGGAGTCTGGTGCATCAAGCGATACCTGGTAGTGAGATGGCTTAGAGTTCATTCATAGGGTATAGATACACCTGGCATTGTCATCATTAAGTCATTCCATCATGAGCCTCAAATATAGGAAATGAAACGGCTCAGTCATCGCTCCTAAATACACATTTCACATCAAAATGCAATCTTTATTTCTCTCGTCGGGGTTATATCGTTCAGGTCGGTTCCCATAGCTGGAATAACGGTTATTCCGTGGGTTTCGATTTCCAGGGTATTGGTTTGAAGAATATTCGCTGGGGAATTCCGTGAAAGGAGACTGCCTCGCTGGCGGCGAGTACTGTGGCTGTGGCCGCCGGTTCACGGCCTCGTAAGGAGGTGGCGGCGCATTGGGATCATCCGGGTCGGGCTCAGTATGGGGTGCCGTATGTGGCCGTGCGGGTCGAATACCCACGGTATTTGCCGTGCTAGAAGACCGGTTTGGGGGGTTGTTCATGCGAATACTCGACGCGTTAGGTGAGCGAATAGGTGTTGAGTTACGGTTGTTGATCCTTGGGGGTTGCGGCGGAGGTTGCGGAGGATTGTTCCCTTGTTGACTGTTGCTCCTTTGTTGACTGTTTCTTCTCTCGCGCTGTTCCTCTTCCTGGAACTGGAGTGAAAGGGCGTAGGCATAGTCTGCATCCGCTTGTTCCTGTGGTGACAATCTACCGGATGACTCGGTGGCTGGAGCAAGATCAGTAGCTGGCGGAGCACTTGAGGTGCGGAGACCAGCTGGGCCTGCTGATCCTGATGGGCCGTGGCCGACAGCTCGGAAGTCACCGGCCAGGAACTCGGAGTTGAAACCGGTCACATCAACGAGAGACTCCCAGACCACTTCGGCATGGTTTGCGTAGCCAGCATCCGTTACTAGCATGAAAAGCTGGTGGGATTCCGGATGTTTGTAGAGTGTGGAGAAATGATCATTGCGGAAGAAAATTGAGACTGAGCCTGGGGCCAGCTGTGTACTCAACTGTGTCAACCCAAAAGGGCTGAGCTGCGTCGCATTCTCAATGTCCACAAAGTATTGAATGGCCTGTATGTCTGCCATTTTTTGCTCTTCTTCCGGGGTCAATGGTTTTCCTCGCATCACCGAGTCCTCCAGTTCTTGCTTGCGGAAATGCAACAATTGAATATCTTCATGGTATTGGGCGACCCGGGTCATGGCCGCATGAGCTACGCTTGACCACGAAGCAAGCCATCCGTGAATCAAAGGCACGCCGAATGTACTATACAGCTGAAGATCGGGGGTTTGTAAGAATGTGCCAAGTGAATCCGCCGTGTCCTGATCAATGTTAGTCAGATGATACAAATTTCCACATGTAAACAGCTTGGATCTTACCACTGTCAGGCGTGGGTTCACATTCAGGCCGGTATGCAACATTGTAAGAAATCGAGAAAGTGACTCAATGTCTGGGAATTGATCATCGGGGCTGAGGTGAGTAATCAATTCCTCAAATAAGGCCTCGATCAACAGCCCGAGGGAAATTTGTTCACGGGTCCGCAAAGCCTTGACAATCGGTGGTTGTGTCGTTGGGTCTGCTCGCAACACTAGCGCATTGATAAGCGCAAGTAGCGGACATGGCCCATTATTGTTTTGAACTAGGATAGGGGACTGCTGCATATTTCCCGTCCGATCCTTCCAATTGATTTGTCGAATAGAATATGTTTCCGAGCGCTGCTCCTGTTGCCTTGCTTCTTCGGCGGGAGTAAGCTTGACGATCGGGGTCGGTAATGACTGGGCTGACATATTCTCCTGTTGTGAGGTTGATGGAATTGCTGGCAATGGCCTATCAAACAGTCCGGTTTCAGTCTTTGAGTGAGCTCCATCAGCAGAGTGAACCGAAGATGCTGCCTTTTGTGAATCGGCATCCACCCCGAGAGTTTCGTGAGGATCGATGTCGATCAATTCATGCGACGTTGCTGAGGTGGCGCTAGAAAAAGCAGAGGGAGTGTGAACGCCAGCATCTGAGCCCAATCTACCATTTGAGTTAGGCTGTTGTGAATGATAGATATCTTCAGTTGAATCAGACGGTTGCACAACTACTGCTGGGGCGTATGGATTGGCCTGTCCTCCTTGTAAATAAATCTCCTGGGCGGCTGAGATCTTGATTGAATGCTGTGATCCCCATGGCGATTGATCCGGAGGCAGGTCGCTCGGCACCGCACGATGAGCTTCTGGGTGAGATCCTTGGTGGTCAGCCCATGGGGACTCATCCTCCTGGTCCAGAAGTGATAGTCTGGCTGTCATTGGGATGTATCCCTCCGCTGGAACGTGTCAGTATCAGTGCTAATGGAAAGAAGAAGACGCCTGTTCATACTTTGACTCAAAGGGTCACTATTGGTTGTTGCATTTGAATGTCGATTCCAATCATCCGACGCGTTCTGTGAGGGTATCGGCGGTCTTGGTTTCAAGAATGGATTGTTCGACCGTAGTTGTACCGGTACCTCCCCAGTCGTTACTTCACTGGTGTGCGCCGTCTGCGATGGGCCCGATATGAGAGCCACTGGGACTTCCTCTAATTTTTGCATTGTGCCTCCCGGATATGATTCTGAATTGGGTATATTATGGACAGTTCGATCCTCCCTATCTTCTGGCCAAGAATTTGGTGGGTAGGTAGTTGGCGAGCCCACCGGGGACCTCTGAGCTTCTTCCAGTGGCATCAGGTCGAATGCCGGTGAGGTATTGAGGTCGGGAGAGTATATGGACTCTTTGGAGGGAATCCGATTTAAGCGCCGACGGTGGGAGGAGGCTGAGGACGGAGAGGTTGGGGAACGAGTGGCCGGGCGAGTATTCCCTTTGTTAAGATTGTCAAGGCGAGGGGGAGGCTGTTTGCGGAGCACCATGAAGATGATCTTAGAGAGGGTGTTTATTTAGCACCGCGATGGAGGATAAGAACGGTTTAATGGGGCGCCCGGGTGGTACGTACGTACTTCCCTAGGGTCGCAAGGCTTCCCCAGATACGAGCTGGTTGGGTATCACATACACAAAGAAGGCTCCAATTTATGCAACAATGGAGATTTGAATAATAACAATGTAATAATAAATCAGAACGAGACTGCCTTGTGCCCAGGAACTGCGCCCGGTTGATGTGGAGTAGTCTGAGCTCCGGCAATGATATCAGGGAAGTGGTTAATGCGTTAACTATGGGACCAGCTAAACAGTGGTAGGCACCCAGATTCCCCGCCGATCAATAGAGTGGTAATGGTATTACCGCTATTACGTTGTAGATCCGGCTGCACGGGCATGCCTATGTAACTTGCCCAGTACGGTACTGTATGCTTTTGCCGGTGATACTATTATCCGAGAGCTCCCCCGCCGTGCTCTCTGATTGGCCCGTGCACCTTAGGCTAGAAAAGTTGCCCGGAATCTTTTTTCTGAATAGAGATTCATAAAGTCCAAGTTCACTTGGCAGTCTTACGCCTCCACCATGCATTCTTATATTCGGCCGAACCAGCATGCCATTGTGCAGCTGCCTTCGGATCAGATTCGTATCATCAAGCCGGTACCAAACAGGTTCGCCAGCACGTATCAGACTATTCGAGGCAAGCACACTAACACTTAACAGCATAGTTTCATTGGGCAAATATGGCAACTTCGCCGCGAACCAAATCATTGGCCGCCCCTTCTACCTGACCTTCGAGATCCAAGATACCCCTGAACCGGATGGATACCAATTGCGCGTTGTCTCGGCCACCGAGCTGCATGCCGAAACCCTCATCGAAGAAGCTGAGGCCGATGGCGAGGGTGATGAAGGAGAATCAGGCGCAGGAACACCGATGCGCACAAACCAAAAGATCGTCGACGATGCCTCTACACAGAAGTTAACTCTGGAGGAGATTGAAGAGCTGAAGAAGGAGGCTGGTGGGGCAGGCAAAGAAATTGTCGCAAAACTTCTTGAGTCGCATTCGGCCATCGACCAGAAGACGGCGTTCTCTCTGGCCAAATACACTTTGCGCAAGCGCAAAAAGTACATCAAAAGATTCACAGTGCTCCCGCTAGACGTCAGTGGTCTCGCCAATTATTTGCTCTCCGAGAAGGATACCGGAAAGGGCATGGAGTTGCGCGACGAGCACATTGGCCTGCTTGGATGTCTGGGCAATGTGCATCACGGCGGACAGTCCACAACGGAGATAATTCCTGATGTGAAACCAAATGGACGATACTTCGTGGTGGACGAGACAGGCGGCTTAATTGTGGCCGCAATGGCTGAGCGAATGGGAATTTTATACCCTCATGATAATGACGAGGATGAGGATTCAGCTGCCGAGGAGTCGTCAGCTACAGGCAACCCGGAACCCCGGGGCTTCACACCAATTCGTCGTCGTCGCACTCGACCAATGTCCGCATCAGGGAATACTCTGACCGTCATCCACGCCCAGGCGCAACCTAACCTGTCACTCTTAAAATACTTTGGCTACGATATCAACCTTCCCGATGAATCTCACCCACTTCACACACACCTTAAGTCCGTTTCATGGCTCCAGCTGAAGAACCCCTCCCACGACCCTATCCTTTCCAACGAACCGACCGCTTTGCCCGCTGCAGAGCTGGCCGAGATGAAACCCAGCAAACGCACAGGATACTACTTCAAGCGGAACAGATGGGAGAAAGTCAAGAGTGTGACGGATGAGGCTCGTGCAGGCGGTTTCGATGGCCTTATCGTTGGAACTCTGCTTCAACCGGAGAGTGTCTTGCAACATGCCATCCCTCTCCTCTCCGGCTCAGCCGCTGTCTCCATATACTCGCCCTATGTCGAGCCACTTGTCAAGCTGATGGACTTCTATTCTACTGCGCGGAGGACAGCGTTCATCACCCGGAAGCGGGAACTTGAATCACAGAAGAATGCCGACGGCGAGGCTGACCTGTCTCCGCTAAAGGAGGAATTCGAAGTTGACCCGACCCAGCTTCTACCACCGACACTACACCGCTCCCGCGTGCGAGCCTGGCAAGTTCTGCCTGGCCGGACTCATCCCCTGATGACAAGTCGTGGTGGTGCAGAGGGATACCTTTTCCACGCTGTGCGTGTCATTCCCACTGCGGAGCATATCCAGGCTGCTGGCACATTCCGAAAGAAGCGCAAGTTGGAAACAACATCCACATCCACCCCGACCAGTGACAAAGATGTTGACAAGGATGTGGTGATGTTATCATAAAATCTTCTCTAGACTTTTGCATTGGTTCCTAGAGTCAAGTTGGTTTCAGATCAAAATAAAATGTACGAGTACCATGATGATCCGATTTTGGATCCAGACAAATCATCTATAATGAATTGAGTAAAGAATATACTTAATACTTAAAAAACTTTACTTATACTTGGAGCAAAGAGTCATTGAAAACGTATGTTGATCTGAGGCTATTGAGCAAAGCTGCCCAAGATCCGGCTCTGGCAGCTACGATAGCACCATGCTCGATGACGTATCAAGAAAAGGAAATAGTCGATTCATGCGCTGAATTTCATGAGAACAATATACAACCAGCATAACATCTACAGGCTCTTGCCCATGAACTTTCTCTTGGTGAAGCTCAACCAGAACTGTATAGATACGGTCAATGACATGTCCGAGATAAACACAAATAGAGACCTGACGTACCTTAGACGGGCCCTCTCCACCGGGGTATAATCTCGCATGTAGCCGTACAGCAATTTCCTGTCGCACCTGAGAAATGTATCTATCACGAAATGCATCAGTCCTGGATCAAAAGGTATTGGGTGGGTTGACGTACGCCCGCAGACTCTCCGCATCCTGGCGGTCGCGTGGGGGCTCAAAGGCCTGGTTAAGCGGGAAGGACACATCACCAGGGATAGCGAAATTTTCAAGCGAAGCATTGATCAGGGCCTAACAGTAAACAGAATAGTCAGTACTTGCACTCCAAGGTCCCTATTCGTTGGTGTCTACCTTCTCGGCTTCGCGGGCGTTCATTGTCGGCTTAACCTTCCCGAGGCACTCGCTGACGAAGAGGGTTCCATAGATGAGCATGCGATCGGCAGGACCATTGATCTCGAAGTTCCGGAACAGGACGTTGGCACGGAAAAGCGACAGGATCTCATCAACGCAGTCGTAGGATTCATTGTCGGGGGCAACATCGATATCGGCAGTATTGGGGGGAAGCGCGGGCAAGGTGTATGCAGGACCACGGGTGCGAGTGCGCAAAGGCAGAATTGGGAAATTTCCTGACGCCGTATATGTCAATCATGGAGTCTTGGGTCTACCGCGCATGGAGATGTGGGATGTTTGGGGATGCAGCTATTGGCGGGGCATTCGTACCTATCACGGGGACATCGCGGTCCTCCAGGAAGATGGAGTGGTATGCCTGTGATTATGGTTTTAGCTTGTGAGTATATCAACTGTTCGCATATATACATACGGGCATTGTGAGGGTGGGTAGCGTTGGGATTGGAGTTGATGCGGAGTTTGGGTTAGGCAGTGAGGATGTCATTGGAGTGGAGCACGGAACACCCCAGCTCTCCTTGATTTTCCGCCCCGAAGCTGCTGGGTCTCTTTACGCGCTACGCGTCCAGCTCGGCTTTTCGCGATCTCTCTTTTTTCTTTGCAACCACAACGCAAGATATTCGGGTTGAATACCGATCTTTACACATAATGTCTGACTTCGAGGATGAGATGGACGTGGATACGTCCAAGGATGTGCAGTTCAGCTCCGACAATGCTGCTGGAAAGAAGAGGACAGTGGCCGATCTCCCCGTTGAGGCACAGGACAATCTTCCATGGTAGGCAATGAAACCTTTACTTCGAGCAATCTATCTAATTGCTGTGTCAGGGTCGAGAAATACCGCCCCGAGAGCCTGGACGAAGTCTCCGGTCACCAAGACATCCTCGCAACCATCAATCGTTTTGTCGAAGCCAATGTATGACCTTGCGCACATGGCTTGTGGTATACTTTCCAATGAAGGATGCTAATAGCAACAATAGCGCCTCCCTCATCTCCTTCTCTATGGCCCTCCCGGAACTGGAAAGACTTCGACTGTTCTCGCCCTCGCACGAAAGATATACGGAACCAAGAACATGCGACAGATGGTGTTGGAGTTGAATGCCAGTGACGACCGTGGTATCGACGTTGTCCGAGAACAGATTAAGACATTTGCCAGTATGTTGACTAGCATGTCAATCACAGATCCATATGCTGACGGGTACAGGCACAAAACAAATCTTCTCCATGGCACCCCAATCCGCCAATGCATCTCTCGCCGGCTTCAAATTGATTATTCTGGACGAAGCAGATGCCATGACATCCACCGCACAGATGGCTCTCCGTCGCATTATGGAGCGCTACACAGCCAACACCCGATTCTGCATCATTGCCAACTACACACACAAGCTCTCGCCCGCGTTGTTGTCACGTTGTACACGATTCCGGTTTAGTCCTCTCAAGGAAGCCGATATTCGATCCCTTGTGGACACAGTTATTGAGAAGGAGGATATCAAGATTCAACCTGACGCAGTGGATAGTCTGGTTACCCTCAGCAAGGGAGATATGCGTCGGGCGCTGAACGTTCTTCAAGCCTGTCATGCAAGCAGTATGTGGCTTACTATCCTAGCTTATCTACTGGTTGTATACTGACTCTGCGATAGGCAAGCCTCTTCCGATGCGCGATGCACCAAATGTCCCCGCGCCTGAACCTGAAATCATCACAAATGCGACAATTTACGACTGCATTGCGGCCCCCCACCCGAGCGATATCCAAGAAATCATGTCCACCATTCTGAATACTAGCGATGTCACATCTTGCCTCAACACTGTCAATACCCTCAAGGCTACCAAGGGTCTTGCGCTGGCCGATATCCTGTCGGCTCTAGCCGATCAGCTGCAGCAGCTTGAGGTGCCAGCGCAGACCCGCATCACCTGGTTGGAGGGTCTCGCCGAGATCGAATATCGACTGTCTGGCGGTGGATCAGAGTCTATTCAAACCGGCGGGTTAGTAGGTGTTGTGCGCAATGGGTGTGAATTGATGGGCGACAAGGGCGTTGCAATGACCTGAACGAATTTAGCAAGTAAAAATGAAAGTAATACAATACCACGAGCACGAATCCAAGCATGATCCTCTTTCTCCGTTGGTTAAGAGACCATGTCCATGTGCATTGGAGCTATGCAGATGCAGCCTGGCTGTCGCGCGTTAACCGAAGGGCCATTGTAGTCACTAAGAGCACTAAGACGGCAAAAACTGCCGATTTTAGTGTCCAATTCCCAACTTTTCACAAAAGGCGAAAGCGGGGGAAATCGGCCTGAGCATCAGGGTTTGAGAGAGCTAATCAGGGTTAAAGGGTCTTTCCCCACCGCGGGATCTAGACGTCTTATCGACGGAATTCAATTACCTAAAAGGTTACTGTATTTCCTCGGACTTGGCCTAGCTTGTGGCCTGCATTAGCTGCTTACTGGAACCAGATCAGGATAGTCCATGAGTGGTTGAAGTCGGGAGTCGCCGTGCACAATGGCAATTAGACTTTGCGCAACACTGCGATGCGGCACAGCTCCTCAACCTGACCCGCATTCATTTCCCCTCCAAACGTGCATGGTAATGCCAAAAAACGTACTAAGGAAAGGTATATAGCATTGCCGGGTCCTCCAGTGGTCCCGTTTTTTTTTTTTTTTTTCCCGTACCAAAACCCTCGGCTTAATCATGCGTTCATCTATTCATCACGGCCTGCTGTTGGCCTCCCTCACTGCACCTGTCGTGTCTGCTGAGCGCGTGCTGGGTGCTTATATCTATGCGCGTCATGGTGATCGGACTGCTAAGGTCCTCGGTAATACCCAACTAACTGACCTGGGTTATTACGAGGTCTTCACGGCTGGATCTGTGTATCATGACCTCTATGTTGACTCGAGCTCGGTCAAGCAGATCGAGGGAATCAGTGACCCCATCGTGAACGCAAACCAGATGAATGCTAGTGCTCCTGAAGATGCGGTGCTGCAGAACTCGGCCACTGGTTTCCTGCAGGGTATCTATCCTCCCGCTTCAACAGCAGCTAACACAACCCTGGGAAATGGTACCGTGGTCGACTCGCCATTAAATGGTTACCAGCTCATCCAGCTGCAAACCACTGGTACGAGCTCCAATAGCGAGGACTCCAGCTGGTTGCAAGGCTCCAGCGATTGCGCCAAGGCCACTGTGAGCAGCAACAACTACTATAGCTCCGATGCCTACAATGAGGTCCTCAAGTCCAGCGCGAGCTTCTATGATTCTCTCACTCCCGTCTTGAACCGGACTTTCTCGGCTTCTGAAATAAGCTTCGAGAATGCCTACACTATCTTTGACTATCTGAATGTGGGCTACATCCATAATTCATCTGCGACGTTCCCTGGCAAGTCAGAGTACATGACCGACGCCAACCGCGTGGAGCTGGAAACGCTGGCTAGTATTCACGAGTGGAATTTGGCATACAATGCCTCCGACCCCGTCCGCGCGATCAGCGGTGCCGTTATCCTCGGCCAGATCTTGGCCAGCTTTGACGAGATCATCGACTCGAAGGGCGCGAAGTCCATTCTGAACGTCCAGTTTGGATCATACGGAACTATCATGTCCTTCTTCGGTTTGATGCAGATGCCTGCTGTTTCGCCTGAATTCTACGGTCTCCCAGACTATGCCTCGTCTATGGTCTTTGAGCTCGTGACCAATGCTACTGGCACCGACTTCCCCTCGAGCGACGAGATCAGCGTGCGCTTCGCATTCCACAATGGCACCATGACTGGCTCAGAGAGACCCACCGTCTACCCTATGTTCGGTCAATCCAGCGATCTTCTTTCCTACTCCGATTTCACCACGCAGATGGAGAAAATTGCTGTTACTTCCACTAGCCAGTGGTGCGATATGTGCGGCAACACCGATGGCGGCTGTGCAACTTCGAGCGCATCCAGCTCTACTACCAGCGCCTCGAGCACTGGGAGTTCTGGTGGAATTTCCCGGGCTGTGGCTGGTGTCATTGGTGCTATGGTTACCCTTGCTGTTATTCTTGGGTTGCAGGCTCTCTTCTTCCTGGTTGGTGGATTCCGCATCGCTAAGCGAAACCAGGTCGGTCCGGAAATGGTCACTACCTCTAGTGTGGAGGCAGACAAGAAGGCCTAAAGTATGGAAATGGAGTGTGTTATGAAAATCGTTGCTTATCAACACTGTACAGAGATTTGCTGAGAACTCAATGCTAAACATGATTTATATTAATATAATAATTGTGCTGGTAGGCTATTGGTCGCTCGCTATTAGTTTCAACATTCTCATGCCAGTCAACAACAAGGCATCCACTTCAAGCTTATATTCTTCAGACTCTCCTCCAAAAATCTCCCAGGATCTTCCAGATTTAGTACTAGTATGCCCGTGCGGGTAAAAGATGAGATGATATCTGATTAGAATGCCCATTACTATTGTGACTCTCAGTACCTCTTCATTTCAGCTTTAGGTCAGCACCATCCATGGGCTTCAGGATGCTGAGTTATGATTCTCTTATCCCACATGTTTGCTTCCAGTTTGTTCTTTCCCTGCATGGCTGTGAATACCGCATAACTCTCTTTTCCTTTCTTCTTACAACTCTCTCCCAACCTATCTTAGACATAATTGCTCATCTTGGCGACTTGGATGTTGACTCTTGAGTGGCCTCCCAAAGTCCGCAGCCCATCCCGGAGTGAATTTTTTCTGAATGAAAACAGAATTTTCCACTCAATTAGTTTCTATCAGTTAAATATGCCCATGTAAGTCGTTTGAGAGACTACTGGAGATTTTCTTATTGTTTCGTGTGGGTGGATGCTGTTCGTAGAAGTCCATTCATACATGTTTACAATCCAGAGCCATATATATTTCCCTAGACTCGCAGAACATCGGTTGAGTTCATTACATAATCTATATGCTCATTGATGAAAATACGCTCCAGTATGCAATAATCATTGCGAGGCAGCGGTCATTTATATATCCCCAGAAATTCCGCGTACAAGAGAAGAGATAGAAGAGAAACTAGAATAGTTGTGGACCGAATATTATCACTTTCAACAAAGTGAGCAAAGTAGAAGAATCAGCCCCATGCCCGCACACAAGTCCTTCCCCACTTCTTGACCCAAGAACCCAGCATTTTATCCGTTAGTCCCCAAACAAACGCTGGAACAAACCTTAGCACCATTTGGAGACAAAAAGGCCAACCCGAGCAATCACAATACTTTAAATGGATACTGGTGACATCTCTTTCACAAGCTTCGGCCTAGTCGTCCTCGACGAGATCCGCATCCCAAATCAAAAGCCACTAACAAATATACTCGGAGGCTCAGGGGCACACGGTCCGTACTACAGTACATTACTCACCATTATATAAAACTAACATATGTTACAGCAACTCTAGGAGCGCGTCTATTTCTAGCTCCCCCTTTAAACCGTACCCTAGCATGGCCAATTCATATCGGGCATGATTTCCCTGGTCCCATTGCCGACCTGCTACAAAGCTGGGGAATTACACTGGCTATTAAGGAAGAAATAGATCAGCCTTCGACCCGGGGCTTATTGGAGTATAAAGATACTACTTTTGGACGTATGCACCTCGTTCCAACTGCATACCATGATCATCGTTGACGGGGATTAATCATTCAGCTAAGGATTTCAAATACACAACTCCTGTCCTAGCTGTCGATGAAAGTCATGCAGAGGGTACCAATATATTGGCGTCGAGGGTTTATCACTACCTTGCAACGCCCCGGGATATTATATCCCGTGTCTCGACTCTTCTTGCGATGCGACGTGAAGCCGGTATATCAAACCGACCGCTCATAATATGGGAACCCTCTCCTCTGGCGTGCAGTCCGGATAATCTCCGAGATTGTCTAGAGGCGGCACTATATGTCGATGTTCTAAGTCCCAATCATCTTGAGCTAGCGAAGCTGTTTTCACAAGCACCAGGAGCCGCTTCCTCCAAAAGCAGGATCGAGGAGCTGGTATCGAAGTTTTTGGACAGCGGGGTTGGTCCAGCTGGAACGGGTGTTGTCGTTGTCCGAGCTGGTGAGCATGGCTGTCTTGTTCAATCACGGGAAATTTCTCCTAGATGGCTTCCACCATTCTATGGTTCTGGCTTTGTGGGGAGGAAGGACTCCCCGGTCGTTGACCCGACTGGAGCTGGAAATGCGTTTTTGGGTGGATATGGTGTGGGGTATATTCAGACTGGAGACGCTGTACATGCAGCTTGTTATGGGACTGTCGCTGCGTCGTTTGCGTTGGAGCAGATAGGCATGCCGGAGAAGGTAGATCAAGGTGATCCCGAGTTGTGGAATGGGGTTAGTGTGCAGGCAAGACTACGAGAGTATATGTCTAGAGAAGAAGTTAAGAGCATCTACGTATAGAGAAAAAATAGAATCGGATCCAAGGATCTTCGAGTAAATTACCGAGCAAGTAAGGGCCCACTCAAGGGTGCGGTTGCGATATGGATCATATGAATATCGGATTTTAAAATCCAGCCTGATCCCCCAAACCACGCACTGCCAGCCCGTATGAACAAATTAAACGCCATCCGTGATAACCTGGGATATCGCCTTCAAATCTCGCTATCTCCCTTTTTTTTCCCCTTCCTTAGCCTTGGCTCTAACTCTACTTCATCACGCCTTTCTGCGCCGTTTCGTACTGCTTCCATGTTCGGCAGATTCACCGGGAGTCTCCGTTGCTGTTGCAGGACTGGTAGCTTCGCTATCAGTCAACTGCTCAATGACTCGGCCTGAATCCATGTTACCAGATCCAGTATCACCACCATAACCAGCACCGTCAAAGCCGTAGCTGTACTGGTCTTGCCCGTGGCCGCCGTCAAAGAGATCGCCATCACCAGGAATTTGTCCGAAGTCGAATAGATCACTGGTGTCTCCCTCGTCTTGGCCATGGCCCAAATGTTCGTGTGGGTTTCCTCCCAAGTCGGTAGCCTGCACAGTGGGGTCCAGATTAACGAGCTTCCTGTCATGCTCGGTCTCTCCGATATCGGTAAAGTAGTCATTGTTGAATATCGTATCAAGGTCGAGTGGCGGAGGTGGAACGTTTCCGTTTCCATCTGGTCCCAGTCCTGGTATGGCACCAGTTGGGCTCAATGGCTGAAGAAGGTTGGTGAGGTTTTGGACAGATCGATCCTGCTCGGCTTGCATCTTGACTAGATTGTCAATTTCTTGGCGAGTGTTCGCGAGGCGGCCTGAATAGTTCGGAGGCATGGGTGGTGGAGTAGGAGTCATAAGAGCGTTGTTTGAAGAACCTGGGACAGTGGGGTCTGCCGTGTTGGCCTCATTGGCCATGAGACGAAGCATATCGGCGCGCTGGTGAGCAGTAAGAGGCACATTTCCGCCAGATGTTTCGAGAGAGGATAGAACATTGGGAAAGTCGGAAAAGTTCGTCGCAAGGCCATTCCTTGCATTGGAATTTTGGATGACGGACATGATGTCCTGCTGAGGGGAATTTGCATCACTTGGTTGCCCCGGATGCTCAGATTTGCTCTGCCGTGGGCTGTTATCGAAAACCTCCTCAACATGACCAGGCTTGCCAGCACTTGGCTGGCGAGCATGACCCCGAGATCTTGTCTCATAAGATCCATTTGCCGCCGGGGAAACGGTAGAGGAACGGCTGCTCTCATCGACGATAGGGGGGGCTTTCAAAAGCAGAGGTTGTTTCTTCATTGTTCTTTGTCCAGTAGGGCTGGTCAATCCAGCCAAAGAACTCAAAGAAAAGTCATCGCCCACATCGAGAATGTTTCCTTGGTCTCCAGAAATGGCTCCAGCAAAAGAATTAGCGATATTTTGATTTGTGTCCTGCCCTTGCAAACTGCGGTTATAAACAGTAGCGAGGAATGTGAGTATGGCATTGATTGAGTTCTCGTGCCGAGTATGTTGCTCCTGGAAATTGGCAGCCTGTGCATAGAGCTGCTCATGCTCCTTGCGTAGCCTGGTTATGGTACTTGAAATGATCTGTTGCTGTTGACGAATCGCTTGCAATTCTCGGTAGACTCCAGACAACTGATCTGATGGCATAGGAGTTTCTGTGAGGAGGGAAAGCTGTTGAGGTCTTGGCCGGCTCTCACGAGATGCAGGCACGCCATCTTCCCCATATTCTTCTATCTCGTTCTCATCCACGTCCTCTGTCTTCACCCGCATTCCACCTTTGCTCCCCTTGCTAGTGTGACCTGGTGTGTTTTTCGGTTTCTGGATCAACCAGAGCAAATCCGGGTGGCCACGTTTGAAGTAGGGGTTCGCATATTCACTAGGACTCTTGTTTTTTCGCTCACTGGCGCGCATCGAATTGTCGGAAAGACCAACCTTCTTGTGGAATCCATACATGTTCAATTGTCGGACAAATGATGCGTAATTGTTGTGTTTAAAAAGCTCGGGGATCAGTGTCCTCGCAAACTCATCCTCGTCTAGCACGATGAAAGAATTCCCATCGTCGGACCATCGAATCAACTCCGTATTTTTGGACTCATCAAGAAAACTGTGGGTATGAATTAGCTCTTTATTCGAATGACATGGAACTGTCAGTTTCTGCAACTGACCTGCTGAGTTTTTGCACGAAAGGCGGAATCTGTTTTCGCTTCGCTTGCGACTCTCTCTTCGCGGCTTGAGCCCGCGCATACAACTCCTCGAGGCTTTCACCCCATGCACCCGACTCTCCCGGATTTCCACTCGGATTATGTTCCGAATAAGCTACGGGCGCCTGCTCGTAACCACGATTGCGACTCACGAGCTGATTCGCCTGCTGGCGACGAGCAAGTTGGCTATTGTTGGCTGTTGCTGCAGCGGGCACATCCTGGGCATTGATATTTCCTTGGTGGTATGCAGGGTTTTCGGCGTAAGAGGAGGTATTCACGGCGTTAACAGCGGGGTTTTGCCCCCACTGTAAGAATTGGTCGTTGGATAGCTGAGAATTCGGATTCGCGGACGAATAGTTAGGGACCGTGCCCATTTGTGGGTGTACTGCAGGAGTCGAGCCTGGGGCCGGCCGTTTGCGCGTCATGCCTTGAGAACTCATGATGGACCGATAGGTCCCAGCTGTTGATGGGTAGGGTATCGCAGGAGGAGTGGGGTCGCTAGTAAATCTTTCGACTGGCGAGCAACGCGTCGAGAAAAGCGGATCAGATTTCAAGGGTGTCGATTTTATTGTATCAAGGGCAATTCAAGCTCCAAATTCAATTGATTGGGCGTGAATATCGTCCTAGGCGATTGAGTCACGCCAAAGGTCTGAGGGTGGAGTGAATCGGGCAAAAATCCGGCCGACTGTAGACAGCGGAACCCAAAATTCGTCCGAGCGAATTCAATGAGTGGTAGTGAATGTGGCGTATGCGGTGCTTGCGTGTAGACAGACCGAGGCAGACCTAGGCACGGCGAAAGAGGATTTGAGTGAAATCCTACCTTGCGACCACAATCAGCGGGTGAAAGATAGGCATTCAAGACGATTCGAGGCACCAACCAAAGGGGGCAAGAAGGGCGCTCTGCTCCAGTCAGAGCAGTGACGGATGAGCGGTGATCCGAATGCGATCGGGGCAGAGGATGGAAAGGAGCGCAGGACAAGAAATATTGCGCTGCGATCTTTCGCTAGACAATGAGGTCAATCCAGAGAGGCGTCAAAGCTGATTGGTGGGTCATGCTAAGTCATCACGGGCCATCAAAGAAGAAACTTCCATCTCCAACAAAAGGAGTAAATTACTTTATAGCTGTTCTGTCTTATCAGAGTACAGTTCCAAGCATATCGTTTTCTCGTTCTCTTTCAATCCCAGATCTGCCTAGCTTACATCCTAGCTTGTGGCATCATCACCAACGAGTTCCTGGAATCCTTTCCGCAATGCCTGCCACTCAGCTGGCTGATTCTGTATAAACTCTTCCACCTTCTTCGGGCTACCCAAGTCCTCTGCCATGCGGGACTCATTCTTGGTGCCATTCAGTATAGTAATGTTACCGAGTCCCATCACCAGCGCATACAGCGCAGCTGCGGGGCTGATCCCCACGTAAACAGCAAGTTTCTGCACAGGTTCCGATCGTAAAAGCTCTGGATTTGCAGTCAAAGTCCAGAAGCTTTGATAGATGATGTCGTTCTCGCGACAAAATGACCGGAGCGGAACGTCATAAAGGGTATCCTCGTAAAATCGATTCTGCACAACTGCAGGCTTCACCTTGACCACAGGCAAGGTACAAAGAGCATGGAGCACCGGTAGAGGGCAGTTGGATATTCCCAAGTTGCGAATCCGATGTGGCACATAGGTCTCCAAAGCCTCCCATACCTCGATGGTTTGCTCAATAGTCCGCAACGGACTATGGACGACCACCGTATCAATGTAGGCTTCGTCCACGCTACTCGCGTCAGCAGATGGTCGAAGATTGTACAAAGATGACTTGATTGATGCATGGACCTGCTCCGTCAGAGATGCATTGGCATCATACGGCATGTTTTCCGGGTCTTGAGCGGAGACCGGACTAAATTTGGTTTGCACCTGCATCGAGTCAGCATCAATATAGACAAAAATCATTGACTCAAGGGTCACCACTCACATAGAGATCCTCTCGTCGCACCACCCCCTCCGCAATTGCCCTGCGAATTCCATCGCCGACCAATGGCTCCTGGTAGTGTCGCGGTTGAGCTGCTGTGTCGATGCCGCGGAAGCCGGCGTTGACCGCGGTGTAGACGAGATCGGCTGTCCGATCTTTCTTCCAGGCAGTCCCGTAGAGGAAAACCGGGATGAAAGTCGGAGTGGAGTATTGGACGGGACGTAGGCAGTATTTTTCCCACATATTGATCATCGCTCGAGCCATAGAGGGTGGAAATAGATCACATCTATAATTAACTTGAAAGGTGTTGCAACTTGCGGGGTTGCAACTATTACTAAGGAATGTTGCTGTTGACAACGTGACGACGCCGTCATTTTGAGAGCGTGTAGATACCAAGTGAGTAGAACGCAATTAACGTTCTATGAAGCTCTGTTTTGTTATGATCCACAAAGAGGAATCTCATTCGACAGACCACGAGCCCTGCAAGTTTCGTTTAGCCGGGACTCAGCCCCAATACGAGCACACGTTGGGCCCACATTGGAGATGTCGGTCGCTCCATAGAATATACACTAGCTTAGTGATACCCTTGAGAAATGCGGAAGCCTAGAAAGTGCTTCCACTTTGCTATTTATATAGCCATTCATCGTGGAGCAGATTGGTTCGGTTCCCGGCATTATGCAGGGATACCCACATCCTTCTCCAGGGCTATTTTGGCTGTATGATCTCTCAAGATAACCCCAAAGACTAGTTCAGTTTCACGAAATTCTAGGAATCTTCAATTAAATTCGCGGCGCTCGGTATGATTTAACGATAAAACCTCACAATTGGCGAGCCAAAGCCAAGTGATAGTTAGCAGCCCCGCAGCGTGGCTTAGACAGCATATTTTCTGGGCATGTTGCTTGGCGGAAGGGTCCTTTGTATCTCTAAAATTATGCTGATCGATATATCTGAGGCCTAATAGTAGCTCAAAATTGGAAAGCATTAAGATTCTAGAATTGTGACTTGACACAGCCACTGCAGGCTAGTCACTAGTGCAAGGGCACGCTGCAGAATGCAACAGCGCATTACTTGAAGGCCCCGCATATATCAATGAACCATCTCCAGAGATGTCTTGGCTGATGCCATTCAGGAACAGGCAGCTCCTTTCCCTCTATGAACATTGGTTCTGGGCGGTGGAGAGTCACTTCCTTCTATAGATATCGCTTTCATAGTTGACAGTGAAGATCTGTAGAACCTGCAGGGCTCAGCAAAACAATTTCCCATTTAGGAATGGAGGAGAGGAGCCTGCTGTCGTGAGTGGTTAGCAGGTCATTGGCGAGCTCCCGATTCTGATCGACAGGGTTCAACTAGGATGTCATTTATAGAAACAAGAGCACCTATACTGGACAACACCAGCAGCAACATATAAAGATGCAGTTTTTCCGGTAAATATCGATCAATTTAGCAACCTTGGAACAATACAGAACACCATCTCATTAAAAAAAGAATCAAAACATCAAACCCAGTGTCTTTAAAGTCAGGCATCATGCGTTCTCAGCAACTTCTTGCGCTCTGTGGCCTTGTGCTTGCCAGCCCTCTCGCTGTTGCGGCCAAGCTGGAGCATGATGATGTCCCCAACCGCTGCTGGGCTGCCTGTGGTCCTGTTGTGGGCATCTCAGAGAGATGTGATGCGCAGCATGACAATGACTCTGCCGAATTGCAGTGCATTTGCAATTGGGCACCGGCGAAGACGCAGATTCCACTCTGTGCGGCTTGCATCACCCAGTACGGGAACGACGACGACGATAACCACGACCACGACCATGATGATGATGACGATGACGACGACAATGACAATGATGATGACGATGACAACGGTATGTAGAAATGTTGATTATAACAGTTGAGCCCCGAACTCATATTTCTCAGATGCTCTTGATATCGTCCACTCTTGCTCCTTCAGCACGACGACTTACAATGCTGCTGCTGCCACTACCTTGAGTGCGTCAACCACCGGTACTGGAGCTGCTGCATCGGCTGCCACCATTACAGATGGTGCAGCCTCTGGAAGTGGCTCTCAGGGCTCCTCTACTACCTCTTCTGGAGGCTCTGCTTCTTCTCCGACTGCCACAACTGATGCGGCTGCTGGTATTAACGCGCCTGGAGCTTTGTACGTGGCCGGTCTTATGGGCATGCTGCCTTTAGCTTGGCTTTAAGCGGTGTTTCCTGCTTGCTTGGCTCTGTTGAGAGTGAGGTTCCAAGATCAATATGAGAAGAGACAATCTGGGTTACATGCATTTGATATTTATGCTTTTACGTGTTTTAAACGACTCTCCTTAAGTTTGCAACAATCTATCTACATTTCGTGATATTAGTCAAGGAGGGGGTATGTTCTCCGTTCTCTTGCCAGCTCCACTTTCGGTCCAAATTGTAGACGCCCATATCGATGTCATTCGGGTCAACTGATGCATCTTATTCCAATAAATGAAATGAAGATTTACGCCTTTTTCAGCTCATCGACGCCTGATAGAGACGTGACCGGATGGTATGTGCGTCTTCAGGACCAATCTGTCGCGCATGATCCTAGTCCTCCATATTGCCCGCAGCCTCCATCTCCAGATATCCTGGTGCGTAAATTCAATGTCCTCCATCCAGTTGGTTGCTGTCTACTCGAGTGGTTAGTAATCAACCCACAACCTTGCTCGATATCTGGAGGTCGAAGCCATGTAAGTTAGTGAAATCCGATATATAGTGCACTACTCGCAAGGTTGATTTCATCTCCCCGCAATCACAAGCAGCTTCCTCGGTGTTATAGGTGGATTCACAGCATAGTAGTCATATAGACATCTGCATTAAATTGCTCCAAACTTCCAAAAACCGAGTAAGACTAGATAATGCTTCTTTTAGTGGCAGAGTTCGTACCCTGGGAAATATTTGTATACATTTGACATGTTGCTGAGATCAATCATTCCATTGACTGCCGTTCCGCTTTGGTGGCCAACTGGCTAATATGCTTACCGAATACACCCGAGCTCGGGAGGTGAGGGGCAAGCTTGGAAGAATTTATCCATCGGAAGTATAGCTCACGTCGACTTCTCTGTTCAAGTCCAACTCTACGGTCAATCGCAAAAATGACTCTCGCTAGTAAGTAAGACCCATTTCATCTCATCGAACTCACGGTCTTACCATTACATGTAGCTTTCATCCAAGGTGGCGAATACGAAACCGCCTCATCAGAAGTGATGAACTCAGATATACAGACTGAGCTTGATGCGAAATTAGTTGCCAAGCACCTTGTATACCAAGCGGTGCTGGGATATGGAAAGGTCTGCGATAAACGCGGTATGACAATATATCCAGAATCTAGTCAGGAGAAGAAGCTGATACAGATCAACAGCCAAACCTTCCTCGCCTGAACAGGCAAAACAGTTGATGTTGGTGTTCACAAATGCCATTCTTGAGGACATGGTTACACGGGGTGTGAAGGTCAATGATCAGGAAGAGACAAAACGAGAGGCCGAGAAAATGTCAGAACAGGTACTAAAAGACTCTGGCGAGTTTCAATAAACTCGTATGAGGTCCTGTCTGTTGATTTCCTATCGTGATTCTGCAAAAGAATTCTTTTGACACTGATTGGAACCTTGGAATGTGGTTGGGGTTCGAGGATCATGTATTAAACACTTCGTCCATAGGTACTTTTGTTCTTCTAGCCACTCAGGCCTCGACTTTTGTGCGCTAGAAATATTACCACTCACGAAGATCACAAGGACAGCAGAGTAAAGACAAATAATTGAACCCAAAAAGGCCCTTTCAACACCCCGGGGCCCATGTAACGAAAGCATGCTCATTTGTACAGTACAAGAGGATATATATTTGTTCATCAAGATAGTCTAAATACAGAAAATGTCACATTATATATACAGATCGCATATTCATCCGTGGCGGATTATATGTCGTCTTTAGTTGAGTCCGTGGACGGGCGGGCTCTCGACCTTTGTATCCTTCTGTGGATCTGCCACAGGTAAATCGTCGGATTCTGAGTCATTCCAGGGACCATCGAAGTCGAAGTCCTCAAAATTTGAGTCTTCGTTTTCATCTTCGTTTTTGTCCTGGTTGACGTCCCCTTTGACATCTTCCGATTCGACGTCTTCCTCTTGGTCGTCTTGTTTCTCCTTATCCCCTTCCTCGTTCTCGTCCCCATTCTCGTCAAGTGACTCTCCAGGCAAGTCAAAGCCATCAAAGAAGTCGTCATTGTTCTTCATATTCCTGAACGGATTATCCGAGATGTAGTCAGGTATGAGCGGCTCAACATATTCCATATCATATACATCTGAATAGCACTGTGCCTTGCTAGGGCATCTGCAAAGACTGTCAGTATGTCATCTAGTGATTCCCATCAAAAAAGAAACTCACGATACGGGATCCTGCCCGAAAATAATATGCCACAGATACTCAAACACACGGCCACTAGTCTCATCATCCAGTTCCGTGTCCATCAGCCAGCGATAATAGTGCTCATAGTCGCTCAGCGGCCGAGCAAGCACTTGTTCCCTCGTGACAGCGAACTGCGCACAACAAGGTGTCCCAATCACCTCGGGGATATCAGTATTATTGAAAATCTTGATCCAAGCTCCCGCGAAGGCGATTTCCGTTGTGCGCCCCGCCATCTGTCGGAATGGGTAGACTTCATCCGGACATCCTGGACTCCAGTCACAACGCAGGTTGGTATATCCAACCCGACGAACGTAGTCAAGTTGTAATCGCTGTACCGTCAAGGAATTATCTTGTTCATCAAATTCGACGTGATCGGCCCGGCGATGGGCGTGTAGGAAGACCATGTATTGAGGTAGATTGTCGTAATGGTCCATGATATATGTGAGATAGACGTTACTCTCTTTGCCTTTATTTTCGGCGACATGGTATTCGGATTCGGGGTCGTCGACGACGTAGACTGCATTCGGCCACCTATAGTCGCATCGTATTAGTCTTGGTCCCAAGGTTGCAGGATCTTGAAAGGCTTTGTCGCACAAAGCCAAAATAAAGATCACATCAAATTAAGTGCTTACTCTGGTAATTCCTCTTCCAACCAATCGGAATCTTCCCAAGACATTCTCCCCAACACAACAATGCGATCCGTCAACTTCGGCACCGGCGGTTTGGGTGTAGCTTTCGGCTTCGGCGGCGGCTGATTATGTCCATGCCTCGAACCGAGTTCATAATCCAATGTATCTAGATAATCATCCGAAAATAAATCAAATAAATCATCATGGAACTCCGAACCAGGAACCTCAACGGGAATCGTCTGCGGTTCAAATTGTTTCGGTATAACTGGCGGCCCAGTTGGTTCCAAAAATCTCTGGGTCGTTGAAGTACTAATCGTCGTCGAAGAAACCCGCGACACAGCCACGGAACTAGAAGTAGCTTCTTCCGCAGCTGCGATGTCGTCGCCCGAGACCAGCTCGATATGGGTGCCCGCGCGGTCGAGAATAAAATCCGGCACCGGCACGCGGCTTGCGCTGCGGTCAGTCTGCCATTGCTCGTCGATTGAAGAGAGGTGGTTCTTCACGAGGAAGATAGTGAAGACCAGTGCGACGGCGATGGCCACGCGAAATGTTAGCCTCATGTCGACACTGGAGTCCTTTTAGAAAAGCCAAGAGGGAAACGGAGAACTTTAAAGGGTGCGCCGCTTTTCTAGGCACTTTGGATCGGCCCCACTATACTACGTCTGCATCACGACGCCTCAGCCGCACATAATCGTTTGCGGTGATTTCGGCTTGCCCGGGATAGGGAAAAAAGGTGCAGAGGTAGATCGTGACGATACTTGCGACACTCGGGATGTCAGCTAGATGATAAAGTCATGAGAATAATGAAGTTTAAGGATATGTACAGGGTCTTTAGACCCCGTTCTCATTGCGACGTGGAGTGGGGCCAAGCTTCGTCAGCCATTCGTGCGCGTCACTCTTCTGGCCCGTTTCAGGCTTCTTCCATGTCACAACTGACATGCTATTGGTAGGCCATCTGCCGTATTGGGTCCTTCTTCGGCTATTTTGGATACCGATCGATGTGAAGCATTGATGAGATGCGACCCCGCGAATTACTTTAGACGTTTGTCTTGACAGCTGTGGAATTTGGTGTTCGCGTGCTCTGGTCCGATCGGCGAAACTTTGTTTCGCTCAGGAACAAAAGGCAATGCTACTATGAAATAGATATTTGGGATCATCAAGTTGGCATCATGCATTGCGCATTATAACAAAATTTCAGACCGGAGTCCGTGGCTTCCCCAAGCTTTTACAAGTCACCACTATAGCATTGGTGCTTTACTAAGTTATACCGGTATTCGTAGACCATGCATAAGCGACCGATTGATTGAGCCTATAATGGCGCTGATCTACACCACGAGGCTGGCCTATTGGACGACTCACGCTAATGAAGCTTAAAGTGCAGTTTCCAATAGAAATAAATAATTGGCAGATTTGAACACTTGACTCGCTTCCTATCTCTCATGGCCAAGTTCTCCTCAAGACCACATTCCGCCGTCTGCTGAAGTATTGCCAGAACCCAGTTGGGTGATGCTCCCTCTACTAATCCGAATTCATACTTGTCATGATTCAGAACCCGACGACTCACTGCGGCAGAACGTGACTCGAACTCCATTGGCCTGCACTCATGCAGCGCCTTGAATACAAGCCTCTTTGTCCATTCTACAGCCTCGACCTCGACCTCGACAAGGCGACCAAGCCACCGGCGCAGCTGCCCAGGGTCTAATTCAATTCACTATTGGGCTGCTAAACCTACCAGACAAGGCTGGCACATCAACTTTTGAAGAAAATAACCAAAGCTTTGGATCAAAGCTTAGGATGATCATCCAGCAAACGGGCGAATTTTCTGGAAAATCAACTTAAGACAGCTTAGTTGCCTACTGAGTATCGCCAACTACTCCACTTCGGCGAACACGGGGCCTTTTACCCCTGGCCGTCCTTCTTTCGTGAACTTTCGCTCCACCACAATTGTCCGACCTTACCCACTAGGCCTTGAAGCTATTATTTGGTCAAGATCCTATAATAGTAACACGAAATTGGAATTATTCTAAGCGGAGCCTTGGATCATTTCAGGAATGGTCGGCCGACGCTCGTATATTGGGGGCAGCTAGAAGGGATCGTCGTTCCAGAACAAAAAAGGGGGTAGAGGTTCATCAATGGATCCATGGAGAAGACTATATCCCACGAGAGGGGAGTGGCGAGGAAAAAGCAGATCAGTGATCAGTGACCTCAGAGACATGAAGCTTTCCGAGCTCAACCCTGGCTACTGTATATCGCCATCGGGACGAAAGTACATAGCCACCGTACTTTAGACGTAAACCAACCATCTAGCCAAGAACACCCTCGACCAAAAGAAAGGGGCGCCTCGGAAGAGCTCACAGGTCCCCGAGAGCTCCCCCCCCCCCCCTTTGCTCCGTACACTTTCCCCATCCTCACGACGCCAGATCCCGAGACCCAATTGTCAGGCTAGACACTAGTCCGGAGCGCCGGAGCAGGCCAAGTCGACTCCACCCGCTGCACACCATCGGACACTGACGTGCCCACCAAAAAGGTTCTAAGTCGCCTCTAGCGGGTTTCTAGCTGTGGGCTGAGCTTCTCAGGAGCTTCCGTGAGGCCGCTAGAACGGGGGAAGCGCGGATCGTGGAGCCCGGCGCAAGTTTCAATTTCTCCAAGTGGGCCTGGCGTGAGATAGCTCCATGCGCCGTCAATCAGGGAGAGCTTTGGCAAAGTGCCGGGGAATCGCTGGGCCGTCCCGCTGGAGCCGGATTACATGGCAAGGTGACGTTAGAAATATTTGTAAGGATTAGAAAAAGAAAATAAAGGGGGCTATGTAGTGTAGGTCCAAGACTCCAAGAAAATAGGTGGCGAACGAGTACGCGCTACTATAGGTTAGTTCGTGGCAGATGATCCGCTATACCTGACTCGACAACACGAGAAAAGAGAGGGAAAAAAAAAAAAAAAAAAAGAGATAGAACAAAAAGGAGGCACTTTATTTAAGGAGCTAGGGAAATAGGAATGGAGTCATGCCAATTATAGACAATCAAACGTACTCCATATACTCGACACCCTTTTTGACATGGTCTGAAGTTGCAGGGGTTCGAGATATTGTATCAGGTATAGTGTCGGGCAGGTATCGCGGGAGCACGAGGCAGTGGGCGAACCCATCAGATGTCAGCTGCAAGAGACTCGTGCAAGATCCCCACGAGTTTTTAACTGTGAAACGTGGACTTGGAAGGCTCCATCCTGTAACAGGCGATCTGTTCTTGCGCCTCGTTGGCAGTCTACGCATTTGAATTTCCCGATGTCCACTGAGGCGGAGACATAATCCACTTTGCCATATGGGTCCCAGTAGAGGAATCGGAAAGGAATGACGGGCAGAGAGAGCCGACCACTGGAGCTTCGAGAAGCATGGACTCTGATTCGGTGAAGTTGAAGACGGAAAGGAACCGGCTCTAACTTATTAGGGGTCGATCTGGGAGAATTAAGGGATCGGAAAAGAGACCCAGGATGAGAATGTGTGGTATGTGTCAACATATGTTTATACTGTTAGGCAATTCAACATGTACGTTTAAACAGAGAACTAGACCCTTCTATAGCAAATGTTGGAAACCTTCTAACCTCTGAAGGGTTGAATCCATCTCAAGGTATATTGAGAACCACTCCTATTGGTTTAAGCCCCATAATCCATCGGGTACATCCAGGGGCAAAAAATTGCAGGGACTGGAGATCTCTCTAGTTCATATGATTTGATTAGTTTTAGTGTTAGTCTTAGCTTTAGTGTAGTTTTTTTTTTCCTATATAACTTCCGCACGCCGCAAATCCCGTCTTCTCTCTCTCTTGTGAATTTCGAGACTTCATCTACATTGATCCTAACTGACTACTTTTTTCCCCCCCTAATTCTGGAATTCTCTTGCAGTTCGCTGCAAGTTCGAAAGGCAAAACTCCTTACTCCCCGTTCTTGGCGGCAAGAGTGGACCAACTCCCACATCCGGCCTTGCGTGTCCCAATTTCCAACCTTTTTTCCTTTCTCCCCCCGCTCTTCCCTTCCAATTTCACCCACAACAAGGGGAAAAGTCGATCTTTCTTGAAAATCACTGATTAAATTCCTATACGCATTGACGGCTTCCCCTAAAACCCTTGGAAAGTATCATCCCCCTTTTCATGATAACGTGCACGACTTTGCATCCGTGAGCGATTTTGCATTTTTCTTCTCCGAACACCGCCCGTTGCCGTGGTGTCTTCTCTTCCGACTCGCACACTCCATGTCCGATTAGCTCCGTGCGTATTTTGTTCGATCTTAGGGATTCTACGTGCCCACATTCCTGCGGTCCTCGCCAAGGATTCTTCCAAATGAGTTATCAACAACCGGACATGTATCACGATCCTTCCGCGCGTTCCCCTGGCTCCCAGCGGCATCAACAACCCCTCCACCGCCAGCCTTCGCGCCAGTTTGATGCTTATGGTGCTATGCCTGTAAACCTGTATGAAGATCAGATGGCTCGGTACGAGTCTGCTAGGTTGGAGCGGTTAAACCCACCCATGCAAAACAACAACTCCTACTCTTACGATCTGTCCGGATCGCAGACCTGGAACCCAAATGGCTTTGCCAACGCTCAAACCCTCGGTGGCATTCGGTCGGCCTCCGCCAGCCTGAAGCCTGCCGCCCGGGGACGCACTGCGTTGCCTACGGTACGTGGATACGGAACTTGCCATCAATTTTTCTCTCCCTTTCGTCTGATCCCCCCCTCTCCCTTTGTGCGGTGGACTAATCAGATGGCAAATAACAGACTTGGCTTGATCAGCAACCGGGAATGCCTAATGCATTCTCCAACCTAGGCCCCGGCCCTATCCAGAGCAGCGCGATGCGCCCGGAAGCATCGGCTTCATCCGAGGGCGATGACGAACTCATCCCGACTGCGATCGTCATCAAGAACATCCCATTTGCCGTCAAGAAGGAACAGTTGGTGCAGCTGATGACCGAGTTGAACCTGCCCTTGCCCTATGCCTTCAACTACCACTTTGATAACGGGGTGTTCCGTGGACTGGCCTTTGCCAACTTCACTTCCGCCGAGGAGACCGCCACCGTGATCGACGTGCTGAACCACTTTGAACTCCAAGGCCGGAAATTGCGGGTCGAGTACAAGAAGATGCTGCCGCTGCAGGAACGCGAGCGGATCGAACGGGAAAAGCGAGAGCGTCGCGGTCAGCTGGAGGAGCAGCACCGTCCCATGCCTTCCCAACTGCACACTCAGAGTTCTATGACTTCGTTGAACTCGCACATTCCAGCTACTTCGCCTTCACCTGTGTCACAGCGTGGTGGTGCTAGCCACGGCCAAAAACTGGGTACGTAGATCATCTCGGATGGAAGGAGAAAATTTTTTTTCTTGATGTGGTTGCTAATTAACATTTGATATCATGCAGACGTCGACTTGAATGATGGCCAGACTCTTCAATACTACTCTCAGCTCCTTCTATTCAAGGAAGACACCACCCGCGATTCCGTGTTGTTCCCCTCCAACCTGACTCCTTCCCAACGACGCACGGTTCACACCCTGGCTCATAACATGGGGTTGGCCCATGCCTCCCGCGGAAGTGGAGATCAACGCCAGGTTCAGGTACTGAAAGTCGCTGCTGGCACCAATGTGAGCCCACCGCTGCAGCCTATTCCTCCCGCCGGACAGTCCGACAGCTCTCGCCGCGGACTGAACCGTGCCGCCACCATTGATTTTAGTGAGGCTCGTAACGAAGCCGGTCCCGGGGCTTTTAACACCCTTCGTGGACAGACATCGGGTTTCCTCGGTGTGCTGGACTCCCCCGGTAACTTTGCCAACACCCAAAACCTCCGTGCCGCCAAGTCCTTCGCCGACTTGCGCTCCTACACCCCTTCCCCCGTTCCTTCGTCCGCTAGCTTCCCCGCCGCGTTGCAGTCCAACGGCACTCGCCTCCAGTACGACGGCACCCCCACTGGCGCCTCCAACACCCCTACGCTCACCTCCGCGCCCTCCGGCTCTTCTCTCGGCATGCAGCGTGACGATAACCTGTTGGTCAACAGTCTGGGCGGCCTTTCACTGGGTACGGGCATCGGAGGCCCGAACTCGAGCCCCCGACGATTGCGTGGTATGTTCTCCTGGGACCAGGACAGCCAGCCCTCTGCGACAGGCGCCATTGGTAGCAACCGTGGAATGGGAGTCGGATTTGACACCGCTCAGCAGGAGCGCATGCCGATTCGCCAGCCTCGTGGACCGACCCCCGAGAAGCCCGGTTTCCGCCGCCAAGGACACCAGGCTCGCGGCAGTGACGAGCTACGCGCCAGCTCCGGCGTCGAGATCATCGTGGAGTAATCCTTTTACGAAATGGCGATCCCCCACCCTGTTTTTTGCCATCCGACTGCTTTGCCGAGACGAATACGAACTTGTATCACGAGGCCTTCTGCGAAATTACCGGCTTACGATTCGATGAGGGATGACGAGATGACAATCAAAAAAAGACCAGAAAAAATCCTTTGTTTCGCTGATGCAGCCAAGTTTAGACTTATTATTTGGGGCAGCCCAGCAATCACCCACACCGTTGGAACGATATGTGAACTTTTCCCCCAGAAACTCGCCATGGGTCCTCCTGTTTTTTTCTTTTTCGAGTAAACTCTGGCTCTTTCTATTCTTATTATTCTGTTTTGCGGGCGCCGTTGCATGCAAATCCCATGGCTTGTTTTGTGTTCCCACGCTGGAGCGGATCATGACCCCGCCGCTTGGTACGGGACGCATACGAAGAATGACCAAAAGACCCTGCCGCTGGTAGGAAACGACAATATCAGCATCTGCATATTCTTGCCTGTTTAGTGTTGTACATGGGCGACTCGCATCTAATGTTGTTCTAGCCCTTCTTCTTTCTTCTTTCTTTCTTTTATGGCCTGATCTCCTAATACTACCTCAAGTCAGCTCTTTTGACTGTCTTGGCCTCGGAGATGGCCTTTATACGCCCTTTTTTTTTCCGCGTGATTTTACTCTTGATCTGGATGGTTGCCTGATATATGACATTCCGGGCAGTCGAATTAGATTCTTCCATCATTGCACATCGATGGTTTTTCTTATCTGGTACTTCTGACTACTTCTGTAGCTGGATGTACAACGTTCTTATGGTTTCAACAGTTTGGAGATTTCGGTTTCCGGCTGATGCTGATCTTTTTCACATCTCTCCGATCTTGATTGAGGGTTTTTTTTTCTCTTCATGTTTAGTATCTCTTGCAGTCTAGGGGCTTTTCTCTATGTTGTACTCGGATTTTCACGATCAATGTACCTTTTATTTTTGTTTCAATGGGTTCTCTGGTTTTATCTTGTGCATTATGTAGTCAGCTGTAGATCAATATCTTCTCTCTCCTGTCGTTCCCAGGCTTCTGGTAATTTCCCTAGTTTAGATATAGAGAGCTTGGTACATCGATTGTATCAACGAAGCTTGATATGAAAGTATTAGAATGCGAGTTCACGAGATCCATTTCTTACGATGACCATTGGGGAGAATGATGTGACGATGGCATGATGTAAATACTAGAAGTTGGTGTGCCAAGGCGCGGGACCTTTGTTTATTATGATCATTTTCCACGGCTAATGTGGCTCCCGGCATGTCCCTGTCGATCGCCCCATGCAGGTCGCGATTAGACTAGAGACAACATCTACGTGGGGGTGCCCCTCGATCTTAGCACATGCTACACTCAAGTTTCAAAATAAAACACGATGTCTTACTTGATTAACATTGAAGAATTGATGTAAATTCCAATTCCAATTATTGTAGATGATACAAGATCTGACCCAGATACCGGTGGTCGGCGCATTGTGGGACTCAAGAATGTCCGGGTTTTGTTTTTTTCGAGAGGATTGGTAATCAGGATCAGAGAGTATCGTCAACACTACTGTACAGACTTGAAGAATAGAATCAAATAATAATTTCCCACACTACCAGGATATCCCCCATTTTCCCATTACAGCGCCCAGTGAACTCGAGATCATGGATCAAAACAAAAAGATAGAAATAAAAAATAAACCGGGGAATAGACAACACAAAGTCACACGCCGTGAACGAAGAAACATTAAAAAGACCTCAAGAGGGGAGCGAGTTTTGCCCGGTCAGGGGGAGGCGTGGCCTTCCATACAGGACTTTTGTTCTTTACAGCTCCGGCTTGCCCTTCTTCTTCTGCTCCACCTTCAGGAGCAGAGCGCGGTTGATGCGGGGCAGGACACCACCGAAGGCGATGGTGGCGCGGATGAGGGTGTCCAGCTCTTCGTCACCACGGATGGCGAGTTGCAGGTGACGAGGGGTGATACGCTTGACCTTCAGATCCTTGGCGGCGTTGCCAGCAAGTTCCAGAACTTCAGCAGTCAGGTACTCCAGGACAGCGGTAACGTAGACGGCGGCTGGAGGAGAGGAAAGTCAGTAATGCAACGGATGGTTGTTGACAACAGTAGGTAATGAACATACCCTTGGCACCAACACGCATCTTGTTCTGGGTGTTGTTCTTCAAGAAACGCTTAACACGGCCGCAGGGGAACTAAAAACAACAATGTTAGCTTATCCAACGGTCCCCAAGTGACGCGACTGCCTCGCAGTAACCAATAAGAAAAACATGCGACCGCGAGGCACAGGGTCAAGCAACCCCTCTGACAACGACTGAAGCCCAATAGCCAGTGAGGGGGAACCTAATCGACGCGTCTGAACATCGAGCTCCATCGGCTAATAGACCCCCTTGGTCGCACGTTCTCCATATGGCGACCTGCATAGGTTCAAGAAGATAGACCACCAACTGACCTGCAGACCAGCCTTTGCGCTGTGAGACTTCTGGGCCTTCCCCGCAGAGTCCTTGGAACCACCCTTTCCACCGATCGACTTTCCCTTTCCACCAGGCATTTTGGATAATATGGGTCGCAAAGATGTGTAGAGCGCGTAGATAGCAAATCGCAGGCGATCTGAGACGAAGTTGGATGGGAAGACGATTCAAAAAATGGAAGGCACGCGCGTTGTTGATGGATGGAGAAGTCAGAAATGTCGCAGCCGGGACCGGTCGCTAAAGACTGCGACCGCGGGCCGGCGCTAGTCCGGATTAGGATGCCAGTCCAAGTCGTTCCATCACTCTTGTTTGGCGTACATCAAGAGCAACCAACACATCATAGAGCCCCGCAGATAATGTGTAGTTCTTTGTGAGCCATAATGGGAGGTCGGAGATAAGCGGTATCTTGAAATATGGGCTTAGTTTGAAAGCCACATACATATCATGGCTGGATAGGCATTTAGTAGACAGCCCGCTTGCGGGCCTCCACACTGTATCAGCTCATCTTGGTTCTTTCTTGGCCTTTTTCCCCAGATGGAAAAGTCAGGTTCAGTTGGTTCACAAGGCAGATAGTTGTAGTGATGATGGTCAGCTCTGGCACATTGAGGTGCGTATTGACGTCGCCCCGATGCAGGTCCAGCTGGGAGTGTGCATTTCGAGATGGACGCGGAGTGGGCGGGGTCCCGTGATCCGGACGAACAGATGATCCGTTCCATCCAATATACGTGGTTTCCACTTTCGCCGAACGTTGCGGAAGAGGTTCGAGTTTTGTTGTTATCTCTCCCCCATCTTCTCTTCGGCTTCCCCCTGGTTTCACGTCTTCCAACCCGTCAAAATGGTTTCCCCTCAAATGTGCGTATGATGAAATGATGATGATAAAATTTGCATGCTGATGATTGTCGCAGTACCAACCTGGCCATCATCTTGGTGATGATGCAGCTGGCCAAGAAGGTTCCCTTTGAGAACCCGGATGTGCTCATGGCTGTGCGCGGTCTGTACATTGTGTCCAACGTGATCATACTGGCCATCAACCTGTACACTCAGGCCAAGATCAGTTCGAAGAAGGGTATGTCAATGTTCCGGGTGTCGCGTGGCCCCTAAATCCTTATCTGTGCAACCGTGGAGATCAGTGACTAACAAAGATTGCTTCATTAGATATGACCACGCTCAAGTACGTTGAGCCCGCCCCCATGGGCACTGGCGAGGAGGGCAAGCCCGTCACCACCACCAACATGGACTACGACAAGGGTCAGGTGCGCCAGCTGTTCCGCACTCAGTTGATGGGTGTCGGCATGATGGCCGTCATGCACTTCTACATGAAGTACACCAACCCTCTCCTCATCCAGTCCATCATCCCCCTCAAGGGCGCCTTTGAGAGCAACCTGGTCAAGATCCACGTTTTCGGCAAGCCCGCCACCGGTGACCTGGCCCGCCCCTTCAAGAACAGTGGTGGCTTCATGTCCCAGGGTCAGCCCAAGAGCGACAAGGCCTCCATTGAGAACGCGGAGAAGAACTACCGGGGTGGTGTCAAGGAGGAGTAATTGGAGATACGATTTAATGTGGAGGGTTGAGTCGTGCTCATGGAATGCATTTGCTTTAGACTTGAGGACCATGTTGCTCTACTTTATTCTTATTGTATTATATACTCCAATTCCCATGGCATTTAAGAGGGATTGAGCTTGATGACATGATAAATTACTATTCTCTAATACAGTAATTTGAATGAATTTCATCCGTATATTTCGTGAACTGGTCCTAAAGATTAACTCTTGAAGCATGCGCTGAGCCGCTGGTTTATCCCGAAGTAGATTCGGCGCTGTAAAGGGAATAGTACATATCATGAATTTCAAAATCCCTGACATATCTCGTATGCATATTCAAAATTGTCTTGTTGCACTTTCTTCTCGGTTTTGGGTTGTATTAGCCTCTGGTATCTGCGTGGCAACGGTGGTCAATTGTGATGTGATTTAAGGTGGCCAGTCCATCGGATTCCATGGTGTTCCACGCGGTTGCGCCCCAACCGCAGTTATAGCCATTGATTATCATAGAAGTCGCAAGATCATGTCATAGCTCTTGCCACCATTGAGTGTGATCTCAGGTTCCTTAGTACGGAGGGACAGTAATGTAGTAATAAAGACGTGTGTATGTCGGAGCACCAGTGGCATGGGGAGAGTTCACATATATAATCCATCACCGCCACCGCATGGTTCTTGTTGAGTCTCCAGCACACCGAAACTGCATAAACTTACATATCATATAGTTTTGAATAAAAAATCTGCATGATCCCGTGGTCGTTGCTATTGGACATGGTAGATCCCCCGGTGAATCTTTTCAGGGCGCGGGCCACTTCTTTATATACGCGACTACTGAATCGGTCCACCGAGACGCTGGAAACAGCCGGCAGGTAACCGCATGCGGCATGGTTCACGAATAAGATGCTATGGTAAATAAATATATTTGAGCTAATTGATTTGACTGGTTTCCAGAGCTATTCATATCCATTTTATGATAGAACCTACTGAGTATAAACAGAACCAGGTGGTGTGGTCTTGGCCATAGTTGCCCCTCAGTCGTGGCATCATCCACTTTTCCCCTGCCCCTCATCCCACATGTACCCCTTCGTCATAGCCTTTCGGGCCACGGGTTTGCTCCCACGGCAAAACGTAGAATTATCGTGATAGACCCCTAATACCCGACATAGTCTGGGAAAACATTCTCGAGATCGCTCCGAGGCAAGTAATGGGGACCCGGCCGACGAGGATAGAACGAAGCTTATTGGATGCACGGGAGCTACCGAGGGGCAAGCAGCCTGGAAATACCGTAGCTCTTCCTGCTTTGCCCGGTGTATGAAACCGGAAAGGGTTGCTGGGGAACTGGACCAACGGTAACCGTCGGGAATTCAGTCATCTTGCCTCCGATGGATCTGGGGTGACTTGGTTAGCCCCGTCTTGTTGCTCGGTGTAGAAGGAGGGGTGAGCCGCTTGTTGCGTCAGTGCCTTACTACTTCTTGATCCCATCTCCCATCTTTTTTTCTTTCTTTCTTCTTTCTCTTCCCCATCCAATTCCCCAATCTTCCATCTTTTTTAAAAGGTTCGTTTTCAATTAGTCTCCCTTAGTGCTTAATCCTTCGAGCTTTATCTTTACCCCTCCACCTCCCATCCCTTGAATTACCCCACCCCACCATCCCACTCCAAGCTAACAAAGCTCCAGTATCACATCTACCGCAAACATGGTCCCCCAGGTACGCGATCTGTTATCACCAATGACCTCCACCACATCCCTTCCGTTCATCAACTCATGATTCCTTTTAGGTCGGTATCAACGGTTTCGGTCGTATTGGCCGCATTGTCCTGCGCAATGCGTAAGTGACATCTGTGAACCCCGCTCTGTACAGAACTTCATTCTAACTGGTCCCACAGCATCAACGCTGGCACTGTCAACGTTGTCGCCGTCAACGACCCCTTCATTGAGGTCCACTACGCTGTATGTACATCTCCATGGAGCTGTCTCAAGATAGCTCCCTCTATCCCTGCCCCGCATCCCCTTGCTAATACTGGATCATCTAGGCCTACATGCTGCGTTACGACAGCACCCACGGTCAGTTCAAGGGCACCATCGAGATCGATGGCACCGAGGGCCTGATCGTCAACGGCAAGAAGATCCGCTTCTACGCTGAGCGTGACCCCGCCTCCATCCCCTGGGGCAAGGCCGGTGCCGAGTACGTTGTCGAGTCCACCGGTGTCTTCACCACCACCGAGAAGGCTTCTCTTCACTTGAAGGGTGGTGCCAAGAAGGTCGTCATCTCCGCCCCCTCCGGTGACGCCCCCATGTTCGTCATGGGTGTCAACAACACTGAGTACACCAAGGATATCAACGTCCTCTCCAACGCCTCTTGCACCACCAACTGCCTGGCTCCCCTCGCCAAGGTCATCAACGACAAGTTCGGTCTCGTTGAGGGTCTCATGACCACCATCCACTCCTACACCGCCACCCAGAAGACCGTTGACGGTCCCTCCGCTAAGGACTGGCGTGGTGGCCGTACTGCGGCCCAGAACATCATCCCCTCCTCCACCGGTGCCGCCAAGGCTGTCGGCAAGGTCATCCCTTCCCTTAACGGCAAGCTGACCGGTATGTCCATGCGTGTCCCCACCGCCAACGTCTCCGTTGTCGACCTTACCTGCCGCATTGAGAAGGCCGCCACCTACGAGGAGATCAAGGCCGTTATCAAGGCCGCTTCCGAGAACGAGCTCAAGGGCATCCTCGGATACACCGAGGATGACATTGTCTCCACTGACCTTAACGGTGATGACCACTCCTCCATCTTCGATGCCAAGGCCGGTATTGCTCTGAACTCCAACTTCATCAAGCTCGTCTCCTGGTACGACAACGAGTGGGGTTACTCTCACCGTGTTGTTGACCTCATCACCTACATCGCCAAGGTTGACTCCCAGTAAATATTTACTGAACGACCTGGGATCAGGAGTCTTCTCTGAGGTGGCATGTCTGTCATAACCATGGCCTGCATCTGCGATGTGGCTTGAGTTGGATGGGTTGCTATTCTGAGGAAGGAAAAAACCATCAGATAACGTCATTCTAATGAAACAAATACAATTCTTTTTTTTATGTTCATGAATATCTTTGAGCAGTTCCAAGAGTACTTCCAAGGTTGACTTGATATCCCTATAACTCCTCATCTGTAGAAATACATTCACTCAGGCAAGTACATAATCTCATGGTTCCTCCTGTGTCATGCTCCAAGGTTGCGGACACGTAGACATGCCCAATTGTGGAGACAGGACAAATTAGTTGATACGTAAAATATTTAATGGATCCATTTGGACCTTGGAACATGGCATGATCCACCTGGGTACCTTAGTGCTGCTCGAATGCATGATGTCCTTGCAAGCTTGGAAGGTGCCCAGGTGACCTAGGCTAGGTAGAACCTTGGTGGCTCAATTATGCATCTTGTCTACCTAGGTCAACTGGTGGTCATGAAGCCTAGATATCTGGATAACTGATTATAGTATACCAAATCCTGGCTGATAAGACCCGGCGGGGCCCGTGGACCGAAAGCTCGGAACAGCGGGCACGTCCCCTACATGAATTGCGCTCTACCACCTAGATGTCACATCCTTGGGGCAATTCCAAGGTTGAAGCGTGGAATTTTCTACCTATTGCCAGATGCCAGGTACCTGTTAAAAACAGTAATCCTCTACACTTTCGGACAGGATATATTTATCCGGCAACTTACTATTTTCAGTAGTTGATCCAACCTTGGTAATGAATGACTATCCCAAGGTTCAATCACCTGGCCAAACGACTCCTAGGAGTAGGCATACGTGAGAGCTGGACATAATACCTAGGCACATGGAACTGTCGTTACTATGTATATGCAAAGCAATCAAGGTTGCCATGGAGTAGGGATTTGGCTGCAAGTGGAGTCGATCAGTCAGCGACTAAACCCGGCGGCCCGGCCGTTCAGAGACGCACTAACCTAGCTTAAGCAAGCGGTGTGTGAAAGCGGTATAACATATAAGGTCCGGCAGTATGTGCGAATGGCCTAAAAGGGATCCAACATGTGCATCCACTGATCTTCCATCCACCCTGCGTTACAGTCGCGTCTCGAGAGGAACCACGTTTAAATAGTAAATTCGCAAGATTCCTAAGTTCAAAACTATCAATGAATCGGAGATCATGCTAACTCCGGATTAGAACATCAACTGCACCCTGGCCATCTCTGTCTTGCACGGGAATACAAAGGCCGACGCTCTATACGTCTTTGGTACCAACCGTATCAAAGCATTCAGAGATTGAAATCCTGCCAGGGATCCAGATCATCATTTGGGCATATATTTGGATCATATATGCCATTTTACTGTTTTGTGAACCGGTCAATCATCTTCGGGCCGGTGGTTGCATTGAATAAGACGCATTGATCGTCTTCATTGTCATGAAAGACTAGACGCACCAAATAGCCGTTGGATAGAGCCGTTTGTTCTATTGTATTCGCAAGTCGTTTGACTGTTTTGTACCGCCATCTCGTGCACGATGGACGGCGATGAAGATACCGTCATGTCGGACCCGCGAAATGTCTCCGCTTTACCGCCACATGCTTCCCTTACACAAACAACCGTTTCCCTAAACCCCCACAGAAGAGATGATCCAGTTCTTGCTCCTTCGGTGATTCCCCAAGCACCCTCCCAGTCTCCATCTTCTGCGCCTGATCCCGCTTCTTTGCGAGACCAGCCGGCTTCTACAGGCATCACTCCCCCAGATCATTTCATTAAGCCCAGCCCCTCCGAGAGCAACTCGGCAGAGAACTCAGTTTTCCGGACCGACAGCTTGGTTGAGTCCAAGTCTGATTGGTCCGACGACGAGATGGCGGCCAGTGTCAGTTCTGCCGCTGCTGGTCTTCCAGTGGCGTCCATGCCAAGCGGCCTTTGTTATGATTCTGAGATGCGTTATCATTGTGAGATTCGCCCAACGTCTGATATTCACCCGGAGGATCCACGGCGCATTTACTACATTTACAAAGCGCTTTGCAAAGCTGGCTTGGTTGATGATGAAATGTCGGCTCGACCACTCGTCCATCAGACCTTGAAGCGGATCATGCCTCGTCGTGCGACCCCGGAACAAATATCAACTGTTCACACAGGGGATCACTATGAATTTGTACAGAGCACCAAGGGTATGTCTTGAGATAATACATGAGATCTCGAGCCGGGTGACTAAACCTGAACTAGATATGTCCGATGAAGACCTCGTGCTCTTGGAGCAACAACGAGACTCGATTTATTTTAACCAGTTAACCTTTGAGGCAGCGCGCTTATCGGCGGGTGGTGCAATTGAGACATGTTTGGCGGTCGCTAGACGTGATGTTAAAAACGCGATCGCAGTTATTCGTCCGCCTGGTCACCATGCAGAGCACGACAAAGCTATGGGTTTCTGCTTATTTAATAACGTCTCAGTCGCGGCGCGTGTCTGTCAAAACACGCTGGGAGAAAGTTGCCGGAAGATCATGATTCTTGACTGGTAAGCATATTGTAATTCTTGCTCTTAAGTAATATTGCTGACCCATCTGTAATTTAGGGATGTGCATCATGGTCTGTTGAAGTAGCTGAATCACTGGAAAGGAAAACTCGCTAACAGATCTCAAGGCAACGGGATTCAAAAAGCGTTTTATGATGATCCTAACGTCCTCTACATTTCCATCCATGTTCATCAGGGTGGCGCGTTCTACCCTGGCGGCCACTATGGCGATATGGAAATGTGTGGTGAAGGACCTGGGGTTGGAAAGTAAGCTCGCCAGTGTTCTGCCACACTTTTATCCCTTTGGAACCCAATTCACTTACTATACTTATAGGAATATTAATATCCCCTGGGAGTCGCAAGGAATGGGTGATGGCGATTACATGCATGCTTTCCAACAAGTTGTGATGCCCATCGCACGAGAATTTAACCCGGATTTAGTCATCGGTAAGATGCCTTTTGTCCGATGTTTTGAAATTGCTTCTAACCAGTTATAGTTGCCGCCGGATTCGACGCTGCCGCGGGAGATATACTGGGTGGTTGTTTTGTGACCCCCGCTTGCTATGCTCAAATGACGCACATGCTCATGAGTCTTGCCAGAGGCAAAATCGCAGTGTGTCTGGAGGTATGTCATCATCTCATAGTCAAAGATAGCTCTGCTGACTTTTGGGGACGAACTAGGGCGGATACAACCTTGAGTCCATTGCTAAGTCGGCACTCTCAGTCACCAAGACCCTCATGGGTGATCCTCCGGAACGCTTGATAAAGAGCACACCTAGCGAAGGAGCGATCAAAACCGTTACCGAGGTCATGCGGATTCAATCCGACTACTGGCGTTCTATGACCCCCAGGCCGATCGCCAAGCACAATGGGCTTATTTTGACAGATCGACTACATGGTAAGACCAGATCCTTCAATGCTCGCAGTTCCAAAAGGCTTATAACCATACAAGACTCCATTCGAGAGCTCCAGGCGAAACAGCTCTATGAGAGTTGCAAACTGACAGAACTCTGGATTTACCGGACGGCCATTTCGAAGTCGTTTAACCATCAGGTTTTGGCAAGGTAAGCAAATTGAGCAAATTGTCGCCAAGTCATGTAAATGATTTATTCTAACACATTCGAACTAGCCCGAACTACAACCAAGGGGTCCCCCTTCTAGTTATCTTCCACGACCCGTAAGTACGTTGTGGGTACCTGAGATATTGCACGCCTAATTCGTACAGGCCCGAAATTATGGGAGCTACCCACCCTCTGACGAACAAGCTCGAGGCTCATAATTGTTGGATTGTAAGTTGCCTGTGCTTGCAGGGTAAGTTAAATAAATATCACTAACACTTAGAAGCATACCGATGTCCAAAAGGAATATGTCGCATTGGCCGTGGAGAAAGGCTGGGCGGTGATCGATGTTAACGTCCCCATGCACATCAGCCGAGACAAGGTAGCTCACATCTTTCTTTTCTCATGCTGCTATTGCGGTCTTTATTCTAACCGAACTTTAGACTACTGGCAAATTCGAGGACGAGGATGTGAACAGACCCCACGCGACCGAGGAGCTGGCGGCCTACCTGTGGGACAACTACATCGAGTAAGAGTGTCTCTCTGAGACATGTCGAATTGGATGCTAATGCACATAACAGCCCAAGTAATGCTACGGACGTTTTCTTTATGGGGATCGGTACCGCCTTTTATGGCGTTACCTCCCTTCTCATCAACCGAGGTATGTTAAATCTAGCTAATGTATGGACTGTTTTACTAACAGCAGTAGACAACCTCTACCAAAACGTTAATGGTGTGATCTCATTCGTCTCGGATCATCCTGTCCGTGCGGTTGCGTCGGCTACACAGACCTGGATGTCCAAGTGGTACCGTGAGGTAAGCAGATTAACCCCGCCTAGGAGAATTCAGTTTTTAAAGCTTACACACTATCCAGAACTCGCTGGTCTTTGTTTCTCACCAACACGGAGTCTGGGAGCACAAACCATCCAAGCGTTATGGAAATCTCCGCAAGTCTCCCCAAGCCACCATCTCTGACATGCTCGCCGAGCATAAAGAGGAGACCTTTGATTGGATCCGTGATCATATCAAGGTTCAGTCTGAATCGGAGGACGAAGACTCTGAAATGAAGGGTTAGATCATGTCCGTTCAGACTTCAGCGGGTGTGGCGTTCTTCATACACAGTTACCCGGTTTTCATCTATTACAAGCACCGTTCGACATCTTTATTCCGCTTCGACAGAAGCACCACTCCCCTAATGACCGCAGAGGAATGGGGCAGATTATTTTTAGCCTTGTTAGTCACATTCAGTTGAGGTGGTAGAATTGTTCTGATCGCGGGGCGTCCTGCTTAAGGGCGGCGTGGATAACTAGATCAGAAGGGTCTGACTGACATCCTGAGTTCTTGCTCGTCTTTTAGCATCTTATTCATCTGATTCTAATGAATCGATTTTCTCATTCAATCTGCTCATGATCAGACTGTAGTTCGTGTGGAATTTTCCCCGCAGCGTAAAAATAGCGTGGCGTTGCATCGCATGACATGAGCCATGGTGGATACGATGCACTAGTATAGACTTATCCTGCTCAGGCTAGCTTCAAACTCTCTGATCATATTTGTACCCGACACTTGAGATATTCTATCAAATATCCCGTGGTTCTATCTTCCTATCTTCCTACATGAGTACATACTACTTCGCTCCTGGAAAATTACAAACACAGTTCGCCCTCATATCACAGGATACCAACAAGCCCTTCGACTAAGTGACCGTGTGTAGGGTCTATGCCCCATTAGCTTGTTTAATATACGGTAGGTGAGACACAGCCAACAATAACCTGACTCAAATTTCGAGCGGTGAATAGCGTTCGGAGTTATCAGCCCTAGCCTCCGATCTGCACGTCGTCCCTGGAATGTAACTGTCTTAGACCTTACCCCAGAATTAGGCGTGCCAAGGCACTCAGGGTCCAAACGAGCTCGGCTCGGCTCCACCCTTGGCATCATGAATCATTGCTATTGACGAGCGCTCGAATTCCGAAGGTTTTTGGTCCAAGCGAGAATCCTATACGAGAATCAGGTCGGGGCACTCTGAGACACAATGCATCTATGACCTCGCGCTACTGGTCGCTTATGCTCACCATGGACACAATTTTTCCCCCGCGTCATTTTGACAACTTCCGATGCGGGGAACTACGCTATACCTAACCACTGCTGTGCTGGCACTGTATGGCTGGATTTGGTGGGAAATGATTATCCTGTTTTCCCCTTGGTCCAGCAAAATGTCTCGGAACTAAGGACCGCATTGCTTCATCTGAACTCGATGTGAGTCTCAGTTTGTTGAACGACGCTAATGCCCGACGAATGACTAGAAAACCCTTGGAAAGAGGGCGATCAGGCTGTTTGTGCCGTGCTGGTGTGCTGGAAGAAAACTATAAAAGCGGCCTCGATTCCCAGGCAAAAGGATGAATTGTTATAGCATCATCATCAAGATTTGAATACCACTTTCTATCACTTCGATCCCCAATCGATTTTTGAACAACTGAATAATGCATTTCTCTACTGCAATCGTCGCCTCCGTGGCCCTCCTGGCTCCTCTCGCCAGCGCTGTCGGCAACGCCGTCGTTAAGAACAACTGCCCCTACCCCGTCTACCTGTGGTCCGTCGGAAGCGCCGTTGGTCCTGAGCAGACCATCGCCGCGGGCAAGAAATACACCGAGGTTTTGCGCCACGACCCTGTTTCTGGCGGTATCGCGATCAAGATTACCAAAACCGCGAATGGCCTGTATGACGGCAGTCCCCAGACCAACTTTGCCTACACCTTAGATGGTAGCCAGATCTGGTATGATCTGTCGGATGTGTTCGGAGACCCATTCTCTGGCGAGGGTATGGCGGTTGACCCTTCAGTTGCTACTTGCCCTGATATCTGCTGGCCGAATGGTGTTTCGCCCAGTGGTAGCCAGACTCATGACTGCACGTCCACCTCGAGCATTACTTTGACTTTGTGCTCGACCAAGTGCTAGATCAAATTGTCAATAGGTCACCGTGGACTGCTTTTTGTTCTTGGAAGTGTTGGTGTTGGTGGCTGGGGCAGTGCCAGGACTAGCAGTATAGTTTGCGGGGGAAGGTGTAAGAGCCTCAAGCCATGGAACGTGGGGATTGGTTGTCTAGGCAATATATTAGTGTAATTAATGTCTTATGACCACGTATGCATGCAATTCGCTCCTTTCGCTTCTATGTACTTTGTTTTGAGCCCCGCATGATCCCTGGTCGGGTATATTGCCATCTCCTATAGGGCGTAGCCAATGGACCTGTGAGCAGGATTTGGCGAGATGACGCCAATCATTGGCTGGATTACCGTATTCACCGCCTTGATAGCCGCCGAGGCAGTTTCTCTGTGCACATCAACAAGCACACCGCCCAAGGACCCGTAATTATCGAATTGCGGGACCAAGTTCCCCTCCGGTTGTCTTTGCAATCAGAGACTCTGCTCTCGTCACCTTGATTTCTTTGAATACTTTTAATCGTACTTGTGCTCTCATCAATACAATCAAGTGCATTGAGTGCTGTGAAATTGATTCGAAAAGCTGATTACTTTTCGGGCTTTTAACCCTTGATGCCCCCAAGGTCCTTCCCTACTGCAGTATCGTGGTTAAGATACAGAGGTCTGAGTTGCAATCCAACTGCCCAACCATATTTTCGAACCCCGGTGTCCATCAATCCCGTGGCGCACCATAGTCCGCTTTCATTTTCCCTCTATCGCTGGACCCGCTCGTTTTCCTTTTCCTCCTACCTTACCGTCTCCCATCCTCCAACCATGTCTCAGATTGAGCGCATTACAGAATGTCTGGAGAAGCCAGAGTTAGATGATCGTTCCTATCGCGTCATTCGCCTGCCAAATCAGCTGGAGGCGTTCCTCGTGCACGACCCGGACACAGACAAGGCGAGCGCTGCTGTCAACGTCAATGTTGGCAACTTCTCCGATGAAGATGACATGCCAGGAATGGCCCATGCTGTAGAGCATCTCTTATTCATGGGTACAAAGAAGGTATGTGGATTGACTCACCTCATGTTTTACCGCGGCACTTATCAAGCCTGCTCGTGCGGGGGTAGTGCTGACCGAGGTGCTTTTTGTGTGGATCTAGTACCCCAAGGAGAATGAATACAACCAATACCTTGCCGCCCACTCCGGTTCATCCAACGCATACACCGCCGCGACCGAAACAAACTACTTTTTCGAGATCGCTGCCACCGGCGAGTCAAGTGAGCCGAAATCGACCGGACAGAACACCCCTACCGAGTCGACCAATGGGACAAACGGCACAGCAAGTGAGAGTGCATCATCCAACGGGTATGTGAATGGCAAGTCTCCCTTCTATGGGGCCTTGGATCGATTCGCTCAGTTCTTTGTTGCTCCTCTCTTCCTCGAGTCAACATTAGATCGCGAGCTGCGGGCGGTGGACTCCGAGAACAAGAAGAACCTGCAGAGTGATTTGTGGCGGTTGATGCAGCTGAACAAATCTCTATCAAACCCGAAGCACCCTTACCACCATTTCTCTACCGGCAACTTGCAGACTCTTAAGGAGGACCCGCAGAAGCGCGGTTTGGAAGTCCGGAGCGAGTTCATTCGGTTCTACGAGAAGCACTATTCGGCCAATCGGGCTAAGCTGGTAGTATTGGGTCGGGAGAGCTTGGACACTTTGGAACAATGGGTTTCCGAGCTTTTCTCTGATGTCGAGAACAAAAGCTTGACCCAGAACCGTTGGGACGATGTGCAGCCCTTTTCCGAGGCTGACATGTGTACTCAGGTCTTTGCTAAGCCCGTTATGGATTCGCGTTCTATGGACATGTACTTTCCATTCTTGGATGAGGAGAACATGAATGAGACTCAGCCCAGTCGGTATATTAGCCACCTTATTGGGCATGAGGGACCAGGCAGTGTCCTTTCCTACCTCAAAGCTAAGGGCTGGGCCAATGGCCTTTCTGCAGGTGCCATGCCCATTTGCCCGGGATCTGCTTTCTTCACAATTTCCGTTCGTTTGACTCCAGAGGGTCTGAAGCTGCACCAGGAGGTTGCCAAGGTTATCTTTGAGTACATCGCCATGATCAAGGAGCGCGAGCCAGAGCAGTGGATCTTCGATGAAATGAAGAACCTGGCAGAGGTGGACTTCCGATTCAAGCAGAAGACCCCAGCTAGTCGCTTCACGAGTCGTTTGAGCAGTGTCATGCAGAAGCAAATGCCACGTGAGTGGCTTCTCAGCGGATCACTTCTGCGTCGATTCGACCCGGCATTGATCAAGAAAGCCATGTCATACCTACGTGCCGATAACTTCCGACTAATCATTGTCTCTCAAGAGTACCCCGGAGATTGGGACCAGAAGGAGAAATGGTACGGTACTGAGTACAAGGTGGAGAAGATCCCTGCGGACTTCTTGGCTGGCATCCAGAAGGCTCTGGAGTCCACTGAGGCGACTCGCACCTCCACCGTGCACATGCCTCACAAGAACGAGTTTGTGCCGACTCGTTTGTCAGTGGAGAAGAAGGAAGTTGCAGAGCCAACCAAGACACCTAAGCTGATCCGCCACGATGATCGTGTGCGTCTTTGGTTCAAAAAGGATGACCGTTTCTGGGTTCCTAAGGCGACTGTCTATGTCACTTTGCGCAATCCGCTGGTGTGGGCGACCCCTGCTAACTTGATCAAAACAAAGCTATATTGCGAGTTGGTGCAGGACTCTTTAGATGAGTATTCATACGATGCTGAGCTTGCTGGATTGGACTACCACCTTGCAGCAAACATCCTCGGCCTGGATATCTCCGTGGGTGGCTACAATGACAAGATGTCAGTTTTATTGGATAAGGTTCTCATGACTATGCGCGATCTCGTTGTCAACGAAGACCGCTTTAAAATTATCAAGGAGCGCCTGACTCGGGCGTTCCGCAACGCTGAGTACCAGCAGCCTTACTACCAGGTTGGTGATTACACTCGGTACCTGCTGTCCGAGCGCAGTTGGCTCAATGAGCAATACATTGAGGAATTGGAGCACGTCCAAGCAGAGGACGTTACCAACTTCTTCCCCCAGCTCTTGGCGCAAACACATATTGAAGCCCTCGCACACGGCAACCTGTACAAGGAGGATGCGCTGCGCATGACAGACTCCGTTGAAAAGATTCTCAAGGGCCGCGCCCTGCCTCGATCGCAGTGGTACTTGCGCCGCAACATGGTTATGGCACCGGGCAGCAACCTTGTCTATCCTCGCGAGCTGAAGGACCCGGCGAATGTGAACCACTGCATCGAGTACTACCTGTACATTGGTCTTTTCTCTGATGACGTTTTGCGATCGAAGCTGCAGCTTTTCTCCCAGCTTACAGATGAGCCTGCTTTCGACCAACTGCGCAGTAAGGAGCAGCTCGGCTACGTGGTATGGAGTGGTTCCCGCTACAACGCTACCACCATGGGTTACCGTGTGATCATCCAGAGTGAACGCACTGCCGAGTACCTGGAGACGCGCATCGAGTCGTTCCTGCGCGAGTTCGGCCCGACGCTTGAGAACATGCCGGATGAGGAGTTCGAAGGCCACAAGCGCAGTGTCATCAACAAGCGTCTGGAGAAGCTCAAGAACTTGAACTCGGAGACTGGCCGCTACTGGTCTCACGTTGGCTCCGAGTACTTCGATTTCCTCCAGCATGAGACCGATGCCGCCAATGTGCGGAATCTGAGCAAGTCTGATCTGCTTACCTTCTACCGCCAGTACATCGACCCTGAATCGACAACTCGGTCCAAGTTGGCCATCCACTTGAATGCGCAGAGTGTAACTGCTGTTCCAAATGCCAGCAGCATTAGCGACAAGCGTGTTCATGTCATTGAGATGGTCAACAAGCAGCTGACCGAAGCTGGTCTCGCTGTCGACGGCGCCCGATTGGCAACCGCGTTCGAAGAGCTCGACATGACCCTGGTCGACTACGCACAGATCATCTACATCGTTAAGACTTTCTTGGTCACCGAGCTTAGCCTGTCTAAAGAGCAAATGAGCCCGGTGATTACAAAGCTGGAGCGCGACATTGGTATTGAGTTGAAGCAGTTGGGCTTGGAGCCCGAGGTCAACGGCAAGACCAACGGCACCTCGGCTCCTAAGCAGGAAGCCACTGTGATCAGCGATGTCCCCGTTTTCAAGGCCAGCTTGCCTGTCAGCACTGGACCTGTGCCTGTCACGGACCTTACCGTATTTGAGGATTTTGATGCCAAGCTGTGAATAGGAGTTGGTGTTTGGGGCGCATAAAGTCATATGGAAAGAGGATCATGGAGTCGTGGAAGGGCATGAACTTTGAAGACCATTTTTTGATAGCGCCACTAAATGAATTTAGGATTCACTCATGTCATAGAATTCATCAATATCCCATCAATTCATGTGCTGTTGCCAATACGTATAGACGGTATAGTTCAAGTAGGCGGTCAAGTACCCCAGGCAATAAGGCAAACCCCGATAGCGATAACAGATCGGCGCAACAACGTAGAGCTTCGCGCGCCCTTTCACATCTCCGAAACACCACTCCTCCATCATGGCGAGCACTACAGCTACTGCTATTCAAAGCAGCCGCCCGTATGTCAAGAAACTTAACCCACAAGCTTCAGGAAGCCCTTGACCGCTAACATTGATTCCCATCTTACAGTCCGATCCTCCCCAAAGATTTCTCCGCTCAGCAGCCCGAAACCATTCGGCTCTACCCCCTGTCAAACTATACGTTCGGAACCAAGGAGACACAGCCTGAGGAAGACCCGTCGGTGCTGGCTCGCCTGAAGCGTCTGGAAGAACATTATGACCTACATGGAATGCGCCGGACCTGCGAGGGCATTCTCGTTTGCCATGAACACAATCACCCTCATGTGTTGATGCTGCAGATTGCCAATGCTTTCTTTAAGCTGTAAGATGACTCCAAGATAAGATCCAAAACCGCCGCCCGCTAACTCCTCCCAGGCCAGGTGATTATCTGCCCCACGAGGACGAGGAAATCAATGGGTTCAAGAAGCGGTTGAACGAGCGCCTAGCTCCAGTGGGATCGCAGTTCTCCGGCGAAGGAGTAAACGAGGACTGGGAAATTGGCGACACCCTTGCCCAATGGTGGCGGCCAAACTTTGAAACATTCATGTACCCGTTCCTACCGGGCCATGTTACACGGCCGAAAGAGTGCAAGAAGTTGTATTTCATTCAGCTCCCGAAGAAGAGTCAGTTGTACCTAGATCTTCCATTCACATTCTTCCACTTACCATGTTTTTCTCAAAATTTCCAGAGGTCCTGTCTGTCCCCAAGAACATGAAGCTGCTGGCGGTGCCTCTGTTCGAATTGTACGACAACACTGCCCGATATGGCCCCCAGCTCTCGGCTATCCCGCATTTGCTCTCGCGCTACAACTTTGAGTTCGTGGATGAAAATGATAATGTCGTCGCTGTGACCCCGGGTACGCCCCTCCCGGAGCACCAAATCCCTCGTACCAAGGTACTCGCTGGGGGTGATGACGGCCAGGATACGGGTATGACGGATATTGGGGAGGAGAAGCCGAACATGGCGGCCTTTGATCCCGCGCAATAACTTTGTGGAAGAAATGATAATGTGGCCCAGTTATGCCCTTCCCATTCAAGTCCCCCATACTTCCGTACTCGTCGCGACGATGGACGGGTTTACGGATATTGGGGCGGGGGGCCGCGCGGTAGGGCCAAGGCTTAGAAAGTTCAATCTAATGTTCCAACCATGACCAGCCCTTGAATGCTATGTACTGACAGATGTTTGATCTCGCTTGTTTCTTCACGTTCTTGTTTCACTGGATGTATAGCCCACGGGCCTACGGAGTTGAATACTGTTTCTGGTATAAAGTTCGCTCGGGCAGAGTTAAGGCACCGTTGTATACAAATACCCCTCCACGCTAAAAGCTTCCTTGGCCTTCCATTCGTCTATAACTCCATTAGGCCTACCAACCAAAACATGCAGATGATCCCGTGCTGATCTCGGATTTTACCTCAAAGCGGGGTGGGAACCGTGCTGATCCTCTCAGGAACAGTGGACTGACCATGGAACAACGGGCAACCGGAGAATTTGTATATGAAGGGATCCACTTGAAGAGTTTTAGTACGAAACGCCCAAAGAAATACTTCAGCCCCCTTACGAAGTACATAAAAAGAAACAGATCAGCCAACAGGATACAAACGTGGCTATGATTCCCCGCATGTACTGGGGGCGGGATGATGCTGACTGCTTACCGCATGAAGAACTGCAAGAATGTCGATCCACCAAAAAGCGCCTCCCACATGCCAATACTATGGCAAATATCTTCAGGAACGGGCGACGAGCCTGATTTGAACAGTGGATTCGAAGGAGTCCGTAGGTTCTCCGTGACCCCGCTCAAGGATTCGTATGCCCGCGTGATCCCGTGGTTTGAGTGGCATCTTTCTCAGCGATGTGTGTGTGTGTGTGTGTGTGGATGGGGGCGGTTGGTTCCTGCATTCAGTATATAAGGATCCATGGGGACGGGTGAGAAGAGGATCAGGCGACCTTGTGGTTTTTTCTTCGCCCTCTGGTCCCAGCTCTGGTCCTTTGGTCTTGACCTTTGGGTACCCTTTGGTTACTAAATATTTGGTTCACGATGTTGTCTCTTGCACGTCTGTGGGCTCTTGGTGCGGCTGCAACACTGGCTGTTGCTATGCCGGCTAACTTGTTCACTAATCGAGGTAAGTATAGGAACCACATGGCTCCTTTACGATACGACATGGACTAATAACATGGATAGATGTTGATTCTACTACGTATGATAATCTCTATCTGTTTGCTCAGTACTCTGCCGCGGCATACTGCTCGAGCAACGTCGATTCCACCACTACTGGCGATTCGATTACTTGCTCGGCCGATAATTGTCCTACAGTGCAGTCGTCGACGACTACGTTTTTATACGAGTTTGACAAGTAAGTGAAATGGAAACCCTAATCTCAGGCAGTAGTACTGATCATCTGCAGCACAAACGACTATGGAGACTCTGCCGGGTTCATCGCCGTAGACGAGACCAATGAGCTTATTGTGCTGTCTTTCCGAGGCAGCACAGATATCAGCAACTGGATTGCTAATCTGGACTTCGTCTTCGACGATGACAGTGGGCTTTGCACCGGATGCGATGTGCACAGTGGCTTCTGGAAAGCCTGGGAGGCCGTCGCAGATGATGTAACAGCCGAGCTCGAATCTGCGCTGAGCACATACTCGGATTATCAGCTTGTGGTGACGGGCCACAGTCTGGGTGCTGCGCTTGCTGCCTTGGCAGGAACGGCACTTCGCAATTCTGGATATTCATTGGACTTGGTAAGTTGATTAGTCTCATCTCCGGGGTTGTAGCAACTAATCATTTCTAGTACACTTATGGCCAACCTCGTGTAGGCAACGATGCTTTGGCTGAGTACATGACCGCACAAGGTAGTCTCTGGCGGACTACCCACACAGACGACATTGTTCCCCGCCTTCCTCCAGAGCTTCTTGGCTATGCCCACGCTAGTCCGGAATATTGGATTACCAGTGCCGACGAAGTTACCGTGACTGATGATGATATCGAGGAAGTTGTGGGTGTGAACTCCAATGATGGTAATGCGGGAGAAGCAGATGAGAGCATCTCTGCTCACTTGTGGTACTTTATGGCGATTACCGCATGTGATTAAAGGAAGATTAGGACAGGTCCATAGTTTCCTAAATATTTACATATTGCGTTAATTAGTGTTGTGCACATTGTATGTCACCGTTGACCCACCGATCGGCCGAGTTGTGGCTGGAGCCTGTGGCGTAACTAGCGTCAACACGTTTCAATTGAGTGGATATCGATCTTCGTATTCAATGTTATTCTTTTTTTCTGCTTCATATTCCCAGTCTTGCTCTATTTCTCAAATATATGAGATATTGGGGAGGTCCCACTAGGCAGATACGGTTTAGGCTACACAACTCCGGATTCCGTTTTCAGCTTTCACCCTTAATACTCGCACGATGCACATCTGAGATGCTTGAACCTCAACACAACCATGTTGTTCGCTCCTAGCGGACCCCAGAGTCCGCGCCGTCGCAATCGCATCAAAGCTATCCTAATCACAATCGGCATCGTCCTCGCACTATACTTCCTCTTCTTCGCACGCCCCGAATCGCCTACCAAAGCCGTCAACAATGACCGACCGAGCTATGCGCAACGTCCCACTCCCAAACCCAAAATCGATTCCATAGACGAGCAGGCTCGTCCCGCAATTCGAAAACGCAAGGATATGGTCGTGGCCAGTATGAAGAGTGACGACACGGCCTGGCTGGCTGAGTACTTCCCTGACTGGTCACGGAGCATCTACGTGGTAGACGACAAGAGGGCCCCGTTGACGGTGTCTAAGAATAAGGGGCGGGAGTCGATGGTATACTTGACGTACGTAAACTGCGATCTAGCTTCGTGCGAATGCAGATGCTAACTCATATCCAATAACCAGGTACATCATCGACAACTACGAGAACCTCCCTGACATCATGCTATTCATCCACTCGTTGCGCTACCAATGGCACAATGACGACCCATACTACGACGGAGTCCCCATGCTCCGTAATTTCCAAGTTCCCTATCTACAGAAGATGGGGTACGTCAATCTGCGCTGCGTTTGGACGCTCGGTTGCCCCGTGGAAATCCATCCGTTGACAGATACACACCGTGACGATGTCCATGCGGGTGAGTACTTTAGGACTGGATTCTCGGAGCTATTCCCGGGTGAGCCTATACCCAACGAGGTGGGTGTATCGTGCTGCGCGCAATTCGGTGTTACCCGCGATACAGTCCTCGCAAGGCCGAAGAGCGATTATGAGCGGTTCCGAGTCTGGCTTTCGAACACAAGTCTGGGGGATGATTTGAGTGGCCGGATCATGGAGTACTCATGGCACAGTAAGTTCTTTCGCTCATCCATGCATTGTATTCTTATGCTTACATTTTATTTTCTACAGTGATCTTCGGCAGACCACCCGTTCATTGCCCCGCGGCTGGTGATTGCTATTGTAATGTCTTCGGACTGTGCAACCTTAATTGTCCTAATGATGCCGTATGCGACAATCGCTATGTGCTGCCGCCCTTCTCTTCACTACCGAAGGGTTGGCCTTTCCTTGGATGGAAAGGCCAAGAACAAGATCCGACTTATGGACTTCCTGAGACATGAGAAGCACTTTGGCTTTAGTTGCATATGTTGTATAACATGCGGCGTTGAAAATCAGGTTGAGACCGGAATGTTGCAGCTACAGATTTGCGGTATTCCGGCGAAATCGGCAGAATTGGCTTTTCATACCTGTTGCCTTGACAGAAACCAAGCATCCGCAAGCACTGGAACCTAGGATGGTGCGCTTGCCTGAGGATGCTGTTGGAGGATTATCTGTAACATGAAGGACGTGGAGGTATTTCGCTTCTCGGAACATAAGCTATTTGGAAAGGACATGAAGTATATAGCGGGTGGAATAAGCACCACGTCATCGACTGAATATTAGCGTGTTTACAAGTTGTTTCAAATCCCTTCAATTCCAAAGTTCAATACCATACGCCGGATCTGTAAACTTGCGGACCGAGGTAGTGGATCTCCCCGCACTCCAACACCTTTCTCCTCTTAACCACTACCTTCCTCAACCTCATTTTGTCCTCACACCGACAAAATGCTCATAATCGGCCTCACCGGCTCAATAGCCACAGGCAAATCAACAGTCTCAACACTCCTCTCAACAGCCCCCTACAACCTCCCCATAATCGACGCCGACATCCTCGCCCGCAAGGTAGTCGAACCAGGCACAGCAGGCTACAAAGCAATAGTAAACTACTTTGGCACAAATACACCGGACCTCCTCCTCCAAGATCCCGCAACAAACACACCCCATGGCCAACCCCTAAACCGGCCAGCGCTGGGCCGCCGCGTCTTCGGCTCAACAGAAGAACGCAAACGCGACCGCCACGTCCTAAATGGAATCATCCACCCCGCCGTGCGATGGGAAGTATACAAAGCCCTAATCTACCACTACATCCGCGGCCAATGGGCCGTCGTCCTAGACGTCCCACTCTTATTCGAAAGCGGGATGGATCTCATCTGCGGAACGGTTATTGTCGTTGGTGTTCATGACCCCGCTGTACAGATGGCGCGTTTACGTGCTCGGGATGCGCATCTCACGGCTGAGGATGCGGAGAACCGGGTGCGCAGTCAGGGCGATGTGAGGTTGAAGGCGGCTCAAGCGGAGTTCCGGGGGACGGAGGGTGCGAGGGGGGTTGTTGTTTGGAATGATGCTGATAAGACGGAGTTGGAGCGCGAGGTAAAAGCTGCTATGGCTAGTGTTGCGGCTTCGAGTCCGAAGTGGTGGGCTTGGGCTTTGCTTGTTGCGCCGCCTGTGGGTGTTGGTGTTGCAGTTTGGAATTTGGCTGTGAATTTTGCGACGCAGAAGGGGTGGGAGAGGAAGAAGAATGAGGAGAAAGCGAAGTTATAGATGGTACCCTTGGACATTGAATTGATTCAGATATAGCTTTTATACGGGGTTCTGTGTCACTACATAATATACTAGACTGGTGTGGAATGGAAGGTTGCTTTTTAGCCTGATAGATATGTATAGTTCTTTCTTTTGCTGAGGATTAGCTATTCAAGACCTATATGTTCGTTTCGACTCGTACTGAGAGTCTGGGGAATTTATGCCCATGATTTTCATGCCCAAACGCCGAGAGTATGCAAAACGCCAATGCCAACCAACACCGAGGATATCTGATTTTTGAAAGATCCAAGAGAAGAAACATCTGGTTAGATGTGCTTAATAGTCGCTCTTGCGCTTCTTCTTCTTCTTCTTTGATGATGAAGGTGCTCCCATGAGTTGGGGCCGACCACCAGCGCCTGAAATACTAGTGATTTCAGACAGTCTAGGGGCTCTAGCTTCTTGGGCTTTAGCCTTCTTTAACTCAGCCATGGCTTTCACAGCTTGAGCACGGCGAGGATCATCAGGCGACAATTGCTCGAGTTGTTCAGCGATTTTCTCTTCTTCAGTTTGTGCCGGCTGGAAAATATTAGCAATGAGAAATAAAATACAAAACAATGAACTGACCACTTTGCGTTTGAAATTGCCGAATCCCCGACGACCTCCAGAGGATAGGTCATCGTCGGCATCTAGAGATTCGGTCGCCATAACGAAGGACTGGGGTTGAGGAGGAGGGGAATTCGCAGCGGGTACATCCAGCACCCAGTGAGTTTCACCGGCCTCCGCAGCCTGTCGCGCAATAACTTCTTGTCGTTTTTGCTCCTCGGCGGCGATTGCGGCGGCGATAGCATCAAGATCGGCCTGCGGGGTCGAAGGGCTTTGGTGCTCCATTGACTTGCGTTGGCGCTTGGGGGTGTGTGAGCTCTCATCCGACGCCGGGGACTGCGCTTCCTTCGTCGCAGCAGTTGCTGCAGCGCGTTGCATAAACTGTATGTACGTTAGCTATGTCCATAACTCGTAAAGTGATGATGCATACCTTCATAGTAAGTAAGCGAGAAGACATGTTGCTCTTTTCTGGCTTTCCAGCCGGTCCACTAGAGACTGGCATAATTTGCAGCAAGAGACCAGCACGGACTGCTGGTGACGAGCTTGTAAGATTGTAAAGTGAGATGCGGTGTTGAAAGTCACAGAATAAAATGTGGCGGCAGAAAAACCGCGAGCTCCAGTCTCAGTTTGAGATTACTTTCTAAGGCAGGCGGTGAAACTCCACCAACCACACCTCACGGATTACACTATTCAGTTTGCAACCTCCGACTTCGAGCAATCCCATCCTAGTCTACTCCCACTCCACTCCGTCCTGAGGACCCAATCTGCCCAGCATGATGTCCTGCAGTCGCCGCCTCACATCTCTGGCCTCCTCGGTCCCGCGCTTCGCCGCTCGCACTTACTCCTCGACCGTCCCCCGTCTGCACGAGAACCGCATGCAACCCAATGACCCCTCTCCGCCAGCTCCCAAGCCCAATGTCTCCGCTACCAATGCTCCCGATGGAGACGTTGTTCCCATCGCCGAATTGGTCGAGATGCGGGCCCACGATTTCCGCGAGAACCCCGCCGTCGGCGAGCAGATCCGCAGCGTCCAGGCCCCGAACCGCGCTACCACTTGGGCGCCTAGCCAGCAGCCTCGCGAGAAGGCCATGACCGGACCTCGCTTCGAGCAGACTATCATGTCGACTCAGGTATGCAGAGCTGCTGCCAAATGGAATTGAATCCATTGGGCCGGTTCCTTCGAAGTCCGAGAACCAGAAACTAACCATTAACCTAGCCCCGGCCCCTTGCTGCTATTGAGCTCATTCACAAGCAACCCGTCCGGTGGACCAAGTCCAAGGTTGTCAGCTGTGATGGTGGTGGTGGTCCCCTTGGCCACCCCAAGGTCTTCATCAACACCGACAAGCCCGAGATTGCGACTTGCGGATACTGCGGCCTTCCCTTCGTACGTGACAAATGAAAAAAGAAAACCCGCCTCGAGCCATCGCTAACTTATTAATTGCAGGCCCAAGAAAAGCACAAAGCCTACCTCAAGTCTCTGCCCGCCACCAGCTACCCCCTCGAGCCCACCGGTGATATTGCCGAGGTGAACGAAACCCAGCGCGTTGCCCCCGCTACCGGCGGTCTGGAGCAGCGGTAGACGACTAGCATCCGATTCCTTTTGTCGGCGTTGATTACTTTGTTGCGCGTGTGTTACACTATTTTCATTTTTTCTTTTGGGCCTGAGGCCGTGTACAGAAATATAGATCAATGGATCTGCCGTTCGCCCAAATACGAGCTTGGAATGTGTCGAGTTGTATCAGCAATCCCCATGGGTTCAAGATGGATTGTTGTCTATGCCCGTGGACTCGCAATGGGTCATGAGTACTTGTGATGACAGGACATGTTGTATCTTCAGTTACAGCCTTGGACCCTCCACTATAGACGCTCCCGACCATCGATTCACGCCTTCTGACCCTGAATAGTTGCAACAACCTTACGCGAATGGCGACTTGTACGGAACTCAAGATACCAAATTCCCTGCCAGGTTCCGGTCGCCAAACGTCCATTGGAAATAGGAATATTCACCGAAGCACCAATAAGAGCAGATTTAATATGAGCCTAGAACGCATCGCACATTAGCATATGGATCACATCAATCCACTACTCCAACCGCTTCATCTTCACTGCCTAGGTGCATATAAATTATAGCCGCGGGGTATACACACCGGCATATCATCCTCCCCCTCAGCAGAATGGCGGTAAAGTTCACCCTTCCGATCCATAGGAGCAATGCGGTCAAGCGCATCACTCATATCAGCGCGAACATCATCATCCCAATTCTCGTTCAGCGAAAGCGCACAGCTCGTGTGCTGCACGAACAGATTTAGCATGCCGACTTTGTAGTCGCGGATTTCGGGGACTTCGGATAGGACATGGTCGGTAATGAGGTAGGAGCCGCGACTACGGGTGGGTAGGGTGAAGGTTTTTTGAGACCAGGACATTTTGATGGTGGTTGTGGAAGGTTGGAAGGTTGGAGCTTGGGCGGGGAGCGGAATAAGGTGGTTTTGGTTGGTGGGGTCTGATGTCACTGGTTAAGGTAGTAGTTTCACCGACCTCATGGATTTGGGACACAATATTCCATGCGCGGAGTTAGTTCATTTCAAGTAAAAGCTTCATGAATGATACCTAGGTATTTGTTCAAAGCTTGGTTTTGAAGATTGACAGAGGGTTTCGAATGTTCCAAACTTAGTCCGTTCTATTCTATATAATATATATTGACGCTAGGGAGCCAGACGAAAATTGAAATACTAGCTGACAAGATGCAATGCTACCTATAGTCATGCTTCTCTGTATCTACAACACTCCCTTTTGCAAGCCAGAATCGATATTGGGGACCAGTTATAAATCATCCCATCAGTGTACTGCAACGACAATTGAGGAAGAGCCCTGATAGTTGGCTTAACTGAACGCAGTAGATCATCACCACAAGGTTTCTTAAGCCCGAGAGGGATTACCTGTAGACTCACAAGGCAAGTCTTTGTACATACTTGCACTAGATTAAATTCGAACGGAGTATACTCTGACTACATAATGCTGAAGCTGTATTGGCACAGTCGATTAGGAAGGTCAGGTACCCTGCCGTAGAAGTTGATTTGATTAGCATGTTGAGTTCTAACACAATAGCGCCTTCTTTAAGAACCTGAAATCCAGACCTACTTCCCCATATATCTCTTGCATGCGCCGATCAAACTCTTCCATTGCAACGCTCTTCACATGTGGATGGCCCATATCTGTTTCCTCCCATTGGATATGACCGCCAGGCTCCACCAACAGAAGTTAGATTCAACAAGCATAGAGCAAGAATGGTTTGGACTGATTATACTCAATTGGTTCCTGATACGTCCAACCAAAGGTGATATTGTTATCATGGATCAATAAAAACCAATAATTATGCAGAAAATAAGGAATTCCTGCGCTGAGGGGTAAGTGAGAAAAGAAAACACGAACCTGACCGACTCCACCAACTCTCATCCTAGTAGATACTCGTCTTGAACCTTTGATGGGAACCTTGGAAGCAGCTGAGTTCACGTTTGAGAAGACAGAATATGGTAAGCAAAATATGCCGAGGAGTATCCCTTAGATTTCGAGTCTGGCTGTACTTCGACCTTAAGTGGTGACTAGATAGCTTTTATAACGAACCCATGATAGTTTAATACTATGTAGATGAGCTGTTGGCCAAGAGTTTATAAGCACACTTTCTTGTATGGTAACTTTATTTAAGCCACAGGTATAAGCTCAGGCCCACGTCGCATTCTTTTTTGTTAAAGAAAATTTGCCGGGAAAAGAATGCTAAAATAAAGTTCGGCTATGAATGCGAGATCTTTCTCCAGGCTGAATCTACACAATCATATGTTTCTAGAGCCCCTCATGGAGCCGTAGGGCTGCCAGCTAAACTGTAATCTAGCCAGACCATAGAACGCCCTCAACGCAAGTAGGCTTATCTTCAACTTCGCGATTTTAATGGCGAGATATTTGGAAGACGTCAAAAGCACAAAAACGGGGTCATACGGAAGACTTAATGTAGAGCATAATCCTCGAGCTTTTCAAATATGTAGAGAGTAGTCTCTAGAAGGGGTCAATATTCAAGAATATCTAGGCGTGTTGCTCAAAACAAGCCATTCCACTAATAAGCCATCATAGGGGAGCGATCGTAGAACTTTCTCATGAAAAGGATAATTGTAGCTCAGTCGCTCACAAAGATCGTAGAAAACCCAAGAGGCGTTCAATTAGACAGGTCCATTTTCCGGATAACAGAAATGGTTACGAATGGCATCCATCATTGTGGACCGGAATGAAACGGCTATCACCGGATATCTTGAGATCAACGGCTATTTGGACAAGCCCCAGGTAGATCCAACTATCACTATAAATTAATTTCGGCATTTAATATTTCTCACAATCTTCGACTTACGTATTTTCCAAAAAAGACTCCAAACTCTGTGATCATGGGTTCCATATGTGACCCGTCAGCCTTCAAAGAGAACGGTGTGAGAGACTCGCTATTCTCAGGCCTTTCTCCAACTCCTGCCGACGAACCATTCGCAGTGAATGGTGCCTACATCCAAGATACCTATCCCGATAAAGTCAACCTGGGTATCGGCGTTTACCGTACATCTGACGGATCACCATGGCCATTGCGAGTGGTTGAGGAGGCCGAAAGTCAACTTCATCAAGCAAGTGATGTGAGCCGACACGAATATCTCACTATCCAAGGAGACAGAGAATTTCTCCGATTAGCATCCAATCTTGTATTTGGCTTCGACCAGGAAAAGCAAGCACAAGCGGAAGAAAATAAAAGCCGTGTCGTTTCCATCCAGACAGTCTCAGGCACAGGCGCAAACAGGCTCGGCGCGGAGCTTCTAGCTCGAAACTTACAACCAGGGTGTGTGTGGGTTCCTGATCCCACCTGGGCAAATCATCATACAATTTGGGAGTTAGCTGGGGTTGAAAGGAAGAGCTATCCTTACTACAATAGCACAACCAAGTCTTTCGACTTCGAAGGAACGGTCCGGGCATTGTCGTCTGCCAGCAAAAACGATGTCGTAATTCTCCATGCTTGCGCTCATAACCCTACCGGTGCAGATCCAACGAAGGAACAGTGGAAGCTATTAGCTGAACTGTGCAAGACGAAGGGCCTGATACCTTTCTTCGATCTCGCCTATCAAGGTTTCGCATCTGGCAATCTGGAGCAAGATGCGTGGGCCATCCGTCATTTCTTCAGCTATAATCCTCGACTGGAGTTCTGCGTGGCACAGTCATTCTCGAAGAATTTCGGGCTTTATGGACAACGTGTCGGGGCTTTGCATGTTGTGACTTCGACCACCAGTGAGGAGGTTTCTCAGAACCTTCTGTCTAATCTGTGTCACCTTGTTCGGGGAGAATATTCTATGGCACCGAGGGGTGGCTCAGAGATTGTGCGGACTGTTCTGGGAAATGAAACTCTCAAGGAAAAGTGGTATGAGGATCTCGTGACGATGAGTGAAAGAATTCGACAGATGCGACAGGCTCTGTTTGACGAGCTTATTAGGCTGCAAACTCCTGGCGATTGGACCCATATTCTGAAACAGGTTAGTCACTATAGCTACTATAATCTCTGCTGGCTTACAATAACTGACGTATATCAGATTGGAATGTTCACCTATGTTGGACTGTCGGAAGAGCAGGTTTTTAAAATCAGGTCAAAACATCATATCTACATGCTGAAATCCGGCCGCATCTCAATCTCGGGCTGTAAGTATTGTTCACACATGCAACCGTTGTTCGAAAATAGTTACTGACCAGATTTAAAGTAAACGAAAGCAATGTCAAGTACGTTGCGAAGGGCATAGATGATGTCGTACGGTGAATTGTGACTCGACGGGCCTGGGAATAGATAAAAACACAACATAGAAACGGAATATCAATACATGAAATTGATTCTATCACAGATACACCAGTCAAATAGCCGCAGGCATTTAGTCCCTTTGTCTTTTTCTTTTTCTTTTCTTTTTATCTTAGTCTTCAATTTGTTACGGGCCTAGCCTTGAGAAGCATCACTCCGAGAAGCCCGGGTTCTTGTCCGTCAACCGTTCAGCCGTCGTTTTGAACAAGCGTGGTAGGTCCGTGTCTTCGTATATAACCTCATGCAAAATCATCTTGGAAACGGCTTTTGCAGTAGTGAATATCATGGTCATTCCAGCACCATTAAAACCAGCCAAGATCCACTGGTTTCTCGAGCCTGGAACCATTCCCACATGAGGCATAGCATCTGGGGTCTCGCCCATGACTATTGGCATGTATTAGCGCATACAGGTCAGGTATTAAGGAAGGGAAGCAGGGTCTCTTACTCCCAGTCCAGACGAAGTCATGATGTGCCTCGGCATTCTCCCATCCAAGAAAATGATCCGCCATGACAGAGTCAAAGTGCTCTGTGGCAGCATCGTTGATTAGTGTCGTATCATCAGTGCTGTTCCACCATTTCGCTCGATCAATTTCATCTTCGTAAGTCCACTTCGCACCCCCAAGGATAATAGTATTATCCGGCCTTGGATTAAGATAATCCGCATACTTATTGCCAAAATGTAGGTTATAGGTATGGTCAAGGAACTTGGGCACTTTAAAAGATGGCGAAGGGGACAGATGAGAGTTCTGGCCTTTGAAGGGGGTAATGACACCCTTATACTGGGGCAATAAAGCCGGGGTGTAGGCATTGGTTGCAAAAATGGTCTTTTTGGCTTTTAATACTCCCCTTGAAGTTGTCAATCTTGTTTGTCCAGGAAGTTCTTCCACTTCTGTAACATAAGTTTCGGTGAAGAGTGTGCCGCCAAGTTCTATCACTCTTGCTAGCAAAGCTGTGACTAGTTTATATGGCCAAAGAGAGACAGCAGGCACGCTTATTGCGCCTTTACTGTTCTTGATACCAGTGACCTGGGAAATAGAATATTAGAACCAATGCATTAGCTCAGGAGGTAGCTGAGCCTGTACCTTTTCCGACTCGGAAGCGTCAATCCATGTCATATGCTGAGCCCATGGAGGCCCCTGCGCTTGCTGAGTAGACACAAACTCCTGCATCTCCCGGGCATGATCTCCATCAAAAAAGACATCGAAAGAGCGCGTCAGACTAAATTCACAGTCGATTTTTTCCCTCTCAACCACCTCTTTGAGAGCAGTGAGTTGATCAAGTTGGTACGCAATAACCTCTGCCGCCGCACTAGGCCCGTATTTGGCCCCAACCCGCCGCGCAATCCAAGGGGCCAATTTAAGATGACCCCCTCATAGCCGATTAGCAATTACAACCGAAAGGAATTGGTGAACTCTTACCATTGCGTCCGGTCGCTCCTGTACAAGCTTGACGTGCCTCGAGTAAGACAACGTTCGGCTTGGTTCTGAGATTTGGATCTGAAAGAATGTGGTATGCTGTGGCTACGCCAGCTAGGCCAGTGCCAATGATGGCTATATCGCATTGATCTGGCACCTTTTCCGCTGAACGACAGGTCGCCAGCTGATGGGGGTTTTGGAGCCAGTAAGACGATAAAGGGTTTTCAGCTGGAAATCCTCTGTCCGGGATGATTGAAGACATGCTTGTCTCGGAACTTGAATGGCAGTAGCAGCGATATATGAGCCGGAAATCAGATGTCTTGATACCAATGTTCTGAAGTCCTGGAATAGTCTAGATGGGTGAAAGGGCATGCAGATGTGGTGCGTGATAGAGAGGCTGACTATTAAATAGCCCCTCTTCTCACTAATATTACCCCATACCCAAAGTAGTTTAGCATGGACTCGGACCGTATGAGTTTCGACAAAGTGGCATTTTATTCATACTATATTTGAACACTTTCCAATATTGAGGCCATCAAGTATGTAAACTCGACTCACTAGATGATTCGCGCCCTTTTCGCGAATGCTATAAACAGCACAGAAAATCCCAAGATGAATGCTAAAATGCTAAGCCACCACTTAACATTCCCCTCCACATACTCTCCAGGTACCTTTACATTCATACCAAAAGAACCAGATATAACCTGCATAGTGACGACGATCGTACCGATAATCGTCACCCGACTCAGTGTACTCACGAGGCTGTTACGCATGCACGTAGAGTCAAATTCAAGTCGGGCCAGATATTTAGATTGAGACCGCGAGAGCATCTGCTCGGCACTGGTCAGGTTAGACATCATTGTCAAGACGTGATCTTGAATATCGCGAAGATAAATTGTGATCTCCGCAGCTGTGGCCCCTGAGTAACCGCAGTGGCGGGCAAAACATCGAATAAGATCGGTTTTATCGTGCAGAAGTCGGCGGATCTGGGTAGTCTCCTTACGACAACTGGAGATATTCTGAAGAGCCAAACCAATTTCATCGGCGCGCGTGATAGATAGACCATCTTCCATCATCTCGACTCCGGTTTGGACACGGTCGATGAGTGGGGCGAAGCCATCTACGATATCGTCACTGGAATTGTTAGCCAGATCCTATATTCTGCGCAAGATAAGAAGACATACATGAGCGCATAGCAGATCCAATCACTCGTCGGCGAAAAATCGCTCTGATGATCCTTTATCCGTTTCCAGACGTGGGCGGGGTCTTGGCCATCGCCGAACGTGATGCTGAGAATTCCCTCGGGAAACACAATGCCGTAGAAATTGGCCGTCAATGAGTTAGGGACATTTGTGAGTCCAAGCTGCCGTGGTGGAAGAACAGATACAAAGTAATAAGATCCGAAGAGCTCGACCTTCTCTCGGAGTTCGCGGACCCTAATATCTTCGGTGGTCAGAGGGTGGAGCCCGAACATGCGCGATATAAATTCAATATCGTCATCGGATGGCGACGCAACATGAAGCCACCATAATCCATCATGAACGCCTGTCGCCCTAAAGTCCTTGAAGGGTTCACAAGTCGATTGCAACTGCGAGAAATCATTGGCGTGGGTCACGGTGTCGAGATTGGAGTTGAAAAAACTGTAACGCGTGTCGCCAAGAGATTCTGCTGTTCCCAGTTTTTCTTCAAGGGCACTGTAGGCACGCCCCGGAGAGACCGTAGGCCCCATGTCCAGGAGCTTTGAAGAGCAGACTCAAATTCGCACACATAGGTTTAGTTGAATTGCAAGTGTTGCGTGGGATGAGTTGCAAAAGTTTTTCGCCGCAAGGGGGGACAAGTCTTGGCTTTGTGGCGGAGCTGCGATATTAATCCCTCGTTGAACATGAGTGGCCACGAAGTGTTCGCTGTATAAAATGAGGTAATTAAGTCAGCCAAGGGAAAGATGCTGTAGATAGAGGAATAATCGACTTCTGACGTCAAGTCTTTATGCTTTTCACCGATACTCTTTGACCCTGCTGCACATTCAATCCTTGGTATCGGAGCCAATCAAAGTTTCCCCTTGTTTGCATGATGCATATGCTTTTTATGCTTGAACTTGATGTTACTGAATGAGCCAATGATTTCCAGCTAAGACCGTCAGACAATATCGATTGACCGCCAACTTCTGCGTGAGCAAAAAGTGGTTGTGGGCTTAAAAACCGTTAGTCTCCGTTATTAAGCGTTTCGGTACTTATCGCGCTTCCCTAGATTTTATCTGGGAGTAGCGCCAAATTCTAAGAAAGAAGAAGAAGAAGAAGAAGAAGAAGAAGAAGAAGAAGAAGAAGAAGAAGAAGAAGACGAGTAGATATGCGATGATAAAAGGAAAACAAAAGCACATGAATATGCTCTAAGGAAAAGGGCTTAGAGCTAGCTTTCCCCTTGAAGAAGTTAAAAGTTATGTAGAGGGTTGTAAGAAGGTAGACAAAAAAGAGAAGACAAGCCAGGTATTCATACTCACAAACACGAATAAACAGCACAAAAACAATAGAAGACAAAACAGAAGCACCGGTATAAGTCTGTCATTGAGAGGGGGAGGGAGATGGGTTAGTTCTCATGACTGAATATGCCAAACTAATATGTATACAACAGCTCCAGATAGGAGGCGGTATGGAAAAAGTTGTTATCTACTAGGGCTGCCCTTTCATCTCCGTAAGATTTGATATATGTGGTTCAGCCTTTATATAGTTTTTCTTTTCCATTCCATTGAACAATCTTTATCAACCACCTACGCTCGCGGCTCCCCTAAGGGTAGGGGTCCCCTCAGGACTTAGAGCCTACCTCCTGGCTACCCCTTGATACTCTGATTTTGCGGCCATCATCGTGTAATCTAGAGAATTGCTAATTGTAGTCTGGCTTTACTATTTGTGTACGCCGGAGGAGTACCACTCAATGAAAAATCAAGGAACAATTGAGAAAGCCAGGATGCAATTAGCAACTACCGCACCGAATCCAAGAGTGTAATTGCATCGTGCTTTCGGAGACTCGTATCTACTTAGTCAAGGATGAGCCTGGATTCTCGGTCCAAAACTACCATTTGTATCCCATCAATTTTGACATAGATCGAGATAGTTACTTGAAGATGGAAACAAATTCCAAAGGGTAGAGGAGATGACTTACGTATGAGGCGTTGGGGGGCGTGTAAATTTAGCAACTCTCTGCTTCGTTCACTATTCATGAGAAGTCAGACTGGTACCCAGTGTTTTGCTGGTAGATGAGCAAGTAACTTGGGTACATAATTAACCAGCCTCATCTCGCTCTCTCTCTTCCTCTTCTCACTCGCGATAGTCAAGACACACCACCCTCCAAAGCTCCATGCTTTCATCCTTCCTCCAACATATCTCAATCTACATCAAGGTTTGAATTTCAACACACAGAAAACACACAACCGAACTAACGCGTACCTAGTCTCAAGGTCTTGCTTTTCACTATGCCACCGCGCCGGAATCTCAATCGAACCTGGAGAGAAATTGTGTTGACTCAGTATGCCGCTGATTTAGAAAGGGAGCTGGAAATGGCACAGCGACCCCCTCCAAATATTCAATCGGAGATAGACCAACCATTTCCGATTGAATATATCATCAAAGCCACCGAATGGAATCGGAATGTCATGATCACCATCCCAAGAAGACTGACCCTCGACGACGTGTGTCGCTCTCTCAACGCCTTTCGGCTTACACATTATCCCACGCCAGACTATCATGATGAACATTTGTCTGTTCGACCATACAATCCCCCACCTCGGCACTACTCCTCTTGCGCAGACTTCTTTGCGCGTACGAATAGCCCACCCCCTCCAGGAACCTCGAGAGGATATTCACCACGCTCAGTTTAAGCCTCGACTGACACGAATCGGCACCAGCCCAACTAAGCGAGACGAGAAACCAAGAGAAGATCTTGATGTCATTTTTCATGTACATTAAAATCTCAACTATTCAAGATGCATCACAGACACTGGCCTGCACCAGGGGTGGATTACTAGTAGCGCTTCCCCAGTCAGCAGATCCAAGAGCTCGGCCGGCCACGGTACTATTGTCGGAACGGATCTACCACTCATTAGCAAAGGACTTCATATCAAAAGAAGTCATACACACATAGTACTGAGGGTCAACATAATGCCACCAATCATCACTACGATAAGCATCATCCAAGGACTGGCTGATAGGATCGGTGAACCCCGTGTTACGGGTATCAAAATTAGGATGTTTTGACCAAGCCACATAAACCTTAGGATGATCTTCATCCTGCACACCATTCGGATCTTTAGCATCACCAGCATTGATCTGATCCGTCGTCAAAGTATTTTGGATATCACCCCAAGCTAGATTATGATAACCGCTATGAGCGGACAGCAGCGCACGCGAAGGCGCCCACATATTATTGTCGTCGCGGGAGTGAATGACAACCACTCGTTCCCAATCACTGCAATGATTAGATTGACTTCATAAATGCGGGGATCATATTCTTACTAGTCATGACCAGTTTGGATCACACCAAATGTCGCGCCATCCTTTTCATAGAAGAGGTTGTAGACAACACGCACTTCGGTCTCGTTGCACTGTTTGAATGTGTAGTAGACTGGGAACGCGGGCCCTGGGTTCCCAGTGTCAACACCAGGATTGCGGCAGTTGCATCCTACATCAGGGTACTGGCATTGGGCTGCGGCGAGGGTCTTGTGAGCGGCGTCGTAAGTGTCCGACGTATTTGGAGACCCGCCAAAGGCCCAGGTTGGATAGCAAGGAGGTTGATTCTCGGCTTGGGCGAAGAACCACAGGGGCGCATAGAGGTTGGCTAGGTCTGCGCCGCCAGCGTTGAGAAGCGAAGTCATGTCATCGTCGGTGATCTGCGTGACGGCTGCGACGGGGCCGGCCAATATGGCCATGCAGGCCCAAGACTTAAGCCGCATTGCTAAAATCATCCACCTAGTCAAAAGGTGATCCAGTGTGTCAGGGAGCCATTATTTCGCGGCGGAGGGGGTGCCTTTAAATCTGACCTCCTTGGAGACCCCCGAGGCAGATGGAGAATGCCCAGCGGACCTAAAGTGGACATGTTTCCTATTTAGGAGATGATGAGCTGAGGGTCACATCGCGCCGTGAAGGAGTGGCGCATGAGCACGGAGCGGTCGACGGGGCGGACTCATCCCTTTCGGAGTAGAATTGGCAAATGGAAATTCGGGAATGCATTTGCCAAGACTTGAAGCTCATCTGATCTAATCTCAGCTTTAATTATTTGCATTAGCCCAGTCAGCGTGTGGTGGATACGAAACACGATCCTCCAATCCCAGTAAAATGTAGTCAACGTGCGTGTTCGATTGATCTATGAAATATGCAACAAAATGGGGAGATCGCCATGTGCTATATGTTCGGGATAAGAGTATGCAATTCCTTCGCGTGATGCCGTTTTCCTGTCACGTATGGTTTCATTGGATTTGGTTGCCAGAGTCATCGAGCAGCTGACTTTTCCCATCCATCTCAGACCATTTGGGCAATCCGTCGGGCATGTCAAACATTCGCTGTTTGTAAAAGATATGACACCTAAGACCATTAGCAAGCGGTTTCAGGTACAAAGTGCACAAATACATACGTTGGCTTGAAAAGCTCCAACTTTTTCCGCCGCTCATCTGCCGTACCCTCAAACTGGATTAACTGCGGATACAACAAGCAGGTGTTACGTCCCTCATCCATAATGAGGGTATGACAAAAGCTGCACGAAACTTTGGTGGGCATATCGTATTTCTGAGAATTGAGAGAAGACGAGAAGAATGACAGGCCACTTGAGCCCTTTGTGAACGAGAGATCATGTTTATGAAAAATCGCCGCCCATTGGAAAGGCGCGCCGTGCATGACCTGGCATCCTCGACAATGGCAAAACTTGGCGTTTAACGGTCGCTCGCGGTTCAAAGCGTAGGTAATACTTCCACATTTGCACGAGGCCTTCCACTTGATGGGTCCGAATTCATCGTGACTTTGGATGTGATATGGTGGACGGTGCTTCCAATCTTCGGCGTCTAGTGTATTCTCGGGGTAGGCATTGGTGAGAGCTGGCGAAGGCAGCGGGAGCTCGGTGGTATCAATGCCCATTTCAGTCATGAAGATTGTTTTGGTGTTACCAGGTTAGCATGGATTACGGAGATGAGTTTTATTTTGTACTCTTTTATGTGGCGAATGCTCCATGATGTCAGTTGCCAAGGATGTTAATTTTTAAGGTCAACTATGATGTTGTTTATACCGGAGGTGTAAGAAAGGTACGTGACTCGACTGCAAACTCGCTATTCCTTCTTCTTTTTTACTACTACTTCACTTTTCATTCTTATGCTATGATTCGTTCAATTGACCCCTTATACTAATAATTTAATCTCATTCGCCTAAATTTTGTCATGTTCGTCAGTGATGTCATTGGTGTGGTATCCAAGCTTCAGGCAGGTTTGGCAGAGAGGTCCAGATCGACCTGGTATCTGGTTCCACCAGTGGGAACAGTGCTGGGATAACCTATCATATTGCATTAAACATGTACCTGACTGGGCCCACTCAGTCGTTTATATTTAATATATACAAATTAAGTGACATGTTGACCGTTGCCGAAACATTGGCGCGACAAAGCGCGGGGCGTTCATTGGGCGTTTCATCCCTGCTCAACAGCGGGCCCTGCATTATTTCGCGTCTTTCATGTTCAAAGCCCGATCTTTCACTTCCCCATCTCTCCTAATCTGTCCTCTCTCCTCCATCGCTCATCTACACAAGATGGGCCTTTTCGACAAAATCAAAGCCAGTCCTCGGCGTAGTCGACGCAGTGTGACACCTGCGACCGAGCCGCCAACGCCGCCCCACTCTACCGGTCGCGATGCGACCAGGAAGCTTCCCCGCGCCGTGCTGGTTCGCGTCTTCAGCCTTGTTTGCCCTCACGCACTGGACGACTCCTATGATACCTCGGAGGATTCTATGACAGATGGCTGCATGCTCTGTGACATGCGAGACCTCGCGAACTGCACTACGGTCTGCAGGCGTTGGTTCTCCGAAGCACACGCGCTCTTGTATGCCGCCTCGCCATAGTTCTTTGTTCAAACCGCTAATTTGGTATCCGATAGATATACGAATGTCCGGATTGATCCTGTGCATTACTGCGAGCTCGAGGTTCAACTAGCCGCCAAACGCAAGCGCCGCTCCTTTTTCGACCGTAATGGCGATCCCATCGATGCACCGCAGGTCCGTCTCGAGTTGTTTATGCGCTCTGTTCGTGAATCGCGACACCTGGGGAAATTGACCTTGTCTCTCCGAATGCCGTATATGACTCGCGAGGCCAACAAGGCCACCATTGCCCGAACAATTTCGGTACTCCCTCACCTTCGTTATGTCGATCTCCCGACTGGTCTGTTCAGTGACGAGGGCTCGTGTGTGACATTGAAGCAAGAGTTGATGGCCTCCTGCCCAGATCTTCGGCGCATGAGCTATAAACATGGTGCAGAGGGGAGTTTTGCACGACTACCCGAAGCACCCCGCTGGATCAACCTTGAAAAACTAGAGCTATCGGGCTTGCATATTGAAGCTGGAATCCTTCGAAACAGCTTGGCAGCATTTCCAAAGCTCAAGGACTTAACATTGGATGATCTTCCGTGGCTCGACGACTCGGCATTTGCAGTTAATTCTACTTTACCTCCCTTTCCCGCCCTCGAACAGCTCACGATCCGGGATACCCCACAACTAACAGCGGATGGACTGGTGGCATTCTTCTCATCCGCAACTAATCGCATTGCACTACAAGGATTGACACTTGCATGCACTGGTGTACTTCCATCAACCCTGTACCAAGTTCTACAGGCAGCTCCACATCTCCGCAGCCTTTCTATTATCCAGGAAGTATCCCGGTCCTTCCCTGCCGAGAAGATCCCTCCGTTAGCATCACGATCACTCCAACTCCTGCACTACGAAATCACCTCACAGACAGAGACTCACGGGCTCCCTCCCGCTGCCAACTCCTACTATACATACTTGATTTCATGTCTCATGTCGCGCTGTCTCCCAGCCCTCCGCGATTTATACGTCCGCGACGCACAATTCCCCGATACCCTGCTATTGGCTCCTCCGCCTCGACTATTCGGCGGTGGCGAAAACGGCCCTCAGATGATGGTCGGACTCTCCCAGCCTTTGAATGTATACAGTAAAGGCCTGGATGAGCTCGAATGGAACTTCACGCCCTACGAACCGGATTCTGCGCTGGGCCGTAAAGGTACCACGACGCGTCCGGTGAGTTTCCAGGAGGCTCAATTGAGTCGCTCTTGGGGTGGAGATTCTCGGAAGAGTGTACTGGTTGGAAATGGATTTGGCGGATTCCTAGCTGTGCCGGAAGATGGCGAGCGACCAATGAGTAGTAGTGGGTACAAGCGATCAAGTCGGCAGGACTTGTGGCGGTGATTATGGAAATTATAATCATATGAGAAATGGAATTCATGAATTAATGACGCATATGCAATGCATATTTCAATTTGTACATCATCGGGATGCGGATCGGAATAGATCTCGATCAATATCTTACATATTAGCACTTTTCTATCGACCCCAAGGCTTACCACGCCTGATCCTCCGGCCATCCTTGTTCGGGCCATCCTGGTGGAAGGGTCATTCCCTTCCAAACCCACTGATTTTGCAACTCAGTTTCAGTCAAATGGCAATACCCATAAGTATTACAATAACACTCCGCAGCATCAAGACAGAACTGCGCAGACTTTCCAAACATAACTGCAGCACATATTAGCATCCATCACACAATAGACAAAGCATACCAGGATTCACATACTATGCCATAAATACTCAAATATCCTCCCACTAGTACTAGCATCAAGCGGTGACGTGAGTAACCACTCCCGCATACGCACATACTCCTCTTTTCCCCGCGCACGAATCGCCTTCCGCGAGACCGCAAACTGACTGCAACAAGGTACTCCGATCACCTCGGGCACTGGCTCTCCGGGGAAAAGTGCCATGAAGCTATCGGGGAATTCCACGGCCGTGGGGTGTCCCGGATCATTGGGTCGGTCGCGGAGATAGCGGGCGGGTTCGAGTTCGGCCGGGCAGCCGATTGCCCACGTGCAGCGGAGGTTTACGTAGCCGGCTTTGCGGACGTAATCTAGTTGGAGGTCTTTTATTGAGACAACGGAGTCTGTAGTTGGTTAGGATGGGGGGTATGGAAGTGGTTTGTTGGGAGTTGGTACCATAAAGTGGGTTATCATTGTGCCATTGGTATCGGCCGCCATGTAGGAAGACGTTTACGTCGGGGAGGGTGTCGTATCGGTCGATTATGTGTCTAGATAATAATTGTTAGCTCAAGGTTTGAAGGTCAAATTTCGGAGGGCGATGATTGTGATACACACGTTAAGTAGACCATCGCCTCATTCCCTTTATTTTCCGGAACCGTCAACTCGGCGTGCCCCTCCGGCACATCAGCCCGATAGATATTAGAGACCCAGTCCGCAGGAACATTTTTCTCCACCCAGGACATATCACTCTTGCTCATAGCAGCAATAATAAGCTCCTTCTCAGCCGGGGCCGTAGACGGAGTGGAAAGAGGCGCGGGTTCGTGTCCGGGTGTAGATCCCGGTGTCGAAATATATGGAGTCGGCACCGATTGTTGCACAGCAGTAGATTTAGAATGCGATCCATTCATAGCCGCAGCAGCCCATCCATCCCCATCATAATCGGCATCAGGATCATAAGGGCCCGTAGCCTCTGATCCGACTTTCCAGGAGGCGATGGAACCCAACGAATCGTGATTCAGAACCAGCTGATAAGAGAGTAGTAAGGAAATGACCGCCAGAGCGAGGTAAAGGAATACCCTTGAGCTACCGGTTGATCCGGGCTCACGGGAATGGCGAGGGAATACACTCAGCCAGCTCATGGTCCGGGCATGATTAAGAGGTTGAAGGAAGGGAAATGGAATCGGGGTTTCGATTGACGTAGAGGGTAACTGGGTCGGGACCGGAAGCAGTGAGATTGCGGGTCCATGAGCTAATGCGGTTTATGAGACCGTTTGATGGCGAGGCTACGAATGCGGGACCTTTTTGTGGATGACAGGATTGGATATGATTGGCAGGGATCTACGTATGTTTTATTGTATACCATGTGAGATTGAGGAGATTTAGGCGATAAAGGTTGCCTAACTGTGCTTGAGAAAGTGGATACAAAGAACGAACGAGTTGGAAAATTGAATGCATTTGATTGGGTTGCGGATTGATGAGCCGCTTCCGGTTGACAGGTGTAGCCACGAGGCGGTCATGCCGGGTTTAATTGGGAGCGATCATGGTGAAACCACCGCCTCATGATCGCGGATTGCAGCATCAACCGGAATTGACTCAAGCGTGCATCAAGGCTGGAGTGACCAAGGTCAACGTGAATAAGCTGGTGTTGGATGCAATAGCCGGTCGCGCGCTAAGGAGACAGGTCGGTTCTTCGTATTTAATGTGTAATTGATGTGATGGCTAAGCTCGCCCAGTAACCGCCACCCGAGGCTAGATGCGACAATGACACTCTCATCACGATTTGTTCCTGCTTTTAGGGGTCCAGTTGCGCTCCAGATTCAGGTTTGAGACCATCGTGCCTGAAACATAGCCAATAAAGTTCAGTAATCAATGTGGAGCGGCACTAATGCCGGGTTAAACGCTGGGGCTGGACCCACTTGGTACTTTGACCGACAAAAACATTTCTCGATCTGTCCGATTGCAAGTGATAGGCAGTTTCACTTCACAATCAAGCATACAGTAGCGCCGACCGAGGAAAACAATTCTTTCTTATGTTTCTTGTTGCTTAAGCTCATCGGGTATGCTCGGACATCCGAACTCTTATCGTTTGCAATAAGAACAAACACAACGCGCATCACTGAAATTCAAGGCCCGCAAATTCTTCCGCAGCCACTTAGCTTCATACACATTCAGCTCTTGTAACTGCTTATCCATCGCCTCAGCATATGGATCAGAGACCCCCACAAGCCTGATTCGTCCCACGTGCCTAGCAATCATGAACAATACTTCCGATACTTCCCCAGGTTCTTGATCAGGGTAGAGAATCATGATTTCTCGAAGACTATTCAAACATGTGCTGATACGTGATATTCGTTCACGGACACAGCGAGACATCTTCGAACTGATACCGTCGCATGTTAGAATCAGGGCAATGTTGATGGTGACGGGCTCTAGACTCGTTGCTATCTCCCGGTAAAACTTTCTTTCATGGTACCAGATGTTTGCTCTGAACCCATCTAATGCGCTCACGATGTTTGCGCGGTGGTGGTGGAACCATAGGGTGCTTGGATCCATGATTTGGTATATCTAGTTTGACATGTGCGGGCAGTACTTGGGGACATATCTAGTATCTATAGGTAATCCAGGTCTTTGTAACCGCAGAAGAAAGGCAAGATACTGTAGACATAGACTATTTCTAGCCTCTTGGCACGCGAGCTTGTTTTGTATTGCGAGGTGGATATAATTAGTCGAACAAAGATCGAGCTTATCCTAGCAAAGGCCTCCAACATAATTGGGTACTTGAAATGTCAGCACATAAAGAACTATAATAAAAATAATAACAAAGAGATTAATGAATGGGTCAAAGATTGTGGATATCCAATTAAGCAATTCAGAGATAGAACTGTGTAAACCGTGGCTTAGTCAGGCAATGGGCAGGCTAGGCGATGATTACGTAACAAGATCCTCGGCATCCCACGGAGCTCGATCGCAGCAAGTTCGGCCGTAAGGGACTATATAATTGGAACTTCATCATCAAAGAAATGGATAACTCCAACTATCACTCTAGTCCATACCCATACGACACAGCACGTGTGAGTGAACTGCTCAAAAGCAAACGTCGTGTCCGTGGTATCAAATCCTGTTTCCCTTGTCGACATAGGAAAGTGAAATGCAGCGGTGACCTGCCCTGCGAGAGTTGTGTCTCAAGGGGGCATCCTGAACTTTGTTGCGTGCCTAGCGAATCAGGTGACAATTCACGCGCGGCACCTGTTCGTCCTAGTAATATTGGATCGAGGGAGAGTCGTTCTGTGACAGCGGATCCAGGCGGGGACGTGGATGGAGACAGGTTGCAGAGAGAACATAGCAGGAAGTATGTCGCATACGCATTTGCCACCAAGACAAAGCTTTACTCATACACTACCTAGTGCTATACCTGGACTCGATCATAATGAACATGAAAATGAGCTTACTCCAGACCACACAGCTGGCATCGATCTCATGATCAATCGATTGGAAAAAATAGAAGAACAAATTTCTTCTCTGAAAGCTGATCTTCAACGAACCCGTGCGAGCTCTGGTACAAGGGCCAATCTCAATCCCAATGACAGTCAATCATCAACTTTACGGCTGAACCCGCACTTGAATAGAAATTTGGTTCCTAGATCGCCGGGAAAGAATTTCGTCGAAGACGCCACAGGGGCGACCATCTTCCTAGGCAGCCATTCTGATCCACCGGCAGCATTGGGATGCCGAAACGCACCCGGTGATGGCATTCTCTCAGATGACTTGATCTTGGATCAAATCGCGCCTCGGGCGTATCCTTTTACGAGCATGTGGGGTCCGGATGCCGGCGCGGCGGATATTTGTTGGACTTTGCCTGAGGACTCTGATATTGTTCGGTATGTACCGATTCAAATCCTTCATTCTACTTTTCTCTAAGAGGAAGCTTTGATGGATATTAACTCAAGATCAATGGTGGCAGGTATTGTCAGATCTATCAAACGTCAGTCTACCCCTTCTACTCGGCCCTAGTAACACTCGAGCAATTCAATTCCTCGCTCTGGAAATTCCTTGACTACCGAGCAGACCTCCATCAGAGCAATCAGTCATCAAAGCTCGACAATATGGATACCTCATGGCTCGCACTATTGTTCGCCGTCCTAGCGTGTGGAGTTCAATTCTCAGATGACCCGATTAAAAAAAGAGACCTACAGTCCAAGGTTTTCAGTAAGTTCCTCCAACCTAGAACCTCATCCACTGGAAAACAGAAAATATGCGCTAATATTACCGATATTACAGTCTGCTCAGCTTTTCAGTGTCTTCGAATTTCAAACTTCTTCAATAATACCAACATGGATCAGATCCAGGCTATGGCACTGATAGGTCACTGTATCCGCAACAATTTAGACACAAATAGTGCTTGGATTTTGTTAGGTATGTACCAAACACTAGAGAGAACGTGTTAATATGCTTATAGATTGCAGGTGCGACACTGCGTCTCGCGCAGAGTATTGGACTCCACGAAGAAACAATACAATCAGACTCATCAAATGCAACCCAACAATTCCAAAGAAAACGACTCTGGTATATTCTATCCACCTGTAACAATCCGCTTACCCATCTCTCATCCTTACTAACAAAACTAGGTGGGTACTGCTCTGGCAAGACACATTCCTCTCCTTCACCTACGACAGACCCCCAAGTACAATAGGATCAAGTGAAAAAATCCCCTACGACCCTTCAACCAACGAACGGGGCAATCACTCATTCGCCGACTGTGTCATGACACTATGTCAAATCATGCTCGGACGATTACGGAAAGACGAAGACATCGAATCACTCACGGCGATAACGGGCTACAAGCACCGCGTAGAGAGAATCCTAGACGATGACTTCGCTGCACCATTCCTGCGCAACAAGGCCCGCTGTCGCACCCCTCAGCAGCACCTTGAGCGACTGGCATTCCGGATTCACTATTCATATGTTCTTATGAGGCTTCTTCGATTAGCGCTGGATACTCCAACTCCTGAACCGAACATGGATACTGAAGCTTTAAAAAGGGAGTGTTCAATGCGTGCCTCAGACGCGGTGCATACTTTCCTAGAGGTTCATCAGCTCTCGTCAACGGTTTGTCGGTCGTGGGCATTTGTGCACAATGCCGTGAGTTGTGCTCTTACGTTGCAGAGTTTGGGAATGTATCCTTTGGATTCGGAGCTGCTTATTACGAAGTTTGTTGGTATCTTGGAGAGTGAGGAGAGTCTGTCTTCGTGGGTGGATAGCGATACTAATGTCAGGCATTACGGGCCTTATTCGAGGGCCTTGAGGGCTTTGAAGGAATATGTTAGCTAGAGATTCCCATAGTGACATGTATTTGTTTGATATGTATTCTGTGACTGTGGCACCTGTGAAAGAGCCTCCTGTACCTGCCCAGGTGGTTGCTTCTCCTTCCATCCATATCACAATTTCCTATATTATACCCTACTTCATTCATGGTACAGTATATACGGATTGCCTTCCACGGCAAGCAAGCTTACTCCCTGCAGATAAGAGGGTAATATTAATGCCTCGATAGCCAAGTCCATGACCTTCAAGGTCTTTGCGGCTATTGCTGCCCATTGCGGGTGGCACCTACACCCCGTGGATATCGCCATAGCATTTTCACACGCACAAATGAAATAAGCGCTCCATGGAGCTGCCTGTACCATTTGAAATACCTGTTGAAATATCTATATTACTATACAGTCTAGTTTATATTTGAAGAAAGGACATCTCCCTCTATGCAGTACCTGGTGTTCTTCTCTTGGCCCGAACATAGAAATTCAAAGGCCGAACCAACTGAAACTCCGGATCATACTCAACAGCTTCCAACCCTTCCCGGAAGAACTCATACCTCGAAACAAGTTCCGACAAAAGAATCTTAACCTCCAGCAACGCAAAATTGAATCCAATACAGCCACGCGGCCCAGGCGCAAAAGGAATATAAGCGCAACGATGCATGTTCTTTGTCTCCTCTCCAGCCCAGCGATCAGCATCAAAGCGGAATGGATCACGCCAGACCTCCGGATTCGTATGGATGGCATATAACGCCGGAATGATAACGCTATCAGGAGGCAGGCGGTAACCACCCGGTAAGACGACCTCGGTCTTGGTCGTGCGACCAGGCTGGAAAGAGGCGTTGTGTAGACGCTGTGTTTCCTTCACGAAACAATCGAGGTACGGAAGACTGTGCGCGAGCTCGGGAGTCCATTCAACATGGTTGTCTGAATTGGCAATACCCTTCTCACACAGCTCCTCGTATAGGCGATCTTGGGTGCCCTCGTAGTTGACGAGACAGTAAAGGAGCCAGGACATAAGAGTGGAAGTGGTTGTGAATCCGGCTCCAGTGACGATGAGCATGTTGGCCAGGATGAGCCCCTCAGGGAATTTGTTTCCACTTTCATCGACGGTATTCAGAAGGTAGTCGACGACACAAGAAGCGTTGACGGCTGCGTCGGCCATAGGCATTCCATCGATACCAGAGCCCTTGACTCGGTCAATTTGCTCTTGCATGAGAGTATAGATAGTGCGCTGGACTGTCTTCAGGCGCGCTGGATCACCAAATGGAAGGTGGCGATACCATTCACCTCTAGCAGTAATTTTCTTGTTGAGCGAGAGAAGATTTGCGATATTTACGACAATCGGATGCAACGGTGTATCGACATCTTTGAAATGTTCGAAGTCAGTGCCTAGAGAGAATTTGCCAATGGTCTGCGATGCTAGCTTCACCATATACTGATAGGCATTCCAGGACTCGTCGCGAGAATCAAGCTCATCGAAGACAGCGAACGACTGGCGAACGCAATCCTGCATCAACGGAGTGTAATGACGCACAGCCTTGGGGCCCATCGCTGGCGGCAGGAATTTATGTGCAAGTCGCCAGTTTTCCGTTTCTGTGTCTCCGATGAAGATGGCTGTGTTGTCTTTTACACCCCAGAGCGGATGGTTCTCATTAATCTTCTTCGTCATGTATACGGATTCCGAAAATGCTACCGCTGCTACCTCAGGGCTGTCGGTGAGGTAGATTGTTTTGCCCATGTTGGTCGTCTTGATGACATGGCCGTACTTGCGGAATAGGCGGTAGTGGTTTCCAAGGTGGTCGGGGAAGATTTCGTAGAAGCTGCCCACTAGTGGTAGGCCTTCGGGACCCTGGGGGGTTTGGACTGCGTTGCCGTCGACGCGGAGGCCGATAGGTGAACCGAGTGAGGATGGTGACTTGGTCAACTCTTCCACCGTGGTAATTTCCTGGCCACCATTGCTATTGTGGAAGGTAAGACCTGAAAGAAGTCAGCGATGGAATATTGACAAACATCTTGGAATCAATCCGTACCTAGTGCTTGCACCACGTGAAACACTGCTCCCACGGCACGCTTAACATCCTCTAGTTTCCACCTGGCATCAATATCAACGGACTGTGCCGTTGAGAGATCATCTCCAAGCAGGTAGAAGAAGGGAGTGAAGTTTTGTGATGATTCAAGCGGAATGGGCATGATGGCTGACTGAATCCTGACTCTACAGATCTTTGCTTGTCGGGCATACTGCCCTTAAGTATCCGCAGCACATCCATTGCGACTTGGCCGTTGCTTGATTTATACAAAGTCTTGCCGATTATCCAGAGACTGTGGAGTTTATCGAACCCACTCCTGGAGTGAGGCGAGTAATACACCCACCGAGGCTCGGGCGAACTTCGCACGAGATCCGGCAAGTGGGTCTCACACCACAGCATTCATTGCGACGAAGCTGGTTGGCTCTTTCTCTTGTTTTTTTTTTAACTCTGCCACTCGAGGATCTGTAGATTTCGGGCCGGAAATGCAGTGGACTTGGCTCCCGAACGGGTCCGAAATGGCCCAGTTGAAGTTGGTGTATTTGCATTGATTCTATATATACAGTCAACTTCCACTTATATCACCCCCCTCCATCCAAATGAAATTAGGTGACATATGTGAATTGTGACAATTCTGAGTTCATGACGTAATCTCCTGTTGTCTAGCCCTAAGCCCTATTTCCTATCTAGGTTTCTCTCCACATATCATCCAAAGTCACCTGACGCTTCTCATCAAGCTGAATCCTATTGCCTCAGTGCCTCAGGCCCACCCGGCGTCGGAACAAGCATGTTCCGGAATTACCTAATCGGGTAATTCGCCTGGGGAGGGCCTGAGCGCAATTGCACCGCTTTTGCTGTGGGTCTCAATTTCGTAACGTNATTTTGAACAACAACCCCTTCATCCAACAATGTCGCAACCTTCTGACAGCCCCGTTCATACAACACCTAGGCAGTATCGCAGCCGTCTCAGTCCTTCGGAAAAGTTGGACAAGACGTTCGCATTCCTTCGTACTGAACTCAACTGGTCCCTATCTGACTTAATCAGAACCCTGTGCCAGCAAAATGACCTAAAGAACCGCCAGCGACAAACTGGGTATATGAAAGCTGCATATGGCAGGGAGGTAATTGACCTCTGCCTTGCTCATCCTCGTTCATCAGAACTGGAATTGCGCAAGATGCTTCTCGACTCAGTGAATTGGGGCACGCCAGAGTATCGACGAGAAATTGTTGAGCTCGGAAAGCAGACCGGCTTTGGCGAATTCGCTGTCTCCATTACTAGTGCTGATTCGCTACATGGACTCCTCGACACGGCTCATGAGCATGCTCCGAGATTTATTGGATTGTTGGATAGTGTGGCATGCAGAACTCGTCGCGCTAGCGAGCTAAGTTCGCTTTCGTCTCGGTATATAATAATCCTCGCAATTCTCTGTTATTCACAATCCAATCGACACAGCAACGTGCAGACTCTTCTTGCCATACACCTACATGCTAATGGGGTTCGACGACGAGTCATCGAACTGCTCGCGAAATATGGGCTCTCAGTGAGCTATAGTACGATTCTGAGGGTGGTCAAGTCTCTTTCCGACGAAGCTATCGCTTCTGTGACTGCTGCCGGGAGGTCTCAGAATTCTGTTACCGTTTACGATAACTTTGAGCAAATGGAAGGCGTCCGGGAGCAGCGTGTTGAAGGAAACAGTACCTTCCACTCAGTAACGGCCGGGGAGGTCTTCGAAGGGAGGGAAATGCCAGACGGAGGATTGAGGCAGACTATGCTCGATCCAAATGTCCGCCTGGAACCGGAGAGTGTGCTCCTAGCACCGGGCAATTCAGATGACGAAATTCAGCGCCAGGTATGATTGACTTGTATGGTAAGTATTCCCTTTTAACCTAGCGCGGTAGATTGTCCAGTTTTTTATTGCTAAAGCTGTGAAAGGGGTCTTTCCTGAAGCAACTGAAGCGATATTTTCTCCTTCGGCGGCGGCATTTCCCAACATGCCAAAGCTTGACGTCTTGCCCGTGGGGATCACAAAGCACTCCCCTCTTGGGCCCATTTTCCATGACGAGTCGACAAATGAAGGAAACTTATCGATACTTGACAATATTTTCCGGAAGCAGTACGCTATCGACGAGGACTCGGAGCTATATCGCACTCGGCTCTTCCTCGTTTATGGTGATCAAAAAACCGTCGACCGTATTCGATCCTGCAAGCGCCTTCGGCGACGTGCCACTCGACCTTATGACAGTCTCCAGTGGGCCTTACCCGTCGCTGGCCTCTTCCACCTGAAAATGAATTATTTGTACATGATATCAACGTGTCATTACGGAGGCATTGGGGGCGATCCATCCACCTTGCACGATGCTGCCAACTTTTGGAGGCGTAAGAAAATCAGCAAGGCAAAATCGGACTTCTTCGCATTGGAAGAACTGATAATCCACAGCTTCGAAGCCCGAGTGGCCGCGGTGTACTGGTCACTTCTCTCGAGTACCGGACTAGGGAATTCTTACGATGATATTGATCGGATTACGCGCCTACACAGCCCAGAGGAGTTCCTCTCCCTAATCGAGCGTATCCGTGTGGTATATTTCCGCAAAGCTACGCGCGGGGACCAAGAGCTGCAGAACCACTGCCTTTTCCTGCAACATACAGTGAACTACCTGTTGCTCAAGTACGCCATCAAATATGCTGATCTTGGCCTTCTACGAAGAGCGGTAGATCGAGCCTGTGTCCTGTTCGCCGGGACCAACCAACGCAAGTATGCCATTGAGATGCTGTACTTTCAAAAGCTATTGACCACATCTGCAACTCCCTCGTTGCAACGGGCCATTCTCGCGAATAGCCTCATTAACTTGCGCGGCCATCAGGACTCGTGGTTTGAAACCGATCGGATGATGGAGTTCCATATTGGGGATATGAAGGAGATTTTTAAGGCGAAACGAGGATCCACTATCCATCTCGACTATCTCTTTGAGTATTGCTCCCTTAACTCATCGTTCTTCCGTCTACTCCGCTCCGAGATCGAGCGCAGTTTTAACGTACACGTTAACCCGGAGCACACGGTGAAGTCGGCAACGTATGATCTCACTATCATGGCAGAGAGACTGGTCCGTCAAGGTTCGTTGGCATATAAAAACGATCGAACTACCAAGTTTGTTGCTCCGGATCTTGTGCGACTAGGTGTTGCCAAACTGGCTGGTGAGACAATGGAAAGGTTTAATTCAAGAGAACTCCGAGGGTATGGCATTGAGAGCGAGGAGCTCGAGGAATCCCACACAGGTGATCTACCCGTAGATTTCTTCGCGTTGGAGGACATGGGATGAATCTATCCTATCTGTTTTTTTTGCCTTTTTTGACTTGGCGTAATTGGTGGCCGACCTCGATACGGACGGAATGCCCTATTTGCATCGAGCTGTTGAAGGGCTTGTCTCTCGTCTCCTGTTTTAGCTGCACGAGCAGCTGCAATGGCTCTAATGTCGACCCCCTTGGTAACCCCAGCTGCCCTGATGGTCTTGACGACCTCTTCTCCAAATCTCTCCAACCAAATCCACTTCCCCCCAATACGGTCTCGAAGATCATCAATTGTATGGATGTGGTATCCGTCTCTTGCCAGGTTATCCAGCAAGTGCGTGGGCATTAGCGCCTCATGAGCGTCCTCGTCTTGGAGAAAGCTTGTGTGGAAGAGCTGCGCTGCCCTTGTCTTGCGCCACTGAATCAAGTCCGTGCGAGCCCTTAGTCTTGCCCAGTTAGGGACTTTCGATTTACGGAGCTGTTGCTCTTGCTTTCGAGGCCTAGGGAGGATGTCAACTTGACTGCAACCAGTACAGCAGGCCAGCGGTCCAGGTCGTTGGTAATCTGTCATTGACTCCCCGAAGAAATTTAGAGCGCATTTTCTAATGCAGCCACGCGTGTTGATCAACTCCCGCAGGCCAGGATCGAGTTGTGCTCTGCGCACCCTCTCCAATTTTGCTTTTCGGGATGCATCAGCTTGGTCTTCCATCGGTTCGAAGCACCAGGAGTCCACCAACCAAAGGAAGTCACCCATATATCCACTTCTTGCAGCTCTCCCTGCTCTCTGAAATAGTATGCACATTGAGGAGGGCTGTTTCCATTGTATGACGCGGCGGATATCAGGGTTGTCGATTCCCATTCCCATTGCGTCGGTGGCTAGTATGATGCGGTGGATGGCGGGACCGCCCTGGCCTCGATCGGAACGGCAAAAATCCACAGATATTCTTCGCTTGTCGAAGTCAGCCAACTGAGAGTGATAGGCTTGAATAGCGGCGCTTGCCAAGGCTCTCTGGCAACCCAACCTCACGAGCCATTCGATCATCTGAAACTCTGCGGCCTCGATCTGGGCGATGGAATCCATGTACACGATCGTCTTTGGGATTTGACTCATGCTGACCTGCCCTGGGGCAGTCACGGCCTCGTCTAAGAGAAAACTGAGATCATGGAAACTAGCAATGCTGTGCTCAATCCGACGAATGGATAACGAGATATCTGGTCGGTCGATCGTTGTTTTCATTACCTCGACTTCGTCCTGAAAACCCGCCAATTGTATGACATCTTGAAGCATGGTCGGGTCAAGGGTGGCAGAGGTCCCAAACCATGGCACTCTTTTATCGATACGATGTCTAAGGACGCCAATCCGAGAGTAGTGTTTTCGCCAATCGCCACCCCACTGCTGAACGACGTGCAGTTCGTCGATGGCAACTAAGACTAAGCGCTGATGAAACTCCCTATGCCGTAACAGCTCCGCGAATTTATCTGAGAGAGCAATCTCAGGCCCCAAAAGAACTAGAATCCTCCCGTTAGTGGGTCGTTGTGCCACAGCAGCTGGATGTAGCTTACTGTGCGTGAATTCTCCATTCATTATCCGCTGGCGTACTTGAGCGTTGTTCGATTTGCTGTTGAGAATACATGGAACACAGCCAGATATTTTCTTGATTGACGCTGCCTAGGACATGTCAGATTGCATGAACCACCTGTGATAGCTCCAACTGGGTATGGAGCATGCTAATCACTTTCAACGCTGGCTGTTTAACCTACCTGGTCCTCCTCTAGCAGGTTTAAAGGCATGATCAAAAGAGCGATTCCGCCCGTTCTAAGTGCAGGAACTGATTGGAATATCATTGACTTCCCCCAGCCAGTCCTAGCTATGAGTACGAGGTCTCTCTGATCGATGGCCAAGGTTTTAATGGCCTCTACCTGGTCGGGGCGGGGTTGGAATCCGTGGAGTCGGTGGAGAAGGTCGCGTAATTTCTCAGTAGATGGAGGATCTCCAGGTATAAAAGATTCTGCATTTGATTTAACAGGCATTGTTGATAGGATGGGTTAAATTTCAAGGTATAGCAATGCAATTTGGCGGAGAAACAGGACAAGTTGTCTCGATGGTCGTGTTGTTTTGTTGTGAATTTAGCACCTAAACTATGCGTTTTAC